>VZTF01006428.1:0-66460 GCA_013397755.1 Cnemophilus loriae
AAGAAGAAGAAGAAGAAAAAGATGATGTAGAAGAAGAAACAGTAGTAGTAAATAATAATAGTAAGAAGAATAGGAATAAGAAGAATAAGATGATGTAAAAGAAGAAATAGTAAGAGTAGTAAAAAATAATAATCAGTAAAACAAGAAAAATAATAAGAATACTAAGATGAAGAAATAGTAGTAGTAGTAAATGATAATAATAACAATAACAATAATTATTATTGATTATAATATTATATTGATGATAATAATACTATATTGATGATCATAATAATAACAACATCAAGTTAAGATACACATCCACACATCTAGAATCACAGAATGGTTTGGGTTGGGAAGGGCCTTAATGATCCTCTAGTTCCATCTAATTATCTTCTGCTCTCTTTCTCTCTTTCTGAGACCTCTTTCCTATTTCTTCTATCCCTCTACTTCACATTTCTTGTTAAATAAAATCCATGTTAAAGAAAATCTGCATGTTGTCATCATATGGTCTCATTTGCACCTTGGTTCGGGCAGAGGCATCTCTCCATAATCGGACGGAGAGATGGAACACATTCTCTGCCTCACCTGTCTTTATAGCAGAGGTCCTCCAGCTCTCTGAGGATATCTGTCGCTTTCCTCTGAACTCATTCTAACAGGTCCACATCCTTCTTATGCTGGGACCCCCAGACACAGATGTAGTGCTCTAGGTGGGGTCTCACAAAAATGGAGTAGAGGGTTGGATTTACGTCTGTTGATATGCTGCTTTTCACCTAATTTCCATGCAGCCCAGCACATGTGTGGCTTTCTGGGCTGGCAGCACACAGATTGCCCGCTCGCACTGAGCTTCTCCATCTGCACCCCCAAGTGCTTCTCCTCAGCCCCTGCCCCACTCAGCTTCCTGTTCCCTGTGAGCCCCATGCTGAGGGGGAGCTCCATCCACTCTCTTTGTCACTGGCAAAACCATTAAAGAGCTCTTATGCCAAGACAGCCCCGAGGGACATCCCTCATCCCTGGCCTCACAGGGACACTGTGAGCACTGGGGAGCAACTGACCACAGCTCCCTGGCTGCATCCATCTGGCCAATTCCTCATACTCTGCATAGCCCAACCTCCAAAGCCAGGCCTCTGCACTGTGAGGCTTGAGGTGCCATGTGACACTGTGTCTAAAGCCTCACAGGGGCTCTGGGCACAAAACGACTGTCAGAGACTGAAATGTTATGGGTAATGGCTTAAGCATTGCTATGAAGCAGTTTTGCCCATTATGGCAAGACCGCATAAAGAAGCTGTGACCACCGAAGCCCACCCATCTTCGACCTGACTAGAACTTTGGACTGTGATGTAAGCTGCCTAACAGAACTTGAGAAACAATAACAGTGACACTATTGTTTAATTACCTCAGGTCAAGAGACAATTAAACAAGACTGAGGGAGAAGAATGTATCCACANAAGCATTGCTATGAAGCAGTTTTGCCCATTATGGCAAGACCGCATAAAGAAGCTGTGACCACCGAAGCCCACCCATCTTCGACCTGACTAGAACTTTGGACTGTGATGTAAGCTGCCTAACAGAACTTGAGAAACAATAACAGTGACACTATTGTTTAATTACCTCAGGTCAAGAGACAATTAAACAAGACTGAGGGAGAAGAATGTATCCACAAGAAAGCCGAATCCAGCAGCTGTCCTGAAAATCAGCTCTGGCTGGGTTCATCCTGGAGGAGGCCAGAGCCGACAGGCTCATCTGCTGAGGCCAGGTGTGCACACACTCCCCACCAACCAAGAAGGAAGGAGGAGAGTTTTGGGGGTGTGGCATAACCTCTGGTCAGAGTCAGTGATCAAGATGAGCCAGTTCTGGGAGGCATCTGTGACAAGTATACGTCAGTGAATAGCCATCTATATTTCTCACCTAGAGACAGAGTGGTGTTATGCTTCTCCTGTAAATATCTATCTGTCTATCTATCTGTCTGTCTGTCTGTCCATCTATCTAATATCCCTTAGTATCACACCCTCCATGAATGTTAACAGTTTCTGTTAGGATTTTTGTGCTGTCATGCCCTCTTTCTGGCTTGACATGTGTTTAAGCTTTAAGATTATGGTGATCTAGGCTGCTTTAGTCTGCATGACAGTGAAATTAAATAAACTGGTCTTAAAAAGGATACTTAGTTGCATCATTTTAGTGGATGATATTTAAATTTTCCTCTTGGGGTAGCACCACTGTGAAAATTCTTATAGTCTGGGAAATATTGTAGTTTTAAAGATTGTTACTGTACTTTAGCTCCTAGAGAATGACATACAATGTGTACTTGATAACTTACATTATTTTTCCCTTACATATGCTTATAACTAAAGCTGTGACATTTTCCTCGGCATTTACTAAACTGTAGCAAAATCTCTGAAGCACCAGTAGTCTGACTTTAACAACAGAACATCTTTGACAGTGGTCAAGCCAGAACTGAAGAAGTTCCAAGATGAAAATGTAGAAACAGTGGTAATGTAAAGACTTTGAAAGAAAAATATTCTCCTTTTCCTTTCCAGCACTTCTTGACAGTGTTGTTCTGTCTCATTCATGTCATGGTAATATATGGCTCATCTATATACAGTCCTTTCAAATATTGGCCTTTAAATGTGGGGGCATTAATTTTCCTTCATAGCTGCCAAAAGCAATGTGCTATAATTTGCCCTATCCACATAAAAAGACCAAAAGAGAGAAAACAGATCCATTGTTGGAAGAGACAGAAGACAAATCTCATTCAGCAACACACAAAGCCAATACCAAGGTGAAAATTTTTCACAGTTTACACAGGTAGCTGGAGTGGTGCTGTGCTTTGCATCAAGTATTACATTTTCTTTATCTGTGCTGTGTTAAAGGAAATTGTGACAGGCTGAAACAGGTACAGAAGGTATAAATAATACTAAGACTGGTCAGAAATAACTCGAATTTAATTCTTGCTCTGTTACTTTCAGTTTCACAATCTTTGACATGACAAGAGAGTCTACAAGCCAGGATTGTCACATATCAACAGAGTGAAAAATGGACAACACAGCAGAAGTGATTCACAAACCACAGCTGCTCATGTACACTATATGACTGGTCACATGTATACTGGATTATAAACTCAAGTCTTTTAGCTAACAACTCCTACACATCTTGCTGTAGAGAAAAAATATCACTAAATTAAGTAACAACTTTCTGAAAAGGAAACAAACACCTCCATATTATCTTCATTTGAATTCAAAAGAAAGATCTAAAGCAAAAACCATAGGCTTGTAAGATACATGCTTCCACTAACCATTTTAATTTACATGTGGATAACTGTGCGCATTATTCAGTCTAAGTAATAGACAGGCTACAACTGGACGTGACCAGTTTTAAATTGGTCTAATGCCAGTGCTGTGTGCAAATGAGATGGGAGCTTAGGAGGTGCTGTCTAAAAAGAGATATTTTTCCCTCAGTCCTGAGAAGCATTCTCAAGATGTAGTAACAGAAGCACTGAGGAAAAGAATGATTACCTTGGGGTCACTAGAGGAGGCTGTGTAGTATTTGAGCCCCTATTAGGTTTGTTACAGATCACATTTATTTCCCAGGTCTGAGATCTGAGTACTGAGCCCAAAGGAAATTCCATATAGTTTTCTACTTTGGAGAGTTTACTTTTACAGGGAAAGCTTTATTCCAGATTAGTTGAGTAATCCATAGGCCCTGGTGTAATGCTAGGATCTTACTTAATATTCTAGCAATTTCTGATTGTAACTTCAAATATAGGTTTTTTTTAGTTTAGCTAATGACTTGTGAGTCTTTAATTTGACTCAGAGAGTCTAGATTTTTCTCAAAATACAGGACAATTTTACTTTGCAGGAACCACTCCTAGGTCTGCACAAAATCATGGCCTGTGCCTTCGAGCTACCAGCACCCTCACTCTAGCTGCATAGGGCAGCTGATGGTGTGCATAGACAGCAAACTGAAAGGCACTCAACTTCATTAATTTAAACCTTCATTTCTTTGACAACAGCGTGCCTATCTTCATGCAGAAGTTTCTGACCTGTTTCTTCTTTGAATTTAATTTTGAGAGAACAATTACATTCTGGTATCAGACATCTGGAGTTCTTTTAAAATCTGGGTTCAGTTTTCTATTCTTAAATTTATGAATGACTAACAAAAGACTTTATCAGTAGTGAGTTTCTACTTACATATCGTTGTTATATTGGCAACCCTTAGTTAGCAGACCCATAAGCAGTTTATTTTGGCATATGCTGATGAAATAAACGATTCCACTTTCCAACTGCTAGTTCCTATCCATACCTCCTCTCCTGAGCTGGGATTAATATCCATGCAGCTGCATGGTGAACTGATACACTTTCTCTGCAAAGCTTTTTTTGGCTGAGGCTAGACATCTTTCAGCGGTTACCACACTTGATCATGAGGCTGGCCACACTAACCAGAAGTGCTTACAGAACTAAAAATGCTACATGTGTATCTACTCTGGCAACAAATGCTTTTTTAGTCTTTTATTACAAAGCCAGTAATCATTAGCACCAGGTTGATTGAAGTGTATCCGTGCATTATCAAAAAGGGGTAACCACTAGCTGGTTATCTGCAATACTTTCAGGGTATTCTGAATTTTGAAAAGACTTGTAAGTGCAAATTCCTCAAAAGAGACATTAAATGTCCTCATTGCAGAAAGCACACAAAGGTGTGTGAAACTCAAGCCCACAGATACCACACTGCATACAATAAGCAGACATGGTATGTTTCAGATTTTTGGCTATTTTTACTTCTTGCTGTTTTGATGCATAGGCCTAAGAGGAAGTGACAAGATTATTCTTAAGATTAGCTGTAAATTCTGGCCAGCCAGGAAAAAACTGAAATTCAGTAGTAGTTCTACCCTTGGAAAGGCAGAGAGACATTCTTTTATTTTAGTTGATATTTACTTGCCATTGGTACTAGTCTTGCCGAATTTGACTGAGGGTCACCAGGTCTCTATAAAAGAGCACGTTTGCAGTTCCCAGAGCCCTATAAAGCTGCTGTCCGCACATGAGTACAAAGGAAGCTTCTCCCAAGCTGCTACACGTAGCACTTTTGGCACACTCTTGAAACATTCTGTAGCAGATCTAGACTCATTGCAAAGATGGGGAAAAAAGGGCTGCTGCTATCTGTCCTTCGGAGCAAACACCAGCCAGAAGCAAGTATGTTCAGGTCCTGCTGTTGCCTGGAAAAAGAGGTTACAGGTCCCTATCAGTATATATATTTATTAAATACAACTGCTTAAATATTAATCAAAAGAAAAAAAAATTAAGAGTCCAGGAGAAGTCCAGACAGAGGAAGCAGAAGCCAAAACTGTGCCTATAGGCTGTCCTGGGGGAAAAAAACTGAACCATTTCCCTGACTGAAAAAAAAAAAAAAGTAGCAGAGCATCTAATTCTACTTGAATACTTGAATTTAATTTACACTAGCAAACGTTTGCTTTAGCAGGCAGTTTGACAAAAGTTGCCATAACTGCAATTCACTACACCATTCGTAAATATGCTACAGGTCACTGCAGTATCTTTATCCATCATACCACTCACTACATCCATGGTAGAGTTATCTGGTAAACCATCTGAGTTAATCCATGGAAAACATGTTAGTGCTTTTGCTTATGGAAGGATTACTCTTTTAATAAACAGATTGTTGAGTTAGGGGTTTTTTCCCATTAATTTTAATTTTAATCATTATTTCAAATATGTCACTGGAAAATCAGGAGCCTTTTAGGAAACTTTAGGTCTTGTATCACAGAACCTTCGTGTTGCTAGCACATTTGGATTCAGTTTGGAAAATGGTCCATTTGAACCAACTTACTGTTATTTGTGTATCAAAGTGCCAAGGAAGAGGAGCTCTTAAGTATACCGAAAGATCCATGCTCTCATTGAATACTTATGAGCAAGAGAGAGGAGTCAAGGAAGACACCGCACATGATTGCTGTCATTACTTCTAGATTTTTGCCAGACTTGCCACTTCGCAGTACAAGGATGCTTGTGTATTCAAAGCCTGCATGCATCTGGACTCCTGTCTACATCACTGCTTTCTCCTGTGCCACACTGGTGCCATTATTTTTGTGTTACTTTTAGCACCTAGGTCTTCACATACCAAATATGAGACAGGTCAACTATTAGAAGTTTCTTATATAGAATTACAAGCAACGTAGCAGGCAGGCCCTGCTTGATTAATCTCTACAGCCTTTCCCCCATCCACAACTGGGTCACCCTGTTAGAGAAGAAGATCAGGTTAGCCATCCAATGCCTAGATATGGCACTTGGGGACACGGTTCAGTGGTGAAAATGTCACTATTAGGTTAATGGTTGGACTCAATGGTCTGAGAGGTATCTTCCAACCTTAATGATTCTATCATTCTATGCAGAAGACACCATTACTCAGGCACAAGTTATAAATGCACATCACCACTTAGAAATTCACGGGACTATTTCACTTAACTTTGGCTGTCTAAAAGTTTTGTGTCTAATCTAGTCCCAGACGATTCTTCTACAGTCAGTGAAACTGTACAGCTGCCTCTAGACAGCAGATATCTTACCCAGGATAAGTATCAAAGTTAGATTGGTATAAAGGACCTGAACCACTGTGTGAAGATGTCTCTACCTCTTCATCAACTATAAGAGAAACCTACGCAACAAATTAAGGCTCATTATACCGGACAGCTAAAAGTAGGTCACACTATTCCCATATTTTCTGACAGATCTCTGCTCAGAAGTTTCCTACATAAATCACTGCTACTCTAGCCAGAGTTGCTACTGCTCTGTGCTGCAGCTTCAGTTTACAGTCTTTTGTTTTTCATCTTTTTCTTAGCTCTTCTTGTTCCTGCGATGACTTTGAAAATTTCTCTAAGTTGTTTGTACTACTTAGATGCTAGAGGCTGTGACTCACATGTGCCAAAAATCCTGGCACACAGAGTGTTATCAGCTTTACAATTCCCCTCAGGTATGAACACTCCCATAGTGTTTAGGCTACTGACCCTCTCAGGGTTTTACTCAGCAGCAAAGCTACATTTTCTGCCTTATTTCTGTTGGCTCAGTGTGCATGCTGAAATTGAAGGTCCTCTCTTATGCATCATTAGATTTGCCATCTTCTGTAAGGACGCAGAATTTTTTTTTCTCCAGTATTATTATCAGCCACATTGAGGTAAATTGGCCTGACCTCTGCTAAAAGTTATGCAGAATCTTAGAAATCTTCTGGTGTTTCCAAGGCATCAGACTTTTTGGATGATGAATATATATTCAGCTAATCTAGACTTCTAGATAGCTGATCAAATACCTTATGGATCAAGCAGAACTTCTTCTATTGTAACACTTGAAACACTTACTGTCTTGTTTTTTGGTTTTTTTTAAGTCAACATTTTGCACCAGGATTTTCAGTAGATGAATATTTTCTCAATTTTTTAGTACCTGTTCCAATGCTCAGGTTACTTCTCATCCTACAAAACATGCTTCTGTCTGTATCTGTGCTTCAATAAGGACTGAGGATAGTTTAACATCTTTTCTGATTTTTCCAGCCCTGTGGGCTTTCTGCTGAGAAGAAATTTTCCTAGGCTTTCTCCACTCAGAGACTCAGAGAACTTTGTTCTATCATGATGACTTTAATATCTCAAAAATGGTGTTTTGTTTCTCCATCACCAGAGGAGTATATTCTCCAAGACCAAGATCAGCCCCCAAACCCTGATTTCTCCAGTTCATGCCAACAGTCAATGGAGAAACAGGCTTGGCTAGGGGGAAGCAAGAGAAGAAGTTAATATCTACAAAATCGTTCTTTGGAAAAGCCTGTGGATTTCCACTGCTTAGAGTCTAGGAAGGTTAGCCACACTAGGCTAAAACTTTTTGTGAATACACTTTGAAGCACTTTTGAAGTCCCTGACAAGCCTTTCTTTCCTTCAAAAAGCTGTCAAATTGGTTTCAAAGAAACATAACCTTTACATCTCTTCATGCTGTGTGCACTTGCCTCTGTCAAATAACACTGGAGTCTGCTTGGGTACCCTTTCCTATGCAGGTAACAGACTGATATCTCCTCCTTACAGCATGCAGTCTGCTTGTCCCTGAGGAAAGCCTCAAGCCTTTGTGGTTTTGATTGCCTGACACTTTAGGAGATGGGAGAGGAAATGAGATTGTTCCTGTACTGTCCATTGATCAATGTTCTTAATAATCAGCAAGGAAAAGAAGTGGACAAGCTTGGTCTTCGATCCTCAGCCTAACCCAGAGTACAGTATCAATTACTCTTTGCCTTCTTTTTTTTAAGGATTGTATAACTTTTATTATATACAAAAATAAAATATTAAAAATAACCTGATTGTATGCTTGCATACAAATTGAATGGGTGTTGACTGCATATTGTTGTGGGTTTAATAAGAATGAAGCTAAAACCTCGGGATTTTTGTTCCATTTCCAAAGCTAAGAAATAATAAAGTTTACCAATTTTAATGAATCTTCCCTCAGATTCTATTCCAGAGCCAAATTAAAAAATAATTTTGGTTTTATTTCTTTTAAAAACTTAACATCCTCACATCTCTATGTGATTGAAATACATTTCAAGATTTCTGCTGCATGTAGAGTATAGGGAAAAGTGAAAATATTGCTGGCCTAAGAATTGAAAAACCCCAAAACTGGAGAACTGTAACATTTAACCGCTTAATCTTTACTCCAGGTCTGTAAAGTTGGAATGACCATTGATAAACATGTTCATTTCAGAAACAGTTTCACACTGGTCTGAGAATAAGATGTCAGCTGGTGCCCTCATGTGGATAAGTGTGCCATTATATATAATAGAAAATGAAACTTTTGGTCAAAACAAAACCATAGAAACTTAAGCATCTCAGATTTGCACACAGAATTTGGACAGATGTTTTAAGGGTCTTTAATTATTCACTTGCAGTACAGACAATGCCATTTACTTAGTTGCAAGCAGAATATGCTACCTGGATGCCAGGATATAACATAGCTCTTAATGTAAATTTTAAGTACGAAACTGAACTCATTCTTATCTGCAGAACCACAGTCTCTCTCCCTCAAAAACCCCCTATGGATTCATACTAAAATGTAAAAGTTATCAAGTGACTGGCTTTCAGAACTAATCACACAACCTTTTTCCAGGGTTTGGAAAAATTTCAACAGAATATAATCTTTTTGAAGAAACGCCTTTCTTATTTACAAAGAAAGCATTCCAGTTGTCAGCCATCACAGAGAGGAGTTGAATATGCACAGGGCATGTGGGCTGGTGGAAATAATTCCCTTCTGATCAGCCTCAGTGGAAGATATTATCAGTCAAGATCTAGGCGTGGTTTTCTGGAAGTGTGCAAAACAGGTGAGTGAAAAGCATAGAGCCCTTTCAACAAGAACACTAATTCAGTTTTATACACTGACTGTGTGATGATGAACATCTGCAGACTGTCAGCAGGGATCCTGTGGGTGGCAAGTAGGCAGCTATGAGACCAGGCAGGATGCAAGCTGCAGCCCACCCCCTGCTAGGGTCAGAGCAGGTACACTTCTACTGTTTGCTGTACAAGTGTTCCTTTGGAGTACTTATAAATGTGCATGCATTTTTAACTCTATTACTTGAAAATGTTAAACTCTATGTGTAGAATTAATCAAGTTGTGCGGCATTCTACAGAAACAGCCATATAATATTTACATCTTCAGTGTAAGGAAAAGATTGAAGTCAAACCTTCTACAATACTTTAAGAGATATCAAAAGAATCACCATGTTGTATAAGCAGAATCTAAATCTAAGATAGACTGCCGTTTGCAGAATATTCTGTCACAATTGTGCTGTGTGTGCCCCCAGTGGCAGCTAAAGACACCAACTTGCAATGAAGATAATAAATTGAAATACTCATCTGAAATAATAGTAAATAAAAACTTCAGCAAAACTTCCCCTTTCAAGCCCAGTAAAGCAGCTACAATGATTATAAAGAACTGAAAGACAAGGTAACTGCAATCTGTAATTTGACATTACAGGTAGATAAAGAGCTTGTGTTCATTTTCATCTGTCTACAGATCTGAGTGGTTCCTGGGGAATTCCATTGACTTCAGCAAACTGATATTGTGAAATGCTTCTTATTTCGTGCAGTGTTTCAAATTCTTACATATTATGATAATTAGAGTGCCAACAATTTAATCTGGAAATGTAAACTAACAATGTATTATTTATCTGCCAGCCTTTCATGTCTCCCTGTTCTACGTGCTTTACAAAAGAAGGACAGAAAAGCATACAAACCCACTGAAATACTAGAAGTGAGAGATATATTTTATTATAAAATAAATAATATATAATTAATAATATACATTTTATCTTTCTAAACATTATTTCAGATATCTAATTTGATAGCGTTCCAACTTCCTTGCCCTATAACCACTTTGTTACAGAAATTCAAGACCTTTGCAGGAAGTAGTGCATTTTTGACAATACAATATTTTTTTTTCCGAGACAAATAACACATTTAATATTTTAAATATTTAGATAACCCAGATCAAATATTAGCCAGGCAGTTCAGTACAAGGCACTTTTGAATATGAGGTTCTATGGGTTAAAATTTGCACTTTCCTTTGGCATTGAAGTTTGAGGAAACAGTTTTTACCTTAGCATCAACACTGAATGCCCTAATGCCCTTTCCCATCATTCTTCAGAGCATGTGTTGTACAACTTAATTATCACCCAAAACTTCATGCCTGGCTTTATTTGAATGATGATGGTGTGCATTCTAGTTTAATACAACCTTGGGTTACCTTTTTGGGCAAAGGACAGTATAAAAATGAAAGAGGTCATCTCTTTAAGAATACTGCAGTTGCCAACAGAAAAGAAAAATACTTTACACAAACCCTGAAAATCCATGGATTTTTAAAATCTCATTGAAGAAGTTACACATTTCACTTATTGCTGTTGCTTAATAAAAATAAATTATTGTAGAAAAGACTTGCCCATAAATGAGACAGTTGAACAGAAAGTCTTGTGTGCCTATGAATTATAGTTCCGGACTGCTTATACTCTGCCTTAAAGCTGTGTATTCTTTCTCTGTACTTGTGCAATGCAATTATATTAGAAGGCCCTTTTAAAACTGGGTGATCTATTGGTTTATGGAGCTAAAGATTAATTCCAGATGTAGTCATGGTCTTCTAGCCCTTCAAAATGTAACTACTGCACCATCTGTTTTGTAATAGACAATTTCAAAGAGTGCCAAGGGGAATGTTACATACATTGGTCAAACAGCCACATATACCTCACACACAGGAATCCTAGAGGTCACTGTGCCTCAGACAGATTCATATCTTCAAGTTTTTCTCCCTGTTGTTCCACTATGGAAACTCAAGGAACAGCTCTCCTTCCTCCTAAAATAGGAAGGAGATGTTTTCCAGATTATTACCAGTGTTGACATGTATGAGGCCAAATTCAGACCTGAATTCAGTGGAATGACTGGAATTCACAGTGACATGTCTCCTGTATCTGCCTAACTTCTGGATCCTTGTATACTATTCCAAATAGCTTTTGGGTTTTATTTTGGAGGGGTTGGGGTGTTTGTTTTTCTCTTTTTTACCTTTGGTTTTTTTTCAAATGAACTCAGTAGCAAGAATTTAATGCTAAAATGACTTCAGATTTGGCTGGTTGCTCAAGAAAAATGAAGGGTGCATGAGGTAATGAAGTGTTATTCCACGTCATGAATGATAATTTTTATTTTCCCTAGTTATTTCAGGAAGCTTGAAGTAAAGGAATTTTCTCTGTTCTTCTAAATAAAGTCTTATGCATCAGCATTCCAAGTGCATGAAAAAAAAGAGCACTCAGGTCTGCCATCAACATGGCCTAAATTCTTCACAACAACAAAACTGGAGTAAAAAACATTTTCTGAACATTTCCCAAGTATAAATCTGAACTTCAGAGCAGCAACTCATGATTTATACCAAACAGTCCTGAGAAAAGGTCTAGAATGAAAACAAAAGGAAACAGAAAATCTGCTAGAAATTAGACAATCACAATCTTGTGCAGTTCTAGAGAGACTTTTTTCTCCGTAGTGACATTAGGTAAATCATTGGTAAAAAGAATTAAAGATTAACAACATGTCTCCAGTTCATCCCTCTTTGGTTTTCCCAGTGCATCCAGTCATATTTTACATCAGTTCTTGTAATAAGTTTTTACAAAATTAGTTTAGGACTAGCAGACAGACTAGTGTACCCATTTAAGTATTGCTGACCGCTGTGGTTCTCTCTATTCAACATCACACGCAGATATTCAACATCACATGCAGAATCAGTGCTTTAGACTGTAAGCATAGTGTCTGGGCATACTCCTGCTACATCTAAAAGTTCAGAGTTTGCTGATGGTAAGTAAGAAAGAAATTAGTAGGAAAAACATCCCCTTATAATTCCTTAGTATTATTAGAACTGAACTTTAAGCCACTGTTTGGGGTAGTGTAAGGAAATCCCACACATACAGGAAAATTCACACTTCTTCAGTATTAAACATTAAAACAAAGAAAAGTTGGAAAGTGGAATATGAAATACCTGTTTTGGAGGACTTCATTACATAACTTTTTTGAAATTGAAGACATCTGAAAGAAATAAATTTCGAAAATGTACATTCTGGCTAATGTATATATTGGTGTGGGAGAATACATACACACCTTTCAGCTACAGCGAAGGCCCATAGCTTAGGACAAGATTTAATTGAAAATAATAGACTTAATAAGTAACAGAACTAGATGTTACACATTGCAGATACTCATACTTCGAACCAAAAGCTGCAGGAAGAAAATGGTGCCTGAAAGAAGGATACAGAACAGGAGATATTTTAAGGGAAAATAATATAGACCTAGTCTATAGAATCATGGATAGTTTTGAATCCTGGTCTCTACAGAGCTAACATATCTCCTCTAGAGCTACAAAATTATCTCTTATTTAATCTTATGTGGGTATCCATGCTCTCCCCCAAAAAACACCAAACAAGCCAAAGAACTAAACAATCAAACACAATCAATCTGGATAAAACTCATTCTTGCAAACCAAGCAGTGTAGTTGTCCCACCTCTTGCTGAGGCCGATGTTCCTGGAAGATAAGACCTCCAGAATAAAGAGGCATTTAGGGAGAATTTTGTTTTAGGCACTAATACTGCATCTCATCTTAATTCCTGGTTTTGGTTAAGAACTTTTAGCTACTTCTTAGCTGTTCTAGAACATAGCTAGTAGATCGTAAGAGTCACAAATTGTATTCTATTCCTCTGCTTTCTAGGCACATAATCTGCCCTTAACTAAATCATACAATGCAGAACCGAAGACTGATCCATCCTTTGAAAAATACTCAAGAATTGGCTTAGGTGAGTTATTTGTTGGAGCTCAATCCAGAAATTCACTGCCAGTAACCCTTCTCTCCTCATTCCATAGTTGTCTTAACCCTAAATGTACAGATAAATCCTTCAAAGCTCACTGCTTTCTGGGCTGAGCGGCTAATTTTCTCCAGCTGAGCCCAGCACTCCCCCCACTTCACTCTAAGAACACCCATGGTACACCTTTTGCATGGGAAAAATGTGCCAGCCACTTGCTAGCTACTGGCTGGGTCATACACACCATGTCAAAGTGATCTATTCCATTTAAGATGTATAGATCCAAAATCACTTAGCCCAGAGAAAAAAGAAAGCAATTTTTTTTATTCACTTGACCCATGCCCTGCTTAGGAGAGTTCAATATGTAACACTAGTTAATCATTCACAAAAAAGGAACACAGTTTTAAAAAGTAACTTATTTGTTCCTCACAGCAGAGGATTAAGACACAATGTACTGAAAACTGGTGCAATACAATTGCTCTGCAGAAATGATTGTATTTCTATCACACACTTTTTGGAAAACGTAATCACTTTAACTTTCATTGTGTTTGTAACTCAGAGGCAAGAATTATTACGCAAAAAGTTCTGCTTCCTTTCTCAGCCATCTTTTTAGTTATTTGAGGGGGTTTTTTTCTTTGATTTTTTTTTCTTTTTCTGACAGTGTTGCATCCAGCAAGAATTTATGTTCTTGTCCAGAGAAGGGCAACAGAACTGGTGAAGGGTATGGCCCACACGGAGCACAAGTCCTGTGAGGAGCCGCTGAGGCAGCTGGAATTGTTTAGCCTGGAGAAAAGGAGGCTCAGGGGTGACCTTACCATCTCTACAACTCCCTGAAAAGAGGCTGTAGCCAGGTGGAGGGCAGTCTCTTCTCCCAACTAACAAGCAACAAGACAACAGCAAATGGCCTCAAGTTGCACGAGGGGAGTGCAAGTGCATAGTTTATATATGAGGAACAATTACTTCACTGAAAGAGTGATCAGGCANATGGCCCACACGGAGCACAAGTCCTGTGAGGAGCCGCTGAGGCAGCTGGAATTGTTTAGCCTGGAGAAAAGGAGGCTCAGGGGTGACCTTACCATCTCTACAACTCCCTGAAAAGAGGCTGTAGCCAGGTGGAGGGCAGTCTCTTCTCCCAACTAACAAGCAACAAGACAACAGCAAATGGCCTCAAGTTGCACGAGGGGAGTGCAAGTGCATAGTTTATATATGAGGAACAATTACTTCACTGAAAGAGTGATCAGGCATTGGAATAGGCTGCTCAGGAAAGTGGTGGAACCATAGGCCCTGGAAGGGTTCAAAAACCTGTGGATGTGGCACCCAGGGATATGGTCTAGTAGTGAACACAGTGGTGCTAGGGTAACAATTGGACACAGTGATCTCAGAGGTCTTTTCCAACCTTAACAATTCAATGACCACCAGCCCAAATCACAATTACTGACCATAAACTCCATGTCACTGATGATAGGAGAAACGTGTGTGCACGTCTTTACAACTGACTAGATAACCTGAAAGAACCAATCAGATTCTGGAAGAATGGGTGTGGGGGTACATGTTGGAGGGGAGATTTGTAGTATGAAGATCTGAAAGGTTGCATCTTCCTAGTACCTTACCCAATGGGAAAAATAGGAGGGTGTTTAGAATAAACGTAGGCTGTGTGCGCTAAAAACTTGAGACCCCGGGTGGGTATGCCCCAGTGGGATCTCCCTGGTTTTGAGTAATGTGATTTTTGCAGGACTCCTCTGTCTCGTTTGTGGACATTGGCCTTTGGCAGCATGATTTTCTGCACACTGGTAATGACTGTGGACTTGCCCTGGTTTGTCTACCTGGAGGAGCTTCTCCATTACTGTTGTGAGGTTACGAGTGTCACCAAACACTACAGAAATAACCCTGGCCACCCACAAGGAATAGTTTTGGCGCACAGTTGTGCCGTGTGGAACAACTGCTGTGGGTCTCTCGGCAGCGGTTTCCACACAGCCCGTGCCACTCTCCCCTCCCCGGTGAGAGCCAGCGTTCTCCCACCCTGCTGTCCTTCCGTGCTCACTTACTGAAGGCAGAGGTGCAGCTGTCCATCCCTGCGCTGGGACAGGCCCTAACCCTGAAATCCTGTGTCAGCATTGAAACAGATCTGTGGCTTTTACACGCCAGCTATACCTGTCCTGTGCATTTAGCAGATGTTTAACACGTGCAAGGCTGTGGACGCGTACTGTTTGAGAACATCTGCAATCCCGA
The DNA here is from genome assembly GCA_013397755.1 of Cnemophilus loriae. Taxonomy (NCBI): domain Eukaryota; kingdom Metazoa; phylum Chordata; class Aves; order Passeriformes; family Corvidae; genus Cnemophilus; species Cnemophilus loriae. Next base: position 15,550 of record VZTF01006428.1, read on the forward strand.
TGCGCGCGGGGCTCCGAGACCCCCTGAAAATCCGGCTTACAAAGTGCCGTCCCCAGCACTGCACTCGGATTGTTGGGGCAANGCGGATCCGCGGTCACTCACCGCCCCCCGCCTTCTCCGCCTTTCCCCTGCTGCCAGCCGGGACAGGAGAGACGCGGCAGAGCCGATCGGCATCGAGAAAAGCCTGGGAAAGCTTTTCTTGGCGCTCTGGTTCTGGTTGTGTGCTGGTATTTTGGGAGCGGTTTTCTGGGCAGGCCCCCCGCCCCTGAGCGCTGTTTGTTCCCTGGGCAGGTCTCGGTGATGTATTTCGCCAGGAGCGCCGAGCTGGCGGGGCTGCGCTGCGAGACCCTCTCGGTGCCACGGGAGATCACCTCTCTGCAGCTCTGGGAGGAGATCGTCAAGGTCCACCCCAGGTATCCAGCAAGTTACCTTTAAGGTGCACAAAGAAACGTGGTTGGATTTGGTTTTTTAAAAATACAAATTCGGAGCGGGAACACATAGCAGTAATTCGACAGCACAAAANCGGCCTCTGCCACCTTCGCCACCTACCCGTGCGGGGGATGAACCGGCGCTGCACGGCCCGACAGCGGGAGCAGACCCGCGGCGCTCCCGGCCAGGCCGCAGGGGGCGGTCCAGGCCCGGCGCCGCTCGCCCGGACGCAGGCGCCTCCGTGGGCCCGCGGCGGAGGGCAGCTAGCCCCGGGACGGCGGCTCCANCTGGCGGGGCTGCGCTGCGAGACCCTCTCGGTGCCACGGGAGATCACCTCTCTGCAGCTCTGGGAGGAGATCGTCAAGGTCCACCCCAGGTATCCAGCAAGTTACCTTTAAGGTGCACAAAGAAACGTGGTTGGATTTGGTTTTTTAAAAATACAAATTCGGAGCGGGAACACATAGCAGTAATTCGACAGCACAAAAACAGTGGTGTTACCTTCTTTTGGTAACCTGCACGAAATGTTTTGTGTTTTGCGCAGCTGGAAATGTTGTAGCTTTATGTATATACAAGGAAAGCCCAGGTGGAGGAGATGTACCCAAGACTAGGCACGAGAGGTACACGTGGCCCATTGTCCAGAAGGGCTGTGGTGTAGTAACCTGAAAACTGTACCATATTACTAGCCTGTGGAGAAGGTGAGATGCCTCAAAGATGAATCAAGCATAGCCAGGACAATAAATAGAAAAATAAATTATTTTATGCAGGTGTTTCCAATCACTTAGGTTAGACATTAAGAAGAAGTTCTTCATTGAAAGAGTGCTTAGACATTGGAATGGGCTGCCCAGGGGGGTCGTGGAGTCACTGTCCCTGAAGGTTTTTAATGAAAGACTGGACTTAGTGCCATGGTCTAGTTGACATGGTGATGTTCAGTCATAGGTTGAACTTGATGATCTCAGAGTGCTTTTCAAACTTAATTGATTCTGTGATTAACTGTACTGTAAGCCATTGGTCTGAGCTTATGGCACACTCTGGAAGGCAGGTCAGGGAGGGAACTGAAGCCCCCACAGGCTTCCAGCCACTCAGCCCTGACACAGCAAATACGTTCAGCCACTTCAAAGCTTTGAGAAAGACTCACTGCTGGTTGCATTTTATAAGGAATCTGATCCTGAGAAAGCACTGTGTATGCTGTAAGGGCCTCTGCAGCATTGGTGCTCTTTGGGGGTGTCAATAGAAATGTCCCTTCTGTTTAAGGCTGAGGGAAGGTTCTCAGTCCTGTCAAGAACGAGTCTGATGGACAAAGGCGCAACACCATTTTGGAGGGATATAAAGGGTTAAAAAAAGAGTAAGGTATAAGAGAGGTTGTGGTCCTCAGGATTTAGTGCTCAGTGCTCTGGAATTTCCATAACTTCGGACTTAGGTGTCCAAGTCTTCTTTAGGCACAAGCTTTCTTTAGTAAAATGCTCTCAAACACTATGAAAAAAATGAACCATTTAACACTGCTATCTGTTTCCAAGTGAGAATCTTTACAAAATGCTGGACCAGAGGCCTTTTCCTGACTGAGAATTGAAATAAAGTGTGTTTGGGTGGGAGAGGCAATAGGGAATGTGTATATTGTACTTTGCAGCCTTTTTGTCTGTGTCAGAAGCAGCAGCAGCACCGTTGGTCATTTTGCCATAATTCGTCAACTTTGTCCTTTTATGATTGATGACTTGGGGCAGTACAATTTGCATTTGCAGTTACTTCACAGTGGCCTTCTTGAAAAATGCTTCTGTTCCTAGCTTTTCTGGAAGAACTCAATGTAATTGTAGGGCATTGACCACAGCCTTGTATTCACATTGCTAATGGATATTCAAATTGCAGCTTCAGCGTACTTGACAGTGCTCTTCTGTTCCACCCATTTCCCCCAACTAATTAGTTTGCAAGGGACTTTAAATAGAGCCCATCCTTCTAATGGGCATTTCAGTTTCATGGTTGTGTGCAGTTCTTTAGTGGCTTGCTTTGCTTTCATACAATCCCTCCCTTCAGTCTGTCCTCTCAATCAGTGCTACTGTGTTTTGCTCAGCCTGTGCCTTGACTACTTTTGTCTGTCTGGCTGGTAGGAAATAAGATGATTTTTACTTGTACTCTTTTGGTCTGCTTACTTGTTTCTAGGCAAAACAGCTGAGCTGGCTGTGCCAGATTTTGTAGTCTCAAACAAGAACTGTCATCCTGCCTGCACCGTCTGAAGTAAAATGCCATTCTTTTTTCTGCTGTCTTACTGCTATGGCCTTCATGCTTGCTATGTAATTGCACTTAGCCATGGAAATTACTCCCTGCCTCTTGATATCCAGAGCTATGGACTCTCACAGCAATATCTCACATAAAAAAATATGTAGAAGATCTGCCAGAAGACACATCACATTTGCTCTCTCGGTTCTGTGGCCCCTCCTTATCAATAGCAGATTTCAGACCTGTAAGTACAAAAGACCCAAAGCCTCGTAAAGTCTGAGCACACACAACAAGAGCAACTCTTTGACCACTGAATCTTCATAAGATCTCATGAACAGCATACCACAATGCTTCTTGGTATGTAAGAAAATTGCTCCAGTCCAGTGAGACTGCATCAGGACAATATTTCCTTCTAATCCCAAACTGGATGGTTGTTGCCTCTTGAGTTACCAACTTTTTTATTGTAAGCTTCTGAAGTGGGTCTGGTATGCATTGGTTTGTTCTGACATAGGCCTATGACAAATCCAATTCCTGGTTTCTGAAAATTATACTGATCTCATTTCTTCTTAGCCACTACAGGAAAATCCAAGGTTAGGAGGTGGGTGTTTGTTGTATTTTTGACAGTGTCTTGAAAGCAAAGTTGTGTAAGTCTCAGTGGTTTTTACCCCAGCTGCCCTAGACTGTGCACCAGTTTGCTGTTTAATGAAGTCTCATGGTTAAGTGCAAACATTGTTTGGAAACCTATTTGTGCTCTTCCCAATCCCTCTCAGGCTTGCTGTCATCCGAGATCAAGTGGTTTTTGCTGTTCGGCAGGAGTACGTGCTCCTTGGAGATCAGCTCCTGGTCCTGCAGCCTGGAGACGAGGTTGCCATCATCCCACCGATCAGTGGAGGCTGAACCTGCCCAGGTTCTGTTAGGTAGGTATCACTTACTGCCTAGTTTCCTGTGGAGTGTAATCCTGTGCTAAAATACCTCATGAAGTTTGTATGATGTTACAAGAACCTTTTCTTGTTTAGGTCCGGAGATGTGATTGCAATTCTCTCCCTCCACCTCAGTACTGTTTTGAGAGAACCCAGCTTGTGTTTCCGTCTGGAGAGTGCAGTTGTACTGAGCAGAAACTATAAGCCAGTGCACCAGTAAATGATTAACACGTATGCAGTAAATGGAAGACACTTGCCAGAGAGGTCAGGCATTGCTTTGAACCTGGGTTTTAGGTCTTGTTACTCTTTCCTGGTTGTTTCTTCCTACCAATGGATACTTGGCTTGCCTAAATAAGATAACAATGAAAAATTTCCTGCCACTTTTTAACAGAAAAGATAATACAGTAAAAATAATTGACTGCTGCTTAGAAATTTTGTTAGTTTGTTGCGTTAAAGAGGTGTCCTTAGAATAGCTTCATTTCTTTGCCTGCTTTCAAGTGTCAGTCCGTCTATTCACTGCAGCTTGTTCCATTGCTGCTGATCTAAATACTTCTTATTCTTAGGTGATCTGATGACTGGTTTCTACTCAGAAATGTTAGAAGTGTCTCCTGTGTATCTGAAGTAGACTGATAATATGAGGTCCTGAATGTCCTGGAGAACATAGTCAACTTTAGCATTAGAACTCTAATCCATGGTTATCAGAAATCTCTGTTTTAAACTGTTTGATTTGATTTGATAAGCAGGAGGGACAGACAATATTACCACAGATTTACCAGCACTACACAGTGGTCTGTGCTGGTTGAATGTACTGTTAAACAAGGGCCTTGGGCTAATTATAGTTTCATCCCACTGTACCAGACTTTCCTATCAGACAGAAATTTGTATGCATTAAAACTAGGTCATTGCTTGTTATTTGCAGTTAATATTCTCTCATTGAGACTGCTGAGAAGTGAATTTCACATATAGACTAGTCTCTTGGGCAAACAGATAGTGCCTGTGTTGTGCATAAATTGAGGCATCAGCACTGGATAAAAAGCAGTTGGCTGATGCTAGTATCTCCAGGAACAACAACACAGTCTGTTTGGTTTCAATTTTTCTAGTGCGATATGGAAGAAAGCGAAGATTTGCCAAAAGATTTTATCAAGCTCAAGTCTGAAAAGCTCTCTGCAGATGAAGTGTCAGAGCTGGTCATTTCACCATGCTGTGGGGCCGTGTCTCTGTTCATTGGTGAGTTTAATATTTGTGAGTAAGTCTCTGGGTATGTTAATAGTCTAATAAATGGAACCTGGGTTGTCCACATCTCAGACTTCTTCTCAAATAAATCAATTTGTGGTCTGAACCCAAGATCTTTAGAAAACAGGTTCTGAATTATTAGAAAACAGGTTCTGAATTTAAGTTAGAGCAAGACCATGGCAGCTCTTAAACAGCTGCAGTGGGATAAAGTAATGAGAAGCTTTCTGGCTGGTATGGCTGTCATAGGACTGAACAGAACACCTGCTCTTGAGTACAGAACTGCCTGGGAGTTGTTTGCCTGTCCCTGGGGATACAACTTGTTCAAGGTGGGAAATGGAATATTGTGACTATGCCAGCCACATGTCCACACCTGTATGCGAGGTCCTGTAACTCAGGTCTTAGTTGAAAGTCAAGTACTATTCTACCAATGGGCTGGTGAAGGTAAGGCTGGTAGCTCTGTCCTGTGCTTAATGTACATGGCACACATATGAAACCCCTTTGTGCTTAAACCTTAGTGCTACTAGGCTCCTAAATACTGGGCATTTAAGAATTACATGGGCAAATTCCATTATAGCACCTGAGCAGTTACCACAGAAGATGTCCCAGCCTAGGGCTGCAGACCTGTGTAATGTGTAAACTGAATTCTTCCTTTTATAGTAAAGATTTATCTTGTTCAAATAATCTCATTATGCAGCCATGATTAGGGGAGGTTGTTTATATTTGCACAGTGCTGACCTTGACCATAGCAAGAGATCCTGGGTTTTTACTCTGTACTAATATAGTATATATTATTATGCCATAAATATATAATATGTATTATAAAGATATGATATATATTCATTTACTCAGTGCTTTTAGTTGATAAATCATTTTTGTTTAGGTACTACAAGAAATAATTTTGAAGGCAAAAAAGTGATTCACTTAGAATATGAAGCATATACTTCAATGGCAGAGACTGAAATAAAGAAAATCTGCAGAGACATTAGACAGAAATGGCCTTCGGTCAAACATATTGCAGTGCACCATAGACTTGGGTATGTATGTCCAGACCCCATTCTTCTGCAACTGGAGTATCAATCCTTGTCTGGTGCATGGCTGTGCTTACGTAGTTGCAGAACCTGCAGGAGTGTTTAGAAACCATAGTGCAGCAAAGCTGGCTGCAGGATCAAGCTCTTGCTCTGGAGCTAAGTTTCAAAAATTTTGTTTTCAAAAATGTGTTTATTGGTAGGGTTTGCTGGAGTCCACACTTAGCCTGGCAGGATCTTTGATGCTGATGTGATGTTTTTGAAAGTGGGGAGATATTTCACTACAGGGAAGGGGAGGCTGGTGGTTTGTTTTCTTCTTTATTTTTAAAAGGTGTGAAGTTGGCAGCACTTTATTTTTTTCTTCTCTCTCCTGTTGAGGGGCTGCAGAATGTCCTTATTGTCAGATTTAAGTCTGTTTATGCTGTAAAAGTCTGAAAGCTTAGGCTGTGGGGCGTAGTAATTGCCAGCCATGCTTGTGGGAGAACCTTCTGTTGTTCCTTGAGTGTTGGATAAGCATTTTCCTTTCAATTCAAAACATGGAATACTAGTGTCTGACATACTCTGGGGCCTTCTCTGTTCAGTGAAGATTTTTCACTGAAACTAGCAGGATTTGCAGAAATCCTGAAGGAATTTAGGATGTGATTGCAAAGGGTAAGTAAGATACTAGGTCTGAGGAGTAGTTTCCCTAGATTTCCTCTACAGTCAGCAGAGAGGATGGCTGTCATGAGGGCAGCTCAAAGCTTTTAGGCTGAGATTTCTTCCTATGGACTGTGTTGAAGGAGTCTTACTACAGAGGGAAGACTGGGAGGCAGATTTTGGGAATGCTAGAATTGCGAGGAGAAACACAAAACCTTGTGCTTCTGTATTAACACAACACACCAAGTAGCAAACTTCAGAATTTAAAATCAGAATACATCAAAAATTTAGTTTCATTGCAAAATCTGCATAGTGTGAGGCACTTGATTTCTTCTTTCACAAATTCTTATGCAAACTGAGATGATTGCTTAGGTTTTCAGATAAGAACTGGCTGTTCTAACTTGTTTTGTTCATTATTAAGCCAGCTTCCAGTGAATTTCCTATGTATTGTTACCAGTTAACAATTTCCCCCTCTTAATTCCATAGGCTTAATTTTAAAAAAAGAAAGAATAGAAGAAAAAAGCCTATGTCTGGTGGGTTTATTTATTCTAAACTGTGGAATTCTAACATCTGGTACTGATTTTGGTTGTGGTTTTCTTTCTTTTAAAAAGTGTATAATCTTTTGGATGTGGTTTGACACTTGCTTAGTATGAATGAGTCAGGAGAGCTGGTGGCCAGGATACTGACGTGACATGGCTACAGCTTTTGGGTGCTCTTGATGTTAAGTGTTAGCTAAAGTTGCTGTTGTTCCTCTTCTCTCCCTAGTGTGGTTCCAATAACTGAAGCAAGTGTAATTATTGCAGTCTCCTCTCCACACAGAGCAGAATCCCTTGAAGCTGTAACGTACTGCATCAATACCTTAAAAGCATCTGTCCCAATATGGAAAAAGGTATGTTTGGGGACAAAATCAAATTTAGGCCTGTGCTAGTCTTAGACGTCTGGGCTGCCTTAGAAGCATTACAGGCAGCAGCTGCTCCTGATGGGTTGTCAGTGTCTAGCACCAGTGAGTTTCCTCTAACGCAGCCAGGCCCATTTGTGGCAGGTAGAGCATCTGGAAGGTTCTCCTGTACCTGTATCATCTAGATCTTCTTTACTTTGAAGCCATGCTAGGGTCAAAGCGAAGGAGGCCTGAGCTCTCCTCTTTTGAGTAGCAAAAGAGTTCTGCACGGGCTTGTCGAAGAACTTTGAGTCAGCTTTGCTTTGGACAGCATTGCAGTTTTCAAGTAAAAGGAGCATTTCTTGCCTTTCTGTTTTCCCCTCATCGCTGTGGCCATAGAAAGCACAAAGCATTAATCAACAGCACACAATGAAGGGATGAGCAGAAGTCCCAAAGCTAGTATAGGCACACAACAGTGTGTGGAGAAACCAGACCAGGTCTAGAAAGAGCCTCGTTGTATAACCTCAGTGTTGCGTGCAAGTAATGAACATTATCTCTGCCTTCTCTCCCTGGCAGAACTTGGCATGTGGTTAACAGCGATATTCTCCACACTTCTCCAGTTTTCTGTTACCTCCTTGAGGATGCTGAAGTTCTCTCAGAATGAATAATCAGGGACTCATAATTTGCTGCTTAGGACTGGGCTGCAGCTGGGTAATCCAGTCTGTCCTAGATCTAATTGTGGTGTATTTAGTGTATGAATGTATTTTTTTTTTAAATATTGACATTTTGTTACATCTAAATACTCATCTCAAAATGATGGTACAGTAGGTTAATGTAGCAGCACGAATGCTGTGTACTCTACAGCTTTTACATAATTTCTTCTAGATCTCTTTGTTGAATTGACTTCAGCATAGGTAGCCACTTTTAAATTCAGTGAGGATTAGCCTGAGGTTCAGCCAAATCTGAATGTTCTAAGGGTGCTGTCCTCTCTTCTGCTTGCCAGCCAAGTGCTATGCAGTCCCGTTGTGATCAGTAAATAACAGTGAGATGGCTATTGAGTTATTTAGCCTGGTTTGTAGCTGTATGTAGCAGACTCACAATATTTCCCATTCTTTGTTTATATTACAGGAAATTTATGAGGATGAATATTCTTGGAAAGAAAACAAGGAATGCTTTTGGGCAAATTCAGAAAAATAACTGTACTCTTTTGAAAATAAAGTGTTACTCTTCCTAATGAGCATATTTACCTTTGAGTTTTTACAGAGAATCTCTGTGTTTCTAAACAGTTCTAACAGATGTTTCAATCTCAATAATTTAGTTTGGACTGAGTGAAATGAATGAGGATTAATTAAGGGTTTTAGGTGTTCTTGACTCTCCTTTGGAATTGCCTGTTTGTGCATTTTAACATGGAGGCAGTTTTTAAAAGAATCTTCCCTAAAATTCTTTGTTGCAAGGTGTTTAGACTACTCTGTGATAAATACTGTTTTAATGCTTCTACCTTGGTAGTCCATGTTCTCTGTCTGCATGGGAGGTCACCACAAGACAATTGCATTTTTTTTAATTTTAAAGAAAGTTCAGAGAGGTTTAATTTTGTATGACTGCAGACTTAGTTTGCAAGCTTTATGCTATTTTGACATTATTGTAACATGAAAGCTACTTGAAGTAGAAGAACTATTTTAGTACAGACAGAGAAGGACATACAAACTATACCCCAGAATTATTAACTTTTTAGCAGTGGTTATGTGCCAGTAGCTCTGTATCACAAAAACATTTTTACCGTGCAACTGATATTATAAGTCCATTGCATTAAAAAAATATGGATAGAGATTGATTCAAAGTTAAAGCTAATACTCTACCAGCAAAAAAAATTGCATTAGCAATAACATTCCAACCTATAACTACTTAATGATGTCTAGACAAAATTTCGAAGGTGATTTTTTGGTTGTATAGTTGTATGACGCTGCAGGACAAAAAAACCCAAACAAGCTAATATTACTAATACACAAATATAGTGTAATTAGTTCTAGTAATTGGACTTTATATGTGTTAGGATTAAAAGTCATCAAATAGAATAGTTTCTCAAAGAAAAGGGAGTTTATTGAACTTACTGCAATTCATATATGCATTTATATTCTCATTTAAGATTTAATCTTAATACAGTTTTTCCCTTGTTACTATTTTGAAAACTAGTTAAATGAACTGACATAATATGCCTGGGCTTCACTGGAAATAATGGGTTACCTGTCTGAGCAAGGTAATTTTATTTGTTATTCTACTGTGCCATGGTAGTACTTAGATGCTAAGAGTTCGAGGTCCCATTGTGTATGGCATTTCTGCTAATGCTGAGAGGCAGTTTTATCTAGTCATCATTATCAGTGTAGACAAGGTAGATACAAGCAAAGGGAAATAAGGTAAAGCAAAATTATTTGCTCAGTTGCTCATATATATATTCCTATATCGTATATAGTTATTTATAATCCAGGTGCAAGGTCATGCTCCTGAGTCAGGGTAATCCCAAGCACAAGTACGGGCTGGAGAGAGAATGGGTCAAGAGTAGCCCTGGGGAGAAACACTTTAAGGTGTTTGTGAATGAAAAGCTGGCAATGTGCACTTGCAGCTCAGAGAGCTGGCTCTGTCCTGAGCTGCATCAAAAGCAGCGGGGCCAGCAGGTGAAAGGGTTTGATTCTGCCCCTATACTGTGCCCTCAGGGGACCCCAGTGGAGCACTGCAGCCCGCTCAGGAGCCCCCAGTGCAAGCAAGATACAGTTTTGTTGGAATGAGTCCAGAGGAGGGCCACTAAGTTCATCAGAGGACTGGAACACCTCTCCTATGAAGACAGGCTAAGAGCTGGAGTTGTTCAGCTTGCAGAAAGTTCCAGGGAGACCTTACATCACCTTTCAGTACCTAAAAGGAGCTTACAAGAAGTTTGGAAGGGGAATTTTCACAACAGCATATAGTGATAGGACAAGGGGTAATGGCCTTAAGCTGAAGTGAGGGTAGGTTTAGATCAGATATTAGGAAGAAATTCTTTACTGTGAGGGTGGTGAGGCACTGGAACAGGTTGCCCAGAGAAGCTATGGATGCCTCATCCCTGGAAGTGTTCAAGGCCAGGCTGGATGGGGCTCTGAGCAACCTGGTCTAGTGGAAGGTGTCCCAGCCTATAGCTGGACGGTTGCAACTAGATGATCTCTAAGGTCCCTTCCAACCCAAACCAGGCTTTGATTCTGTAATCATTATATCACACACTAGTGAAGCCTCAGCTGTATATTCCATTTTATTGTGTCTGCAGCAAAAATCTAACAACTGCTAGCTGTACAAAGTAAAATGAGGAAAGTAGGTGATGATCTTTTTTTCCTACAGGGATTTTAATCACTTTTAATACTTAGTTACTGTATCTGAATTAAGTAAATTGTAATGAAACATACAGCTTCACGCAGAAACGTAGTTGAACTGTGCTTATTAACATACTGATGCACTTTCCTCAGTGGAAGTCAGTCCTTCCTCTGCAGGACAGCAGCTGCTCCTTGCGTGCTTACAGATACACACCCTACAAACCATGTGGGCCCTATTATCTAGGCAGAGCTGGTCAAGTTCAAGACTGAGTTTTCCTTTGTTTTGGAGGTTGGAGAGAAGCCCTCTGCTGTTTGAATCCCATTTTTACTGGGAACTGTACAGAATCCTCAGCACAATCACTTCCTCTGTGAAAGAATTATTTTTCTCTTTAGAAGAGAAAGAAATACATGAACTTTTTCATATTTGGTGTTCATTTTTCCATGTTCATGTTTGCTGTTACCATGCACCTAATTAGTGTATTAATTTCCCAAAATAAATGTTTAGCTTGTCTTTCAGTGGATAGTTTATGAATGAAGTAAAACGTATGTAGTGCTTCCTTACTAGTGCTGTGCTCTGATACAGAAAAACAGTGGTATTTAGAACAGTTAAATTCTACTTGGGACCCCAAGATCAGGGGCAATTCCTGAGTTGCAGTAGTGTCTCTTTAGTTCCCATCTAGTGCTGCAGTCTCCTGGAAGATTTCTCTGGGGTGACCTTAATTGCACCTTCCCCATCAGCAATGCAGCTGGGAAGGAGGGTGCGGAAAAGAAGAGAGAATAATTGTGTACTTCCCCACAGTGACCAGGAACAATGAATGGAAGAGATGTTGCACTGAGTCAGAGCTGAGTGTTACAATGTGTGTATGCTGCCATGGTAAAAACAATGAAATGTCATTTTTTGTCCCTAGCTGTGCATGAGGCAAGTACGGCTTTGTTCTGGAACAATGATATATCAGTCTTGTGTAACTTTGGGTTCTTCAGCTGGCATGTAAAAGCGAAATGGAAATGTCTCTGGGAGGGATGGTGTGCTAATTAGAGGTAAAATGTATCTCACTGAAATTTAAGTCCATGCTCTGAACTCAGTGTTCTGTCTCCCTCTGTAGGGCTACCCTCTCTGCTAGGGCAGTACTATCATAAGAGGGCAGATTGCTGTGTTCTAAGATAAATGCCTAAGCTGTGTCTGGAGTGACCTAGAAGTGTTTCCAAATTGCCAGGCTAGGGCATGAATCCCAGTTGTGTCTCACTGTGTGTTTGGAAAAGATGTGGATGCACATCTCCTGCTGTCCATACATGCAGAACTACAGTGCTGGATGAGGGCTACTCTGTGTTATGGTGAGGTCCATTGAGGGGGATGGTAGACAGCTGCAGATCTGTCGATCTACAAGGAAGACCCAGCTTTCTCGAATGAATCCAGCTGTTTCTCTGCCTTGTCCATAGGGTAGGGTAATCCCACCTCTCCATGAGACCAGCTGTGTTGAGTTGGTGGCTCTGGTACAGACGCATGTTCCCAGAAACAAATGCTGCAGACCCAGAGGGTCACCATGTGATTCCTGTTGAGATCTGCCAGATGAGGGCTGTCTGTGGAAGGGAAGTGCATGTCTTCAGAGTGATAATTTGTCGTTCTGAAAAGATGTCAGTCTTGGCTGGCAAAATTTGAATACCCTGATCCACCCCTTTGTCTGGCCGAACAGCCATATACCAGCACTGATTGATTTTAAGAGTTTCCTTTCCTGATTTTGAGCATTGTGCTCTGTTCTCAAGAGAAGCTCAGCCTGATGTGTACGATGAAACCAGTAACTGATGGATTGTCATGGAATAACAGGGCGGGAGAGGAAGGGGGTTGTGTCATAAGGCGCCTACCCAGGAGATGGCAGCCGAGAGATGGCTGAGCAGGAGGAGCAGCTGCTGGCCCGCTCAGGTGCTGGCCGTGCTGGGAAATACAGGCCCTTGCTTCGGCTGTCGCTCATGAAAGTGCCATTGTTGCACTCAGGAACGAAGCCTTTAGATTGCTCAACTTTGAACTAGATTTTTGGCCTTTCTTCCTGCTCGCTTTATGTACAGCTGTTCCAAGTAAGTTGTAGTTTTATAGAATAGCACATTCATTTGTTATTTCAGAAGAATTAAAAAGAAAGAACTGCTGAATCTAATTATCAACAAATTGTATGTAAAAGGAGACCATGCTGCCCTTTCCCTCTTAAAATACTGTGAAAAATTGTCTTGAGCATTATATGCCATTAAGTACCATTAAGTGTCCTGTGGAGGTGATTGAAGAGAGTTCCTAATAGGCTGATGACTATAAATTATCAGTTTCTTTGAGTAGCTTAGGCCTGATTTTTGAAAAACAAACACACCATAAAATTTGATCTTATCAAGTGTTACAAAAATTAGCGTCCTGATGTATCTTTATAGCAGTTCTTTTTATAAAAGTTCCATTTCGACTATTTTAAGAGGCAAGTACATGTTTAAAACTGCTAGCATACCAAAGCCTGTGATTGCATACAAATAATTGACCAATTAACTGAGAACAGAAAGGTTCACTTAAAATATAGGGCTCAACTTTTCTGAAGCTGTGAAAATATACACTTAATTACTTTCAAAGGCAATAAAAAATTGAGGCAGTTAGCTATAGATTTTGAGATGCATTTTCATACCTTTATTTCTTTTAGTTGTTGTAGTTCAGTTTTGGATGTGCTTTAACCCCAGTCAGCAACTCAGCCCCACCCAGCCACTCACTCACTCTGCCACTCATGGAATGGGGAGCGATCAGGAAGAGTAAAAGTGGGCAATCTCATGGGTTGAGATGGAAAACAGTTTAATAGGGAGAGTAAAAACCGCTCATGCAAGCAAAGCAAAACAAGGAATGCATTTACCACTTCCCATCGGCAGGCAGGTTGAGTCATCCCCAGAAAAGCAGAGCTCCATTGCATGTAACAGTGGCTTGGGAAGACAAATACCAAACATTCCGAATGCCTGTGGGCAGCTGTCACAGCTCTGTACCCTCCCACCTTCCTATGCCCCCCCAGCCTCCTTGCTGCTGAGGTGGGGTGAAGAGCAGAAAAGGCCGTGAACCTGTGAGCATTGCTTAGTGCCAGGTAAAACATCCCTGTGTTATCAACAGTTTCCAGCACAAATCCAAAACACAGCCCCATACTAGCTACTGTCAAGAAATGTACCTCTGCCCCAATCAAAACCAGCACATACATAAGTCAGTATATAAAGAATCTGGCTTGTAATTCTGCAAAACACTGAGACTTAGTGAAAGACAGAGTTTTATGCCTTAAGATTAGGTCCATCTGGTATTGTGTTATGGAAGTGTTAAAATTGGTAGCCTACCTGAATATTTATGTACCACTGTTAAAAGCATGGACGAGTTGAAAGTGGAAATAAAAAGCTCTGTGAAAGTGTGTAGTTTTCAGGTGGTAGTTTCTGACAATATTGTCTTCCTGTCATCTTTCTATTAATAGCCAAGTTCCTCCCTCTCTTCCTTTGCCACATTGTTCCTGCTGAAAAGTTGAATTCAGCTTTTCCAACATATGGTGGGGTGTAGCCAGAGCCCGAGTCATGACATGCTACTGGCTGACCAGTTCTGTAACCAGATAAAGTGCAGAGACTGGCAGAATGTGGTGTAATTTTAGATTCCAGTGATGATAAGCCCATGTTTATAGGAAGGCCTGGCCATGGTAAAACACAATCTACTCAGCTAGAGCTTTCCAAGTATTTTGCACTAATGTGAACTGGGTTACACTACAGTACAGCTTACTGGTAGTTATGCTCCTGACTGTGATCTACAAGACTTCAAGTGCGGTGTCTTTGTCTACCTAGCAGAGTCATTCCCTTAGGGTTCTCACTGTGTGCTACTGGAACAAAGCCATATTTGGCCCCATTTTATGCAGTGCTTCTTCAGTAGCATTGCTTCTCTTTAGGGTGCTGTTTAAAAATAAATGAGTCTGTGTTCAGCAGTAGTCTTGAGTTTTATTGCAGTAATGCTGTTAGGCCCTCAGACAGGCCACCACAGTGATACAGTCCCTGCTCCCACAGAGCTTACATGCTAGCTTTTAGAAGTCAACTTTATTATAAACTCTCTTGCATATCCTGAATTTGCACATAGGCTCATATGAAACCAGCTCGGATTTTGGACTTGATTCTAGTACTTCAGGAAATCAGCAGCCTGATTTCAAGACCAGAATCAGATATAACTTGAGTTTGCTGAAGGTATTGCTGACTTTTCTTGCTGCAAGCACAAACAAAAGTACATGCTGAAGCTCAAAATTTCAGAGTATTTAAAACATGCTGCTTTAAAAAAGTAAATTAAAAAAAAAACAACAAAACAAAACCAAACCCTTGCACACAATACAAAATATACATAATATTTCCAGTATTATTTGCAGCTGTGCCAACTTAAAAGTGCAATAGACTCACCCATTACAAAAACTGAATTAGCCATTTAAGTACTAATTGTAAAAGGAAAATAAACTAGTAACTTGGAGTGGTTAGGATACAAAAACCTTACCCATTGCTATGTCTCCCCTTTATTTTGGAAAAGCAATATTGTGTCCAGGCTGGGAAGGAGAATCATGTTGTCCATGTCAAAATATAACCCAGTGAAGACTAGTGGACTGAATCATTGCTACCTGATTAATAAACAAATCCCCAAAGAAGTTGCATATTAGATATTGACCTGTACCTCCCACTGAAGGCGGAAGAAGGAAATCTGGGTGAATGCCTGAATTGCCCTTGCAGGCAGCACCAGAAATTGAAGATTCTACCATCTGGTGTATTGGGAAATTGCCCCTCTGCTCTGGAGTGCATGACCCTGATTATGTAGGAGCTTCCTACATACATGCCTGTAGGGGTTATTTTTTTCTTCTCAAGTTTATATACTAATTGAGGCAGACAAATTTTTTTATTTTTTCTCTCAGAGCATTTGCCCTCAAAGTTTATAATTACAAGTCAGGAGCTTATTCTTCAGATTTATGCAATTGCCATTTTTTTCCTTTTTTCACTTTTTAAATAATTGTTTTGGTCACAGACTCAGCTGATGGCAAGGATCTTGTTTGACAGTTGAGATAAGAATCTGAATTGTTTTTCAGAATGTTAAAAAAAAACCCCAAAACATCCCAAAACATAACATTTCATAGATACAAAATAAATTCAAAACACATATAAAACTACACTGAGCACAATCCAGCTGTTGCTGCAAATGAAGCTGTTGCCAAAGAGATGGTTGGTTTTTGACTGATTACCTTTTAAAAAAGACTGAGTAAAACTTTCAAACGTGCTTAAGCCTAGTCCCTCAGAAAATAATGGAAAAGTGCCTAAGCATAATTACAATCCAGCTTTGGGGGAAAGAAAACATGACTTCGTGTTCTCAGTCAGGCACATTTGCATGTTTTACTCTTCAAGTAAATCACCTCAAGTTGGAGACACTCGCATGGCAGCATATACACAAAAAACACACATCTCTCACAATCAATTGTACGTGTAACTGCCAGCCATGAGAGAGAACGGCAGCCAAAAGGCCAATTCCCCTGACTGTTACCAGTCTTACATCATGGGCCTTTATAAGACTGAGCTTTCATTATAACCAGGCAGCGTAACAGCATGTGATAAACTTGAGGTGTGTAACCAACACAAAGTCACCCAAGTGTTGTGCTTAGAGCTCATTCCAGAGCACTACAGTACTTCACTGTATAAAACATAAGTTAACTTCATCAAGACATGAACACGTGGGACCAAAAATAATGTGTCAGATAAGGAGGTTGTACTGAACTTTGGTCTCCTGGAGGGTACTGAGATGCTAAAGAAGTAAGTGCAGTAAACATTTTACAGAGCTTAAATCTTCACTATCCCCTTTTGTAACGTGCATAATTCCTCAGTCAGCTATCCCCTTTAGTTTACTCTTTATGTTCTTACTCTTGCAAAATCTTTCAGTACAGAATTAAAGGCAAGATCTTAACCATCTTTCCCATTTATATCAAAAGCCAAACTGATACCAGAGGGACCGAGAGTGTAAAGGCCAGTGGAACAGTAGTG
This sequence comes from Cnemophilus loriae, assembly GCA_013397755.1. NCBI lineage: Eukaryota > Metazoa > Chordata > Aves > Passeriformes > Corvidae > Cnemophilus > Cnemophilus loriae. Next base: position 32,243 of record VZTF01006428.1, read on the forward strand.
GTAGTGCTTCTCAAGATGAAAATCAGTAATAACATTGCAGAGAACATGCTGTAAGTGATTATGAAATTCGTATTTTCTTCTCAGGGAGAAAGTAGGCAGAAGACAGTTATACATACCATTTGGCAGTATTTCCCCAAAGCAATATCCTTCAGTAATTTAGTTGTGACCTTGGTGCAAGAAATACAGTGAACTTTTGGAAGACTTTGCCCAACCAGTTGTCCTGTAGTTCTCAGACAGACATCCTCATACACAGTTCCCAGTTTATAGATTAGTTAAAGCAAAGGTTTGCTGGTGGAAATTATTTTTCTAAAACAATAAGGATGGAGCTAGTCAATGAAAAAATGACTTTTCTTCTCCCAGTCTGGAAGCAGTATTCACCACACATTCATCATCGACTTAACAGAAAATGTCCTTTAACACATGTGGTACTTGTCAACTGAATTACCAACTGATGCTGTTCCACAATAATCTGAAATAAATTCTTGTTTCTCTCTGCAGTGGATCAAGAGAAGGGCTGCTGGCACAGGATGTTACTGTGTACTCCGGACCTGCCAGTTCTAAGGGTTAAGTTTGTTTGAAAGGCAAAAATTTACAAGGAAAGGCACTGTAAATCATTTTTGAAAAAACCAAACTGTCCTGCAGTTACTCTTATAATAGAGTAGACTCTGTAAAATATTTTCATCTATAAAGACACTTCCATTAAAAATGTTTAAATGTTACTAAGTTTTAAGGCACTCCTGCTGAAGAACTGACTGATCACAACTACTGTTGGTGGCTCAGATCTCCTCTTTATCCACATAACTCATCTTCAGTCTTTGTCCTTTGTGAGTTCTGCAATTTCATCGACATCTTCTATATCCTGTGTCATTTTCTCATACTGTCTCTTGAAGAAGCCAAGCTGTGAGAAGTATTAAAATAACACCACATTGTAGTCAGTCACTGATAATTCATTTCTCAGCAAAACTAAATACTGTCATGGTAGAAATGCACGTTTGCATGCACACACTATAGAGTTTGATTTGTAGACAATTCCTGCCTCTAAAATGAAAGGATGTGAGCCCTAAACTCCTACCTGCTAGAGCAGCAGTGCTGATTAGCCAGTTTTCTCCCTCCCAAGGTATAGACATTTCCATGATGCCTTTGTGTGCCAAGGAGCACTTTGAACACCAATGCCCTGGCACACAGAAAAACTTTCTCCTTTTTCTATGTAACCTTTGTAATTTACTTTTTGCCCTTGCCCTTTCTTTGTTCTTCTGTCTGTTCAATATATATCCTCTCCCACCTTGTTTGTAATCCCCACCCTTGTCCACTGGGAGTATCACAGGTGTTCAGAGCCCAGCTGGGGTATTACGGAAGGAGGCAGACAGTGTCAAAAGGAAAAAAGTAAATGCCACAGCCCCTGTTTTGAATGATTGGCAGCTCATTTATCATCTTCATATTGCCAGTTTCTATGAGAACCCATTTCAGAAACCCTTCTAAAATATGTCAGGGGTGTAATGCCAATGCAGCATTATACATACCACCAAGCAGCAGATGTGGTTTTGTTTCACACCAGAGAAGAGAGATTCCGAACAAAATAGCCCAAATGTATTTATTCCTTTCTGGTTTTAAGAATATAAGTATTCACTTACTTTCCACAAAACAGCAACCAGTACCAGCAGCAAGAGGAGTCCAGCCAATATACTGCCAATCACAACACCTACTGGTACCTCACCTTTCTCATCTGGCTTCATTATTGTAACTGGGATCTGCAAGCAGAGAGATTGTGTCTTAGGGGTAATATTAACTACAGATAAGGTAGGATTTGTAAACCAAAGGTCAAGAATGCCTGGACTGCACCTATTCCAGGATCAATGACTGGAACACAGCAAGCAACTACAGGCCTTTCACTGGTGTCCATGTGTGTGTGGTTGCACTGTGGCACACAGCAATGCCAGCTAAGGACTAGAGGCCCTCATCACTCTTGGCCATGCATAACAGGCAGAGAACCAATCTCTCTGGCCAGCTGCCTCTCCATTAACAGGAGGCCATTCAGAGGCTCCACACACCATCACTGTGTAAACCAGTCATGTTTACATGAAGGCGGGGAATAGCCTGGTGTACAGCCCTAAAATCAGACTGCTGGAGAAGAACTACTTTTCACCAAAGTATTGTCAGAGCCCATTATCTGTGGTGGGAAGCTGTAGGAGGCAGTACTAATCACTGAGGCCAGACGCTATGGCATCTGCTGAAGTTCCAACCCTCCTTTGCCTGCTGTTCCTACCTTCTTTGAAACCACTAATGACTTGACAGATCTTCTCATGCTGGTCTGTGTTCTCTTGGGCCAACTGCATGAATTTGCTGCAAGATGTATGGGTCAAAAAGGAGCACCTCTAGCACACCTACATTTCCTGAACCACAAGCAATACCAGAGAGCTCCCAGAAGAGCATACATTGTCTGGAAGTTAGTTTTCAGGTGATACACTATCTAGCTGGATTAGGTATAACCAAATATGTAATTACATAGAGTTTCTCGGGGAGACATTGCTGTAATATTTATGAACTGTCGAATTTTTGGATTTAATCTTGGAATGACATGCAGTTAACTGAAAGTTTTTTTCCTTCCTGAAACATGATAAAACAAGTCACACTGGTTTACTTTCTCAGGGTTGCTTGTTCAGTACATTTGTCTGGAGTAATTTAATCTTAAGCTTTCTGGGAAACTTGCACTGAACTGACATTTCAGTGATTTAAGTAATTTCTGTTGGAAGGCTCCAGTGTTGTGCTAGGTGTGGTTATGTGTATTCATTTCACCAAGTCAGGATGGCTTTGTGTATTTTCTAACTGAATGGCCATAATGATGATTCTAGCAGGTTAACATTCTGGCCTCCAGCTGGCAGTCCTTTCCAATTTGGAAAAAATCTGAAAGCTTTTACGTAAAAATACCTAAGCAGCTTACCCACATAGCATCACAAGGCAATATTCATTCCTTTGGCTGACCAACAACCCAGTTCATCCAATGTAAAAAGCCAATTTCATATATGCAGTTTGCCTAGTAATGCTTTCTGCATTAGATTAACAGTGAAGCGGCACTACAGGGAAGGAAAATTGATGCCTAAGAACAAATTATCTTTCCTAAAGTTAAACTGTGGTCAGTAAGACACCATGAGACTGGGATTCACCTCATCTAGTGTTATATCTACAACATGGTTCCTTGACTTCCAAAGGAGGATAGGCTTTTTTATGGGCCTAATTCACCCTAGTTATTTTCAGGATCATCTTTAGGATGAAATTAACTGCATTTCAGAAATACCTGTTCTTTCCAGGGACTACGGTTTATAGAATCCTACCGCATCCATCTAAATTAACAGGGTAAGTAGGGAAATCAGCTCTGTTTGCTTCTACACCATCCTGTTCCCAAGGAAGTGTGAAGGGCAGACTGGGTATCCTTGTTGGCCTGACAAGAAGTAAGTACAGTGCTGGATACTGACTCCAAGTGTCAAACTGTCTGCTCTAGGGAGAATGTACCTCCACTACCTGGCACATTTACCAAGACTTCTCACAGGGCAATAGGCCGTTGAGTAAAGATCAGGCTGGAAGTCACCAAAAGCCACTTTTTTTTATAGGAGCCCTGTGGATAACTTTCAGGGTCTGTTCAGCTACTGCCTCAAAGGTGTAAAAGTCTCAGCTGCACATGTGTCAATGGCTGGGGGAGGAATTAACTTTTATTTGTCAACTATCATTTGAATAATTAAATTCTAGTTCTCCTGAAATTGCCAACAGAACTTCTAGTAGTGTAGATTTGGCAGTACCATGCTTCAAATGTGGAAAAATACTTATTAATACATGGTTTATGAGCTACCTAAAAAGCCCGTGCAGTTACCTGGAATATTTGCATTGTATAGTGATGAGTTTAATCTCCTAACAGAAATAATACCATGCCAAACTGAAGCACTCAGAACACTTCAAATACTGGCATACTACTTTTCTGCGAAAACATACTTCCTTTTTTCTTCGGGCACTGGAGGTTTTCCTGATTACAAAATGGTTTATTTAGAGGTTCTTCACAAGAAATAAAGTGATCCATGAGAAACCAATGATTAAAAATGGTATTGGATGATGTTCTTATCACACAGTGAAAGAGATCAGTCTGTAACTGCTTTTGTATATATTTAGTTGAACTCTCCATTGCCTGCGAATGGGCTATGGTGCACATTCTTACAGATATTTGACTCATTTACTGATTTGGATTTTGGTCTTTAATGGCCTTGGTTATTTTATGGGTAAAACAGGCTATTAATTCCTGTAAAAATAAATCTGAAGTTAGTACTGCAAATGGAAGGGCGTTCCTAACACAGACTAAAAGAACAAGATGTCCTCTTTTATTACAACAGTACTACATGCTACTGTATTCTTCCAGTGTTTTTTATGGTTGTATATAGCAAACGGAAAGCTTGGAAGAAGAATTCTGTACTAACAAAGCAGTGGTATTGAGACTTCTCTTGAGATTAGCTGTGTCCACATTGTCCATGACAGCTATTCCAAATGCTAAAAATATTCCACATTCCTTTACAAATGAGATTATTTTCTGGAGACCTTTGCCAAACATTTGTGTAGAAACATCAAACCATATACACTTACAGAAGTAAGTAAGACTATAAATCAGATTTCTGAACATGTTTCCCAGAGCTCATTAATCTATAACAATTCCATTTCAGCAAGAAGTCCAAATTCTGATCTTTTCATGAACAGGAAGCTATCTGAATTTCAGAAGTTTCTAGCTGACTTTTTCTCATAGTTCTACAATTTATTTGAGACCTACAGGTTTTAACTGTGTCTGGTTTATATAGCAGCGGGCTGAAATGAAAATATTTTAATAACTTAAGGGACCTGTATATAGTCAGAAGGATACATTAGTTCAACATAATCAAATTGCTATGTACTCCTAAAGGACACTGAAAATGAAATACTATCACTTTAATACATTCAAAGATAGAGCAGTTGAAAAAATATATGTATCTATCACTTACAGTTAGCGTATTCTCTCCAATTATAAATATCTCAGGGTTATATGTATCAATTTTTGCTTCTGCAGAGAGTTGTAATGTCTGGAAAGTTAACTGAAAGAGAAGATTAAAACAACTGTAAGGCTCTGTTATAGGGCGACTCAATTAAAATGTAGATATCCTAAAATGATTCTCTTGCCTTGAAATGAAGACTTCGCAGCCAGAAAAGAAAATAATAGTATTAAGAAAATTAAAATGATTTTTTTACTTTTCCCCAGCCAACATGTCCATCAAAGTAATAATGTATCAGTAATCCACTTAGCAATGACACTGGGGAACTGGTTTTTCCTTTTCTTTAATGTACAGTTCAAGCACAACAGAAGGAGTTATTTACATAACCCTTTTTATAGTTATTTCAAAGCTGTCACTGCTGATAGCAGGGAAGAGATGGGGGAAAAAACAGTTGAGAAAAGGAGACACAGCAACAAAAGACAGATGGGAATATATCTCTGGCCTTTGAAAGAAATGGAAACTGGATGTTCTTTCACTTCCCCACGCCCTCACCTCTATCCAATGCTTCTGTTTTTCCCCATTTATTTTTTTCCTTTCACTATGTGATCCTCTCCACATCTCAAATTCTGACATAGCTCTCTCAGCTTAAACAGAGAAGATGACAAAAATCTTAAGCCAATTCCTATTTGAAAAGGGATCTTGTGCCAGATCCCACTTCCCTCTGTGGATATACTGGGAGGAGAGGTGCATGGCTGTGTAGACACTGACAGTTCACTGCTGCTCTTCTCCTACAGCATCACAAGGAATGGCCTCAGGTTCATGGTAGCACAGGACCACTCTCCAGCTGAACCAAAGGCAGTGCTTGCTCTGTCATTTTGCCTCCTCAGCCATTTCTCTGTGGCAGGGCCATGTACCATGGGCAGCTATGGGTCTGCAGTGGCTAACACACACCAAACTGACTGTCTCTGCAATGTGAGTTATTGCATCCCCGCACTGTGGCCATCTGCCCAAGTGGTGTGTCCTGAACACCTAAAAGTTTAGAAACACACTTGAGCACTATTCAAAGCACCTCAATTCCTAAACACATCTTTTCTTTGCTTAGCAGATACTGGCAAGCCTCTTATCCCCTTCTTGGACAATGGCTGATTGCCACTAAATAAAAAGGCTGATGATGTGCATGATTGAGTGAGTGCTGCAAGATTATTTGTGGTGAATTTTGACAATTAAATAGAAAATTACTATGAAATTGTACTAGTACTAGTAATAGTAATGTAGTATGAAAAAAAAAGTAATTGTATGAAATTACTATGTAATTGTACTAAGAAATGGGATGTGCAAGGAGAACTGTGACATATGTTTCCTTCCCATCGGCCAGTGGTAGACAAACCATTCGCACTCACTTTTTTGTGAGGGTAGTAACCTTTTGTTCAGGTCTCCAACTTCTGCATGCCTAACAGCACTAACAAATTGTCTTGACCCAGTTGATTAGAAAAATACAAACTCTAAAGACAGACAGATGCTTTTCATCACACTCTTCCATAACACATTTAACAATATCAACCTGACCTTTTCCTTATAAGAGTTGAATGCTGAAGCTGACAACAGCCCTGCTGTTAAATGTCAATACCTGCCACAAGAATTGCCAGACACACTAAGGAGACTGTGTCATGTTCCTGACCCATTAGGCAAACTGAGGACTCAAAGATCGTTTGGTTGGTTGCCTAGCTAAGAAGTAAACACGGTCTAACTTCAAAAGTCTGGTAACTCATGATGAGGTATATCCTGGAGGACACATGGTGATTGAAAATAGGCTGAGATATTGATGGATATTTTAAGCATCCTGTAGGTCTCTAAGCAAGGACTGTTTCTTTGACGTCTACTCTAATAAACACAAAAAATCAATTAAAGATGTTTCCACACTTTCTATATCAAATAAAACTGGCAGCACTAACAGGGTTTTGGTATTTTGATGTGATTTAAAATGATCACTATGTAGGCTGTGATGTTCAAAAGCTAAAAGCATGATTATTTTACAGGCTATGATGATACTGTGCTCTGCTGCCCTATGATGAGTTTTGTGGAAACTGTAGTTCCCCTAGAATGAATCTAACAGATGTAGGAAATGTTTTTTTCAGCTGTGAAGGTTGCATTATCACAGCATTTTCTTAGATTCTGTGCTGGACTGGTTTTATCAGCTCCATTATGCAGCTTCACTACTTTTAGGTTCAAGTTTTCAATCTGGAAAAACACACAAACCAATGTAAAGTAAAAGAAGGTCTTTCTAGACTGTAAGGTCTCTGTACTGAACTTTGAAAAATATCAGGAGTTTGAAAATACTTGAGTATTGGATCCTGCATAAAGATGCAGCTGATACTCACAGCAGCAAAGGTTCCATTCCAGATTTTGGTGGACACGTTCACAAAGTACTCTCCCTTCACTGCAATGTCTTCCAGTTTGCATGAGATGGTACTGCACTTCATGTTCTTACAGTTCTTCCAGAGGAAACAGCAAGAAAAGTCAACAGCATGCATTAAAAATACACTTTAAAAAATGTTCTTGCAACATCCAGGCTTTTTGCCCTTGCCTTTGCCGTTCTGTGCATACAAATTAAGTGCTTGCAGGCTGTGCTAAAGCAGATGCAGTATATGTGAGAACATCCATAGGCTGAGCATCTGCTCTGTAAATGAGGAATGCCACCCCATCACAGTTTTCCTCACAAGTACAGCAATGGGCTCAGGTCAGCTCTGCTTCCCTCAGCTCAGAAGATCCTGCTTACTGCAGCCCTGGGTTTTACTCACCAGTTCTTTGGAAGCTCTGAAGTTCTCTTTCGTGAAAGATGGAGAATAAGGTCTTTTCCCTATTTGCAGTGGATTTATCTGAGCATCACAAGTAACACCTCTGGCCTAGGAAAGATGGCAGGAATGAGACTGGTTGACATGCTATTTGGAAGTTTATACTCATCATAATAATATGTATTTCTGGGATTAGATGGTGGCTGTTAAAGGCTAGAGTGTGAACACTGAATTCTTTAGGAAACTAGGAGTATGTGGTTTTGGTCAGAAGTAAATAATTCTTATGACACCTTTTTTTTGTTTTCTCCCTAAATTGACCTGAAGGGTTTTTCCTCATCTAAAAATTTCATTTTTATGATAACTTTCCCAGGAACTTGGAGAAAGACCTAATTGAAGATATGCAGATACTCTGCATCTGTCAAGTAATAGGCTAGTATATTGCTGGCATTGTGGTCCCGCCTTTATGAGGAAGAGACAAGGAGAAGGAGCATGGATTCTCTTAAACTAAGCCATAATACTGGGGAGATAATTGAAGTTTATAGTACTGATAAACCCCCAAAACACAGCTCAGTTCTATACCTCATCTGTGGTGACTGCAGTTAGGTACATCAGTGGGTTGTCTTTGCTGGTCAGTTCTGGAAGATTGATTGTTACAGATGCCATCTTTACTGGAATACTTCCTGTTGTTACCTGCAAAGCAAAAAACTCAAGAGTTAATTCAGGTAGCTATGCATAAATTATTTGATACAGCAAGAAAATTAGAAATAATAGATGAGTATGGAAGAACGGGACTCCTTTTACATCAATATTTTTTTTAGTAAGACACTGGGGTAGTAATTTTGTGAATAGTAAAGCAGAAAGTGTATTGCATAGCTCCAGGTTCCTGTCTGTTTTCTTAGCAAAGCTCATATTAACTGCATGAAATATGTTTTGAAAAGCAAATATTCTGCCACAGCCAGTAGGCCTGTTTAGTCCTTTGGAGTAGCAGTTACAGGAATGGAAATGGAACATAATTTAAGTTTCTTCCACGTTGCATATTTGGATCTAAGTTTTTTCTGTGTTATGTAATAAGCACTGTGATTCGGCTAGTTCTTGCATCAGGTTTGAGCCCTTAACCCTTGCCAAACTTCAAGTTTCAAAGTCCAAGCCTGCAAAGACTTCTTTTTCTTTATCAATTTGTCAGGAGACTCTGTGAAAAAACAGTCTAAGTTGGCCTAAAGTTAAGCATTAACCATCTTTGAAGTATGTAAACAGTGCAGGACCAGTCCCTCCCCCATTCTACTTGTGCAAATGTCATCCTTAAACTTATGAAGACCCTAAGCACTTACGCTATTTGCAAATTTTTTTTCTTACTTGACCTATTCAAAGTCTCAAAATCAGACAATGAAAGCAGGAGTGTTTTTTTAAACTAGGTTTTGGGAGCGGGCTACAGAGGGAGCTAAGGGAACTTCTTGAAACAGAACGAAACACATTTACTAACCTTAACTGAGAAGTTGAACGTGGGGCCAATATCTTCAAAATTATTCACAGTGGAAGGAATGTTATGACCAGAGTATACTTCATAAAAGTTGATGTTGGCAAGCCTAGTTAACAACCATAAAACAATACGTTTCAATTTGGCAGCTGCTTTGAAAACATATGTTACTGGATATGCCTTTGTGAAATAGGTCAGAAGTATAGACAGAAAAAAAGTCAGTCACTTAGATTGCTGTTTGAATTTTACAAAGTTGATTAAGTAAATGGTGTACTAAAGCCCAGAGCTGGAACAAACATGTGAAATTAAGACAAGAGAGTTGTACAGGATACAGGCTCTCTCAGGCTTCTAGACCCTGCATTGTTTCAGGGCCATACTGCAAACTCCTTTTCTAAGCACAAACTGCAATGTTCACCCTTGCAGTTGTTTTCTTCTTCAGAAAGGGCCTTCCTGGCTGTCTCACTTGGTACATCTGTAACTCGTTGGGTGTGGAAACACAGGCATCACCCTGCTTGTGTACATGGTACATATCACATAGCCCTCAGTCCTCTTTGGGTCACTTCCTTTAGTAATTATGGGGTTTAAAATACAGATTTTCCAAAGTAATATAAGGGTGGTTTCAGCCCACTGCAGCATGGAATGACAGGTGTGTGATGGAAGGACATGGTGCAAGGACCTGTGGGTGCTCAAGGAGCTCACTTAGTCAGAACCACACTCAAAGGCAAGGAAAACATCCCTGTGCAGTGCATCACAGCCACTGCCTGCTACCTGTGAGCAGCTCCTCTGCTAATCCATCCCAGAACTGTGCCTGCTAAACCATCCCAGAACTGTGTCTGCTCTTCATTGTTAGCTTTCATTAGATGGCTAATTTGAGCAGTCGAAAAGAAAGCTGGTGAGTGAGTTAACAAGAAATAGGGGCTATTACAACTCCTACATCAGCTCTTCCTGCTACACAAGGAATCTATCCTCTTTACCACTCTCCCTGTTTAATCTGGGTAACATCTGTGCGTGCAATCCCAAACTAATGTATGTGCAGTCTCACAGCTTCCTGATCAGTTGTGGTCCTCCATACTGCACTGTGGATCCTTTTTGATCCTCCATACTTTCTCTCACGGGCCCTTTCCTTGAAGGGCTTCTTCACAAGGACTCCAAGGAAAATACACATGACATATTTTCTGCTTCCTTACTGCTGAAGACTCCAGTCCTTCCAAGATGCACAGTATCAGCTTCCTTGTCCTTTTGGAAGTCTCTGGTAAGACATATTGCTACATCTTCTCCTAGAAACTCAGGAAATTATCCCTAGAAAGACTTCAATTCAGCAAAACAATTCTTTTTTCTCAACCCTTGTATTTTAAGGGATTACTTCTTGGCTGCATTACCTGCCTCAAGAAGGCACTAGTTCTAGGTAAATACTTCCTAAGCCAAGTTATGCCATGGCTTAATATGTATTTCATTTAGTTCTTTTAAATTTATTATCTCCAAGAATAACTAACCATTTTCTGGCAGTAGGTATTCCTTCATTCCTTGACTTGCATATGAAATTGCATTTTCTCAGATTCAGGAGATGTAGCTGAATTCAAACCCTTGTTTTCCCTTGAGTAACTTTTAGAGACTCCATTCCTCTCTTCTTCTGAAGCATTTCATTCCAGTTCATATTTCTCAGCTAATTTAACCTGCTGGTTCAAGTTTGCACCATCTGAATTTCCTAAGAAGCTAGCCCTCTATACATTTGCTCCTGCAGTCTCTGCTGCTTCTGGTGAGGTCTCGTGCAACTTTCTCAGGGAATTGAAAGAACTTGCACCGCTGACTCAAATGCTTCTCTGCACTTAAAATAATCTCAGAAGTTCTGCATGACTCCAGGACTGGTGCACCTAGTCATGATTCAAGGCCTCTAATATTCTGAAACTGCTTCTGCAAAGAAGGTTATAACACTAATCTTCCGTACTGTGATCCCTATTCCAGCTCGTCCTACACAGCAGCCAACAGTTCTTGTAGCTATGGTGATCTCTGAATATTAATTTCCTGGATCCATTGTTGCTGTGCATTTTGCAGCAGCTTCCTCTTTTTCAAATTTCTGTTATTCTCTGAATAACTACTGGGTTTTTTATACCCATTTATATTTACTAATTTTTGAACACTTTGGGATGCAAAAGCATTTTTTCACCAAGAATTGGTGACCAAGTACTTTAAGTGTAATTACATGTTTATCTTAGAAATTCAGTACTTGGGAAAGATAAATAAATCTTTTCTTTGATGAAAATTAAAATATCCTACCTTGATCTGAGAGTGAAACCAATGTATTCGGTTGTAATCTAAGTTAAACTCTAACTGAAATCATTCTTGTTTGGAACAGTAACAGACTAATTACTGTTCGAGCGCATCCCAAATCACCAAGGGTTTCCAGGGTTCAAGATAAGAACTTCCAAGAGCGCTATATGAAGATCAATCTTAAAAGGCTTTTTGTTGGTCTCTCTGCCCCTGCCTGCTCAGCTGCCTCTCCTTACTAACCACCCTTCCCAGGGTAAAGGTTCCCTCTTGCAACAGCCCTGACTTGCCTTCTACGTGGAGAAGAAAGGGCTGGCACCAGGCAGGGGGGTAGGTTTGAGCCAGAATCTGGATGGGTGTATGGGAAAGCAAGGTATCTGCTCCCAGTGCCAGTGCAGCTGCAACAAGGAAGAATCTGCCAGGTGCACCTCAGGTTTTAGTTCAAATCATTATCTCAAACTGCTAAAATGTTTATATTCTTGCTCCAGGTTCAGCGGATACATCCATAATTTTTTTCTTTTTTTCTTTCCCTCCTTTGCTGAGAGTTTGAGTCAGGCGTATTTTTCCTTTTGACGTTCTTTTGTTTAGTTTTGATCACTGTAACTCCAGATTTGATCCCATGTCATTACATTTGAGCCAAGAAGCCCAATATTATTATACAGTATATATTATTTATGTTATCAAAACCGCATGCACTGTTTGGCCTTTATATCGCTTCTGTTCACAGGAGCATCTGTAACTACTGTTTAGAGGTAAACACGGGTCCACAACTTTCGTAATTTTTTACATGGAAGGTTGTTGGAAGGACAGACAAATCTACTGCTGCTGAAGAGGGGATTTCTTATGACTTCCAAAACAAAAGCAAATCTTCACTATATTTTTAGTGGCCTTTCAAGACTTTTACTTCAAGTACCTTGGCAAAATGACAGTGTCTGTTTACATTATTCAGCATACCTTGTGAAGTGAATTTCTGCATCGTATCGCAAAGGAATTGATAAGGTGACCTGGTTGTCCGAGTCTTGCTGTTCCTTACTTTCACTGTTCATCAAAACACATTTGAGTCAGGTGTAATAATACTGTTTTATACAAATAAGCTATTAATACCTAACTTGCTTTCATATCATTATGTACTTTACCTCCACGCACGAAAACTTAGAACTGCCACATTCTGAAGATTTTTAAGGTTAAAATCAAAACTAATATCAAAGGATACCTATGGAAGAGACAAGGAACACATAGTAAATGAGTTGGTACAACATCCAAAGGACTTCCCTAAAGACATAATTATTCATGTGTTCAACAATCTAGAACTGCCCTCTGTATCTGAATTCTCTACAGATTTCTGTGTAATATGTCAGTAATTTCTTAATACTCAGAATTGATTTGTTCTTGCGTTCCCCTACAAGCTGGCATTCTTACATAAACGTAAGTTATTTGCATTTTAAAATTGTGTACAACTAGCTACAAGCTGCAACAAAAGGTGTTCACAATTCCTTCCTTTTAAACTCTAGCATTGATATAAGCTTTGTATTCACTCTTTTCTTCCATTTGTTCAAGCAGGTCCACTTCAAGCAATTCCATTAAAATTCAGAACAAACATAACTTTTTATATATAATTTCTTTTTATTATTCTATATGTCTCACCACAAAACATCACATTTCTATTTTTTCTAGCAAGTTTCTTATCGCTCTAGTTGATTATGTTAGAGGCCAGAACCCTGTTTCTGTTCTGCCCTTGAGGAATACGAGATTCCATAAATCTGTGGATATTCTGAGGTTTATGGTATAAATGAAAAAAAAAGATTTACAATTCATCTTACGGCTGTGTGGGCCTCCCATCTCCTCTCAAAATAATACTGCTTTCTTGAAGAGACGAGATTCACAGAGCAGGTGAGGGAGTTACCCCAGGTTCACACTGCAGGAGGGCTTTGATGGGAACTGTGCTCAGTTCTTAGGAGCCTGCACATGATGCTCTTTGCTTCTCTGCCCCCAGCCTTCATTCTCCAGAAGTTACATAACTGCAGCAGCATTTGGAAGCTGTGAGTTGTGACAAATGAGCTTTGAGAGCCTTTTTTTCCTTTAATGTGGCAGGGAGTCACAAATTCTAAGCCCTAGTTTGCCTCTTTTAAAGCCTCTGTTGTCAAATCTAAGAAACCCTTATCAGCAATAAATGCAGAGTTAGGGAAAAACAATAGCAGAAAAGGTTTTGGATATTATTCGAGGTTATTTAAACATGCTAGCTGTACCTGTTGTCCTGTTCTGAAAACAGGATAGCTTATTTGGCAAATGACTGTACTTTGTGCTGCTCCTGTTTGACACGAGACTTCAGTCCCATCACTCTGCAGAGAAAACAGACAGGAACGCCATCTTAATACTAGGTTTTGATAAAGAAGACAGGTGCGTACCTTCAACAGCATATGTATTATACTAAGGAGTAGTGAAAGTAGGTGTTATGGCAGTAAATCCTAGAGATGCAGCAGATGGGGCATAGGCAGGGCCAGGAGGAAGTCACAAGAAAGGTGGGACAAGGACCATTCCCAGGCGATTTCTTGTGAGCTGTAATCATCTTATTAGAACTTTGTGCTGGGCTTGGAAGAAGGAATACAGGCCAGAGAGTACAGGTCAGCTCCAGCACTAACTTCTACAGTCCTGTTTTACAGAATTTTTACAGAACTTTTGCAGACATATTTACACAATCTTAGAGCTAGTTAAGTACTTTCACTGTAGAATTTAGTGTGCAAAGGGGAATTCCTACAGAAATTACACTTTCTGTAGGAAAATCTGCAATACATAATAGTTTGTTTACTACTTTGCAGACTATTTGGCTTGTCATAATCCTTGATTCAAAGACAAAATCACAGACCAGAGCCAGTTATCAACCCTTGGGGAAGAATTTGTTAAAAAGCACTGTCTTTTGTAGAAAATATTCCTAGCAGACATTTACCATTCATGAACTGTGCTACAAAAAGCCTCCCAAAACAAAACCCTCCAAAAGACCCATCCATACTCAGTTTATGTTTTTCTTCCTGCCTTGAAGCAGGCACATTTTTGGTCCAAACTTCACTTGCAGGCTGAACTGCTTCGAAGCAAAAGGGCTTTTAAAGCAAAAGAAAATTCTAGCTCCAGTGTGGTCTTTTGGCAGAAGTGAAATGAGCAGTTTTGCTGCACAACAGGATGGGGAGGTAGAGGGGCACCCCCAGAGCTGTGTGCAGTACTTTTGCCAATTCATTGTTCAGAATAATGCTGCTCTTGGGCAGGAATGAATGCTATCCTTCCTCTCCCTTCAGTATAGAGATTGCTCTGGATTTCACCCCCAGGATTATCATGCACCTCTCCAGTAGCAGCCTGCCCATATAAGCCAAGCATTGAAGTCTGCATCTCATCCTTCGTGAATTGGGAGCAACAATTTAAATTATAGGTATACTGCATTCCCCAAAATAGTATGCATAATTCCTCTCCTTCCCCTTCTCTAAGATAAAATTTGTTGGAAGAAGAGCTTCTGGTATAGCGATCATGTCAATCTGATTAACTGTCTAGCTGGATCACATGGCCTTGGCAGTAACACTATTTCTAGATCCAAAGTCTGTGCTTTAAGGATTCATCATCAATGCTGCATGCCTGATTTATCAAATACAAATTCCCTGTGGCACAGCAACTACTTCAGGCATGCTGCTGAGAGCAAAGAAGAAGATATGGGTGCCAAGGCCTAAAGTGAGGAAAAGATGTCTGAGGTGAGGTCAAACTCGACAAGTTGCCAACTTTTATGCTGAGTTGGAAATATCTCTCCTTGACCTAAATAAACTGATATGCCGGGGGAATAATTCTGGTATCCAAGAAAACAAATTGGGAGAGAGTTTTGTACACACATTCTTTTCTGGAATAGGCAGTGCTAAAAAGGAAAAAAAAACTCTCTGAGAACCTCAAAAATCAGGGGCAATAACAGAAACAGTGAGGTTGGGTATCACGCACCGGTAGAGAAGATGAAGCAAAAAACAAGTTGTCTGAAAATGTAGCCTGGATTCTGGTGTTATATGCATTTTCCTTTTTATTTCTCAATTTCACATTGAATGTTAGTCTTCTGTTTTTGCTGCTGACAATAAACTGTTGTTTGCTGTTGGAAAATAAAGTCCATTGTTGTAAACAGAGGTACTAGAACAGCTGTGGATCAGGAAAATGTGTTGCCTGTAGCCAACAACAAATAACAAGCACAGCAAGACATTTCCTACATTGTACACACTTAAACGCTCTGCTTTCTAAACCTTGGCATAAGAAATTCTGTGATGTTTCCTAAAACCAGACAGAATTACTGTCTTCTGAAAGTGCAGGACTTTGATTATGTGTTGTCAAAGTGACTTTGCTGAATTTTCAGGGGGTCTACCCTGGTGGGAACGTGGACAGAGTGGGCAGCAGACATGGGCAGCCCTGCCTCTGTGCTGTACATGTGTGCATATATCTGACAGGGACTTAGAGGATGTGCTGCCCCAATAGCTGACCACAGTTCCCTGCTGGCAAAGCTACTGTAGGATCCTTGCTGCTCCCTGTAGGAGGGATGAAGACAGCTGCTGCAGCTGCTGCTGCGCCCACATTGTGCTCCCTTTCCCAACAGCAGCCAGTCAGACACAATTTGTCCAAATACTCACTGTGTCCTCATCTCCAAGGTACCAAAACTTGGGTTGGTCTAAGCTGACAAGAGTCCTACTTCTATGTTTGCGTTCCTATCTTACCTCTTTTTCCTTGATTAAATTTAGATAAAAATGCCATTGCTTTTTTTATCTATGCTGTTTCTAAGTACATGTTGAACTAGAAAGGCATTCTCCTCTAGAAATTCATCCAAAGCCTACAGACAAACCAGCTGATGAAAACACTGGACCCTAACAGTTTCACTGATTCAGCCCTTACCCGTCATCTGCCTTCCGCTGAACATTCAGAACAAGATCACAGATGCAAAGCTCATCTTCACCACAGTCTTTAATAAAAGGAATCTAGGAAAAACAAAAACAAACACCTTCAAGCTGAAGCACATTCTTGGTTTGCAAATAAGAAAATCCCTCTGAAGGACATTAAAAATTCTTGACACATGAACGAGTGAACTGAGTAATGTGTTGCCACCTGTCATCTGATCCAAGAATGGTACAGACAGGTTACTCTTCACTGACAACAAAGGTGATGTAGTCAAATTAGTTCCGTCTCTTTTTTATGTACCTTTTTATGGTATAGTAAACTGACCTGAAAGAATTCACCTTTGCCATCAACTAGAAGTTCACATCAGTAGTGACATGGCTGAACTAGCGCGCTTGTTATGCTACAGTTGCTGATGTGTGTGTGCGTGTGAGCAAGCTCATGCAACACAGGCAAAGGTATAAAAGGAACCAGGGGATCCCCCTCCATGTGACTTACATGGAACACAAATTTTCACTTGCATGTACCTCTTTGGTGTTCATGGGGGCCACACATTATGGATGTGTATAGCCATGCATTTCTGAATAGTAAATCTGCATACTTACACTATAGGCCACAGATGCTGGAGAAGATATGTCAAGGACAGGGCTGGAGCCAGGATTTGCAAGGCCAATGTCAATGCGCAAGCTAAGTGAATTCACTGCATCTGAAGGGTCCTGTAAAACACATGGTTCAGGTGATGGCTATCAGCACAGAAAACAGTGAAAAATTGGTAATTTCTATTGTGAATTGAGAATGCATAGTAAAATCATACTTGCTCTAAACAAGGAGAAGCAACAGTTCAAAGCTTCATTTCTTAATGAAAATAATTTTGTGAGATTGACTAGTGTGGGCTCCTCTAGCTTAACAGTTTTCAGTGTGATTTCCATGATAAAACTAATTTTTCTAGGATTCCTGGAGACTGTACACATCACAGTAACTACTAGGGCTGAGGAACATGCAGATTATCTGCAGCTATAGGAGCTGGTCCTCAAAGCCATTACCAGGTAGCTTTCATTCTTATCTAACTGCAGAAGTCAAATTCCTATTCCACTCTACCTAACCATCACAAAGAGCATCTGGGCCTGAGTGACACTAAAATAGAATAAACGCCATGTTTCCTCTTTTTCTTAGTACTGGATGAATCACTTTCTAGCCCTATGGCTCACCACTCCACATGGCACTAAATGTGATCAATAGGTTATTGCAAACCAAAGCAGGGACTGAAGTCCTCTACCTGACCTAGCATCATGCAACAAGGCTTAAGGCAACCCTCAGGGCTGTGTTCAGTCTTTGGTTCTGGAGAAAAATGGAGATCTGCTTATTTTTATTTAATTCTTTGGTGTTAGAAGGCACCTGAAGTCTGCCTGAATGTTAGTTTGAAGAAAACATTTGTATGTATGTTTTAGTTCTTACAGAAGAATCTACTCAGAGAGAAATTAAAATCTATTTAAACTATAGATCATGGGCTCTGTGTTACACCAAACCTGAATAACATAATTTAGAACCCTCTTTGCTGTCCCAAAAATCTGTACTGAATATGACAGTTATTAGTTTCTATGAAATCATAATCTTATTAAATATTTTTCAGCTGGGGGGATTTGGGAAACATAAATAATTCAGTACACCATTCATGAAATTCACATTACAGACAAAAAATGTCTTCCTCTGATCACTTTCGTTATGCAAGACTACTTGCAATTGCACTTACTTGTACACTGAAGACATCATGAACACAATTCTCTTCACGATGCACCACAAGATCCCTCTGCATGTACCTTTCATTATTTTCTTTGAAAAATCCTCTAGAAGTCACTCTGGAGGACTGGAGATCTGCATCCAATGTTGTGTTGTACTTTATAGCTGCAAGAAGAATAACAGTACATTTTTCACTGAGCGTGGTTGCCCATGACCTCATTACCATGCTCAATATTATAGGGACCAGGCTTTCCAAACCACACTAAATATTTCATGTTTTTCATAGCTAAACACAGAGCAGTTTCAAAATAAAAATACTTCCTCTTGTGTTTTCCAAAGCAGTCAAACAGGTTTAGGTCCTGATCCGCAAGGAGCACATTAAATGGCAATCAATCCAGCCTCCACTGCAGATGTCTGAGCCTGCAGCTCAGGCAAGAAGCCAGTCAGCAGGGCCAGGATTACTCCAGATAAAGGGGCCTTGCAACAATATCACTGAACTCAGAGGTGACTTTAAAGAATCCGCATCTTCTCTTCAATCACGTAATAATTTCTGCCACCTTCTCTTTGTTTTATGACTAATGTGTTGTGGAAGCTCATTGTTATTTTATAGCTTAAAATAATGAATTCCTAAATGCTCTTTATGTAGCACTGAAGCAGTCCAACTGGTGTTATCTGTGAGACTGAACTTAAAAACTTCATGGGAGCCCACTGCTGGTCACAGAAATATTCACTGTCCTCTGAAAAGAAGAGCTTCCTCTCACTGACAACTGCACTGAGCCCCTGGAAAATATTTAATTCTCTTTTTCTGAAGAGAGAGGAAAAGTATGCAGTCTGCTGTTGAACCCAGAAGGTTGGAAAAACCCAGCTCCCCACTAATGACATTTTTTGGGGATTGTTGAACAACAAGGACACAGGTCTCCGCTATACTGTTAATTCCCCACTTTTCAAAGAGTATGGAGCCAGTGATGAATTAGGTCTTAGAAACACTTTCTCAAGCATTTAAGTTTTATATTGATTTTGCGATTCTTGACATTCAATCTAATACATGTTTAGACTTTCCATTACTCATTTGAATAATGGTCTTTTGAAGAAATTAATATAAGACAAATCATTGAAATACTCTTACCCACTTGATTATTTTTCTTAGCAGGTCTAAATGTAGCCTGAAAACATATTTTGACAGTTATGTCCGTATTCTTGTTCAGCAGACTGATTTTCTCAGGTTTAAAGGAGGCAATTATGGACACATTTGCAATGCCTCTTGACCTGAAAAATATATTTTAAAGGTTACATGGAGTTTTGAAGAACACTGGGTAACATAGAAGCTGTTGTCTAATACTATCTGTAAATGTTAGTATTTATTTTTTTCATTCCCAACGTAAGCTTCTTTTAATGGCACTGGTAAAATTATTTTTCCTTACTTATACATGAACTTGTTGATATAGTAGCTTTCAGTAATGCTAATAAGTATTTTCATGTCAAATTAATGGATAATTGATGTCTTCATCCTAATGCTCTAATCAATCCCTCAAGGTATCAGAGAATGAAGCCCTTGGCCTGTTTTCCAAATAAGTAACCTTCTTCTGCTGCTTTAGGGAAGTCACTGAGCTTTTCTGGGAAGGTGAGAATGGGTAATTCTTAATTTTATTTAATAATCTCATTTTTTTCAGAAAAACAACTTTCATGTAATTAATCAAGATTTTGAAGAACAGTTGCAAAGGAACCCTACATGTAAAAACAAACACTTTAATCAAAACAAAATGCATTAATCAGCCCAAATGTTAGAGTGAAAGAAGAATGAGTATCTTCATTAATCAAATCTAAATAAATGCTAGTACTTCAAGGAGCATGATTTTCTTTAATGAAATTCCCAACAGCAGCAGCAGTCAAAGGTCCAAACTGAGCATTCAGTTTTAATTATCTTGTTTCATTATGAAAGAAGTAGAAATTCAGTGATATTTTTCATACAATGGGGAGCCTCAGGCAAAAAGACAGGCAACAGATAGGAAAGGAAACTGCATTTGAATTTAGCTCCTCAGGCAAGGAGTGGGAATCACAGCCTACTTAGGCAAGCAGAAGATTTGGGTTCTGTGAATCCTTTTCAAATTTTGTGACAGTACTCAGACTTCTGTGGCAAAGGCCATGTGCCATTAAAAATGTGTTTCTTTTCAGAAATAGGTGTCAACTGTCTATTACTGCTCTCTGTTCTTACCCTGCAGGACAGCACTCCCCCATATCAGCCTGTCAGCCAGTAAAGGTCATGCAGGTTGTGTGAGAGGTGGTTTTGTCTGTCTCAGGCTCAGCTATCAAAATTATACCGTGGCTACCGAGGTACACAACCTGCTGTTACAAACACTCTCCATCAAGCCTCATTCCCTCCTGCTGTCCCTTCCCTCTGGACCGCGTGTCTCCATAGCAGTAGCAGGCAGACATCTCCTGGCCCTCCCATTCCTGGTCAGGTCCTTCCCAGCAGGCTCTGCGACCTGGCTTCCTCCCACATGCCCTGGATCTGCCCTGTGTGCTGCCTTGGCTTTCAGTGGTTTAATGATAAATGCTTAAAAGAGATTTAGTCTAATGCTAGTTTTGATAGCAGTGATGTTTAGTTTTTTCAGCTAGTTTTGATAGCAGTGATGAGGCAGTAAGTGTGTTGGCGCTGAACACGTGGAACAAGAGAGCTTTTCGATTTGCTTATTTTCCTATTTAATTAACTACGTGTTCAACTGCTGCATCTGAATCACTGATTGCTTCCTTTCTAAGAACGAGTATACCAACCATAGCACAACCGCATTTCCATCAGCACCAACTGATACGTCAGTAATGCCATCGTCATCTAAGTCTCTATGGCCATCTACTGATCTTCCAAAGAATTGGAGTTTTTGTCCAAAAGCAGAATCCGATCCTAAGATTTTCTGGGAAAGAGAGCTTGGTTACTGAGTTTGCCAAAGCATGCTTAAGTCTGTAGATAGCAGCCTAATCAATAGATTTTCACTGATACTCCCGGTATATGCAATGTATTGTTTAAATAAAATGCATTTGTGGATGTTTTCTCAGATGCTTTTTGAGCACTTCTTTCTCCTCTGTTGGAGCAGACAAAGGACTAGATTTTTCTGTCTTGGGAGCAGATCAACTAACTGACTGCTGTATGCCAGATACAGATGGAAACTTTTTCCATCTCACATTGAGCAACTCGAAGAATATGAAGCTTAACAGGAGTTCTAACAAGTACTTTCTGCAACCAGAAAATCTGCATGGAAAGTGATATTAAGATTACCATTATAGTATATATGATGACCAGTGAAAGAATTTCCATTTAATACTATGCATTTGTAATTTGCAGAGCTGGGATTTATCTAATCTTCATTGCTCTACATCACCACTAAAAAGCTGAAAATAATAGGTGTCAAAAACATTTAGGATGTTAGCTGACTTCACACTCAGGCATCAAAAGTGGCTCAGAATGAGCATCTTGCACATCCTTTTCCTCTGTATGGTTCAGTTATAAGCACCACAACATCAACCTGGGTATGCTGACAGCTGAAGGAAGGAGAGGCACAAAATGTGAAATAAACCATGAGAATAACAGTACTCCTTTAAGAGGATGAAACAGTAGCAAATTAAAACACAGAAAGCCCTTGGTTTTCCTCTAGCAGATCTAAAGGCACTGAGTACAGCATTATGCAACAAAGTTATTTACCTGAGAATATTTGGTATGTATAGTCTTTTGAAATCCATTATAAATGTAAATTGCTCCAGAGTTTTGGTTTTCCAGTGGTGCACCTATTACAACATCGTTAAAGCCATCCAAATCAATGTCTGCAAGGGCTGCGATTGCTGATCCAAAGCGTGCATTTTCTGACCCCTGTGGACCTTCCAAGAGTTCTTGTTGATCCAAGATTCTCTTTAAAAATTGAAAAATAAGAAAAAGCAGAAACACAGCTATCAGTGCACCAGATTAGACATAGGAGCAGTATCTATGTGCATTGTTTTTTGTTTCTGTTTTCCAGTACATTCCCCTTGGACAGCTCAACACTGAATTCTTTCCCCATTGTATTGCCCATTCAGTTTGCATTATGTCTCAAAGTCTTGGCAAGAATTACACAGCAAAATCAAAGCATGCTATGCAGAGTACTAACAGCAAATATAACCATATGTATGAAGCTTAAATGCCCTCTCTGTCCTCATCTGACTGTTCCGAAAGTTTCACAATACATTGAAAAATACAGTTTCCAGTTTTGGATTACCAGTTTTTATGCAGAGGGAATGGAAATTATGTAACTGGACATAATTCTTTGAAACAGAAATGGAATTTCCTTACTAAACTAATGCAAAAAACATGTGTCCAAATGGTAAACTCCTGACCTCTCCAATGCCAATGAAGAAAGAAAGATTGGAGATCTTCATAGTTAAATAATCCCGTTCACACTCGATTAAATGCAACTCTGGCAAATAGCATTCTCACCTTTAACCTCAGTTATCATACTGTGCTTAAAATTATAGAAATAACAGCCAAGTTATTTATTAAAAATGACTAGAAAAGTATTATTTGCGCAACGGGGACAACTTGCACAAATCCAGATTATTTAAAAAATATATTAAAAATATCTTGCATTATTCTTTCTTATTTAAAATTTAAATAATTTTAAACCCAACATTTGACAACAACTAAAAGTTGTAAGATAGTCTTCCAGTTTATTTGGTTTTCAAAAGCAAAGAAAAAAAAATCCTTTCATTTTTCATTTCTTTCATATTTCATGTCTGATACCACAGGCACAAAAACCAATGTCAGCTGCCAAATTTCAGCTCCTCCATCTACCTTGAAATTGCTTTAGGGTAGTTTCCTGTTGCATCAGGATGCTCTGACAGAGGTCCTGCTGAGGAGGATGGTCCTTCCTCTCTATTTATTTGATTGCAATTTACCTAGTAAAGAGACCATTTTCTGTTTTCTGTGATGGATGGCAGATATTAATTTACTTTGCAGACATCCAGTGAATGAAAGACTGTTCAAAAGTGCCAGAGAGCTCAGTATGGCTAATACAGATATTCTGAAAACACCTACTACAGGTCTGAATAAAAAGCACCGTAAGTCAAGCATCAGACAAATAACACAGCCTTACTGAATAGAGGGGACAGCAAGAGTTATGGTAACCATCCAGTGTCAGAGTCTATGAAACAATGCAGAAAACTGGTAGAAGAGCATTTCTTAGAACTGCTTTGGGAATACTGTCAGGCATTGAATACATTCACCAAAAACAAATGGCAAATTAGTTAGCAGAAGCCTTGAGCTAGGTTTTTCAGAGATATGGCCAACCCATGCTGTATTAGCATGAAGCACATTGCCGGACACCAGCGCCAGGGAGACACCGAGAGCACCAGGCCCCTGACCACTAATAGTGTTTAGCTACTGCCTTGCTCATTGGCTCAGTTATGGTCTGTTCTAGCTGGCTAATTCCCAGATTACATGCACAAGCAGTTTTGGGGAAAGTTTCCAGCTGCTACTGAAAAGCAGAACATGTGAGGCAGCACTGGAAAGGCCTCCACATACAGCCCTCTAACCAGGTAGGCTTGGCACCGTTCATCCCTGCCCTTATGCCACATCCCAGGAAAAGCACGTGCTCTGTTTCTTCTTTAAAAAAAGTCACTTGAAATACTTGTAACACTTTGAAAAGATTCACTAAATAGTGACTTAGAGAATCTGGAGAGGCCAAAAGCCTTTTAGCATGCATGTGGCCAATCTGATTTGAAAGAAATTAGCCCTAAGCAATGCTAGCTTGAGCAATTTTTACCTTTGTGATGGAAAACATGTATACTCTCCCTTCTTCTTTCTTCAGGTCATTCATAAACATTGGTGCACCCACAAGCAGCACATCTGTCACAGAATCCCTGTTGACATCCACTGAACACACCACACTGCCAAAGTAGGAGCCAATCTGAAATCAGTAGTAAATGGATTGTCACCATATATGGTCTTTGTAAATCATGTTTTAGCACCTGATTCAGAAAACTTACATCCAGTAATATTCTGACACTACTGAATGCTGATGAATGAAATTTCATTGTAGCATACTCCAGTGTTGGAAGAACCACATCCTTAACATGTTTCACTGTTTCTGTCCTGTAGCCACTGGTATGGCTTTAGCACTCAGCAATACAAATGCCAACAGAAAGTAAGATATGGGAGGTGTATTCTTTTTATAACTGCACATGAAACTACCCAGCCTCTGATCTACTCTCAGATTTGTCTTACAGATGATACCGAAACCAACTAAAATCATTCCTCTTTTCCAAATAGAGAAAAAGAGATTGAGCTTCCAGATCTGTCTTCCGATGTCATCTACTTTGTAACTTCTCAGGCAGAGCAGAGTTCACTGAGTCTCTCCCAGTATGAATTGTTGACAGAAGGATACTTTCGTTAGATTTGTGTATTATCTTTTACCACTAACTGGATGACTTCCTAAAATACTGTTTAAGAGTTACAGCTAACCTCATTGAAATAGTCTAGTGGAAGAGAAAAGTTCGAGTAGATTCTAAAGGCTTTGAGACAAAAGGAATTTTCAAAACAAATTGCAATTTACTGCTGGGTCAATAAAAACAAATTCCCAAAAGTCTGTATTCATGACCAAAGTATACTTGCCTGCTCGCCTCTCTGTGACTGCACAATTGCAATATTACCATCACTGTCAACATCATAAACCACCACTCTGCCAGTGTAGTTGGATCTTGGTGCACCAGCAACAAAATAGACAGAGCTCATAGTTGAGAGAACAGCAACAGAATAACCTGGGGATAGAAGTCAACATTTAACATGTGCGAGAGACCATTAATTACAATTCATCAGTTGGTTATCCATAAAGGCACAGAGGATCAGTCTGGTATGTTAATCACAAAGAATGATGATTCCCAATGGGAAGTTATGCTGTCACATATGCACAAAATTTGCAATGTTCTCCTGGAGAGAACAATGATACACAGACCAAGTCGAAGCAGGTTTACAGAATAATGTGGACAATAGTCTAGCCTATTCAGTAAAATGTAGACCACAAAAATGTCATGCTTGTGAAGGAGATAGGAAAAAAAGTTCAAAGAGTATCCTTGGAAAGAAGAAATAAAGAGAAATATGAGATGAATGTTTGGACCAGTCTTCCCACTAGGAAGGAACACCTAGCTTCTGCAGAGTTTGCAGTGCATTTTCCCACAGCTCACCAAACCACAGATCAGTGGTTTGTCTGAATAGAACAGGCTACATTAACAGCTTGTCAGCTGAAGGGTTGATTGAACTTCTCTGAACATTTTAATCCTCATTACCATTATTCTAGCATTTACTTGCTTTCAGGAAACATCATTTAATACCTGCAAAAACGTAAGCATGCATTAGCAGTAAAAATCTAGCATTAGTACATACTTTACATTTCTGTGGTTTAGTTCCAGCAAATTTATTTTAAGCAAAGAAAACATCCTTTATAAAGTCTATAGTTAAACTCAGTAACAAAATGCCAGTGATGAGACAGAATATGCAGATCTTTAGCAAGCTGCAGGACAATATGAGGAGCACAGTCTAAAAGGATTATGCCTTGATCTTTACATTATATCAGTGTAATTCAGATTTTTTGTTCAGAAACAGGGTGAGAACAACTTTTGTGACTGGAAGTTCAATGAGCAACAAAACAAGCTTTTATCCTGCAAGTTAAGTACACACCTTCCTAATTTCACACCATCCACACAATCATTTGAAGTGAGGGGGTGCAGTGCAGAACAGGGGCCAATCGAGCAAGCTGTGATGTTCTAGCAGCTCTAACTTACGCTCCCCCAAGCTGGTGAGAGAGAGCTGGTATGGCGAGCTCCTACTGGAGGACAGAAAGTAGAAGGGAAATAAAAGGACAGAAATGGCAACAACATTGTTTGCTCTGGAAAGATTGAAGTAAATACACTAAAACTGCCTGGTAGAGAAAGGAAATTACCAGAGCTTTTAAAAATTATTAAGAAAATTAAGTAAAATAAAGTCTGAAGAGGTCATACATGCAAAAGAGCTACTGCTCATTTGGTTGGGTTTAGATTTATTCAGTTTGTTGGATGCAAGTAATACTGAGCCAAAGGGGAAAAAAGAGTATGTTAGTTGCAAAGAGAACATATTATTAAATAACTTTAAGAATAAGAAAGTGATAGATGCTTAAAGTAGTAGCATTATTCAGGGATGAAACAGCAGAGCAGGCAAGTTGAAGGTTTACAGAAGACATTTCAATAAACTGAGAATACAGACTGACTGGCTTTATTGGGTCACAAAAACATGTCAAAAATACATATGGAGATTATAAATAAAATCTCTATTAAGTGCTAGCAATATTCGAAATCTATAAGCACATATGAAACAATACAAAGTCAATCAGCTTCTCATCCACATTGAACTGGAGATGAACACACAAATATTGTAATGGAAGCGACTCATAATGATCAGTATGATTCACTAAGTAGCCTTTTCAAATCCTATTAATTACTATGTCTCTGTGACTGTGCTGGTTTTGGCTGGAATATCATTAATTTTCTTCACAGCAGCTGGTATGGAGCTGTGATTTGGATTTATGCTGGAAAGTGTTGGTAACACAGGGATGCTTTAGTTACTGCTGAGCAGTGCCCACACAGTGTCAAGGCCCTTTCCTCTCCTCACCCCACCAGCGAGGAGGCTGGGGGAGTCCACAAGGTGTTGGGAGGGGACACAGCCAGGACAGCTGCCCACAGCTGACTACAGGGGTGTCCCGGTCCATGTGGTGGCATGCTCAGCATACAAACCTGGAGGAAGGAGGAATGAGGAAGGAGGAAGGAGGAAGGAGAAAGGAGGAAGAAGAAAGGAGGGAGGAGGAAGGAGGAAGGAGGGGATGTTCAGAGTGATGGCCTTTGTCTTTCCAAGTCACACTTGTGTCTGTTGGAGCCCTGCTGTCCTGGGGATGGCTGAACACCTGTCTGCCCATGGTAAGTGGTGAATAAATCCCTTGTTTTGCTTTGCTTGCATGCATGACTTTCACTTTCCCTGTCTGTATCTCAACCCACGAGTTCACTCACTTTTGCTCTTCCGACTCTCCCCCATCCTCATTCCCCTCAAGAGGAGTGACTGAGTGGCTGCTTAGTTGCTAACTGGGGTTAAACCACAGCAGTGACAAAGACAGATTTTTTTCAGCTTACCACTTTGATATTAGTAGAATTTAAAAACACAATCAAGTTATTATTCAATGAACTGTTGACCAGTAAAAAATAATCTTTTTTGACCACAAATTCTTTTCACGTTCTCAAATAATTTCTTAACACAAATCTGGCCAGAGGAGAATTTTCCAACTTCTTTAATATCTTAATCAAAGTTTCATACATTTCCAGATTTGTATTTCAGCCCCTTACCTAGATATGAGCTATGATTTCTGTCCTGTAGAATCTTCTCAAACACATGGCTTGGAAAGGTGGTGACTCTGTCTGAAGACTCCTGAACTACTGTTCCACTCCAGTCATAGGCCCCAACAGCACCCAGCAGCAGGACATCCTTTAAAAAACAAGTCAACATTTTAGAACTACCTGATTTAGAAAAAGTGTGAGCAAAGCTGAAGCTCCTATGCATAACTTCCTACATCACTGTTTTAAGCCTGTGATACAGACTAAAGACTGCAGGCAGCTGACTGGAGCTGCTCATAGTTACCACTTATGTGCAGGACTTTACTGCCCTATTAAGAGGGATTATCACCCTTCTGCAAGAGGATGAGTGACTGCTTTTGTTCCCATGGCACTGCAACTCATTATAAAATGGGTTTATTTAAACACTGTGATAATTTCTTAAGTCTGTCCACACTGGGGTTGGGCTTGCTAAGTCCATGCTTTTATGTACCCATGATCCTCAGAAGACTGAGGATCACACAAATGCAGCTATATGAGAAAGCTAAAGCCCGTTTTTTTGACAATGACAACACACAAAAGCTGATGTAAATAGATACAGTTTAATTCTTTACATAAGAAGATTTCTTGAGAGAACAGTTAAATCTAAAATCCAAATTAACATGGCTTATTATACAGAATACCTCATACAGAAATACTTAATCTTATACTTGTACACAGAAAACAAACATAGTTTAGTTCATTCAAGTTATTAAAATTCTTCACTAAACTGACATACTGTTACAGAAAACTGCAATAATATTGAATGGGTAATTTTCCTGAATAAATGCCCATATGTTTCTCATTTTTTTGCCATTTCTTAGCATCAACTGCTTCATAATTTTAAACTTCAATTTGTGCAAATACAGTGGACTTATAAAAAATTATTTCATTAATCTTTAAGGGCTATGAGAAAGAAACAACCTTCTTGTATTTTCAGTTGAAAGCTTATTGAACCACACTTGGATTTTACAAGTAGGACTTGTTTGGTAAAGATAATCTTAAAATTGATAAGCATTAAAATAGATCTGATTTTTTGGTTCTAATTTTTAAGTTAAATATGCTTTAAACAAATATTGTTAACTTTATAATTTATAGAGAAATTATTGTCACACTTGATTTATTTATATCTTGGTGACTGCCTACCAGCTTTACAATATAGTTAGTCACAAACATAGAGGAATTAAATTTTTCCTGCTACATGAACTCAGAAATCACTGAGATCATTGTATTAACACTTCTCAACATCAGTACATGAAACAAACTATAATATGACTATACTTATTAATATATATTCAAGTAAAAAAAATTAAAAGGATAATTTGATATTCTTCTCCTTGTAAAAAGATCTTAAAATCGGACATTGTGCTTTTATTTCTCTTTTCTCATGCCTACATATGTACATCTATTCATATCATTAAATAATTAAACTCACATACCTTTTTTTGTGAGTAATATGCACTGAAGCCCACCTGTGACATTTCCATTTGGAAAGTATCACCTTGATCAGTACCTGGTAAAACAGATATGCATATACGGTTATCTCTATACAACCACACAAAATACAGTCTTGCTGCCTTTGACTTTAGCTATATAGGGGCTGTGTATATCCATCAATTTGGCTAAAGCATTTACAAACAATGGAAATCAGAGCTGGTAAACTGTAGAAAATTTGGAGGCTTTAATGGCAAATTGATAAGATGGAGCCATGAGCCATGCTATAAGTCACTTCCAAAAAAAATAGGGCAGAAGATGATGGTCAAGATGGTTTGAATCAGTTTGCACAATCTTGTCACTGTGGCTGATCTCTTTTTGTGTCTCCTAGGAAGCATTAATACCCTGAAATAAGCAGCTTTAATAACTCTATATTCACAACTTTCGAATAGAAAATGAATTTTGATTTTCATATAGGACTTCTAAAAACTGTTTTAATTCTCTTGAAAAATACTGTGACATCTATTTCCTAAGCTGTATGGATGGGAATTCAATGGGAGTACTCAGGAATAAGACGTATTCCCTTGCTTTGAGTAGCAGCATGGGCCTAGCAAAGAATAAATGAAGGTGAAAGAGAAGGGCAGATTTCATCCTGAGCACAGGAAAGTGGCAGCCATAAGCTCCTTAGGGAGTGTTGAGGGCAGGTTATACATCTCCGAGGCAAGGTCTGAATTTAACTTAAATTTAAAAGCTGGCTTTGGCGGGGACAAAGCCTCTGTGTGTCACCTCTGCAACACTTTCCTCTGAACAATACACAGGAGTGTAGGTGGTGCTAGGGAGGGGGCCTGGTAGGCACCACACAAATTGCATTTTCAGTTCTGTAATCAGTAACCTAGTCTTCTGGTTTGGTTTTTTTGTTTGTTTGGTTTTTTGTTTTAAATTTAAAATGGCTTAGGATTCACACAGGTGAAGCTGACAAGCATAAAGACACCTTTATTCTTCTGGCGGTTACAAATACATTTGGCTGCGTGTGGAAAAGCCTCCATGCCTGAAGCCCATGACATGATAGAAATTTTCATCAACCAGGGAATTTTTTCCCTAAACTGCATAAATTAACCTAAAGCTCAGGCTAATTAGGGGTAGAGTACCTGGGGGCACACCTGTGAAAACCAGAGCCATCCTGATGAGCAGGGAGCAGCCTGCAGCTCCAGCTGCCCCTCATTTTCACAATACTGCACTAAACTGAAGCTAAATAAAATCCTAAGCTTGTCAGCTGTGAGAATCTGATCTAAGTTTTCAAAGATGTTGAGTATTTTACCTTCTATACTAAAAATGCGCTCTCCAAGCGTTCCTGCTTCTTCCAGTAGTGCAGCCTCAGATGACACATTGAAGAAATACTTTTCTGTTGGATGACTAGCAATTCCCTTGATTTCTTTAATTAAGTTTTTAGTATCAAGTTCATGCCGTATTAAGTATCCCAAAACCTTGCGTAAGGAAACAAACAAACAGCAAAATAAGAAGAGAGAGAGAGAGCATGGTGCTACTCTGTTTTGTCTCATACTATTTTAGCAAATATTCTACATATTAAAAAAAATTACCTTTATTCATGTTAATGAATTTCTTATTAGAGTTTATTCCTATGCAAACGACCATTCATACAGGAAAAATACATAAGGCATGGCAAAGGTGAAAACCACTGAAGTTGCTCAGGCAATTCTAGTCTTGCTTTTTCGGCCAGTGAAAAGACCAATATTTCCACCAGATCAGAGGATTAATTTGACTTTGCTTCAGTCTCACAAGTGTAACAAGATGTTCTCATGCATTATATACCACTTATGTATAGGACATGCACTTTCATACATACACAACAAAACAATCTTCCAAAAATGCAGTGATGTATAATTCTAGTATTACTTACGGCAATGCCAAATCTGGTTATATTGTCTTCATTGCATTTACCTATCACTGTTTTCAAGTTGGAGCCATCGTGTGATTCACCGTCTGTCACAACAACCATTACTTTTGTGGCTGTCGGGCGTCCTCCCGATTCAGGTGAGAAGGCGTACTGTCTGTTATAAAACATTGGGTTTATCACACATCAATCCGTAACCGGATGGAATCCGGTATACATACTGCAATGAATATGTCCATCACTGAATTAGAACAAGGTGCTTCTGTAGTGCACAAGAAATGTAACCAAAGATGCAGAAAAACGTGTAGGACTGGAAGGACTGGATGGTGTTTCTCGTAGAAATGTAAATTCCAGGAAAAACAAGTTTTTTTGTACAAGTATTTCTAAACGAAAAGGGGGTTTTATCAGAACTATTAAAGTTTTATGACACCAGGAATTTGCATCACCAAGCTCACACAAAAGTGGAAGAGAATTAATAATAGACTTCTCAATACTACTGCAAATATTGACGCCATCGAAAGCTGAGTCTGTTCCTAAACCAAATCCTCAAGTACATTTGATTCAGCACGTATTTTGGCCTAGAGTTCTGCACTTGATTAAACTTCAAAACAGTATCTTCTTGTTCAGAAATGGACCTGGTTTGTACACATGTTCAGAGACATAGAACATTGTTTTAAATTTTCCCTATTTTTCACACTTATGGTGCTGCAGTCACAAGCTGACAACAGACAAGAGGTTTTATTTTCTCTGCAATCAACCAAAGCCTGATCTGCAAACACAAATGTTACTGGGCCCACTGAGTCCCTGGATAAGCTTTACTTCTTTCAGTGGTTTTGTATCTTTCCTAAAACCTTTCCCACTCTGTTTGATGCACTGTCATGTTCAGAGATCTGTGACATAACAAGAAATTCTGTTGGGTACCAGAATTACTTTAGAATAGAGTTCAACCCAATGGTTAACAATATGCTTTTCAGCAACTTTAGTTTACATATTCCTGTACCAATCTGCATGGGACACTGTAAATGTACCTGATGGATTTTGCCTAGTGCTGGGAACCTACTCCAGAGGCCCTGGGCACATGGTCTTCCAGTGGGAATGAAATTCAAGATGTTCTCATTGCCATGTAAGGTAAGTTACAACAGCTGCACAGTAAGTCATCAATGCATCTCACCTTGCATTGTCAATGGCTTTGAAAGTATTAGTGAGATCTCCTCCCTTCTGAAATGTTTTCTCCATTGCTTTAACAACCTCATCCTTTGTTTGGTACGTATTCAAGTTGAAGACTACGCGAGGATCATTAGCATACTGAATTAAACCCACCTATGCAATAAAAAAATTGTGTTAGGTTATGATGCTTTCCAATTAGTTACATAGAATCATGATGCTTACTTATGTGTCAGGTTGGTGTGAAAGGTCTGCAGATGCACAGTTTTCTTTCAACACATATAAAACCAATTAATATTAACACATTTGAAAAGCAAAGAAAGCTGAAATGCTCTTGCACTTTATATCGTTTGTTATGGACTACAATATGTTACTGCAAACAATCTGAAATAGCAGACATTAAATGTTTGCTTGGTTACTTCTGTAAGGGCTGATGGATAGCAATAATACAAGGAGCTCTGGGAAAAACGAGAAAATAGCAATAGTTCTACAAGCTTACAGCACCTCAGTCTGATCTCTTCCAAGGAAGTCCTAAAGGTTAGTTACTTTACAGCACTGCAAACCCTACTTATTTTTAATATAGGTGAAGCTAAAGACGTATGATAAGATGTACATTTAAAATGAAAGGAAAGAAGAGAAGATGCTAAAGGTGAGGTCAAGAAAGAACTGAGCAGGAAGCCTAGCTTTTAAGCACCTCACTTCCAAAGTAGCCCAAGGAAGAAGGCAGCCTTTGGGAGAGAGATTTCCAGTGCCTCAGTCTTTGTTCTCAGAACTGTTTAGGGAAAATGGACAACTGTAAAGATAGAAGATGTTTAAAACAAAAAAAGGCAATAAATTTTTCCTTACCATCATCAAATCAAAAGGAAAAAAACCCTCAAAGATCAGTGAATAAACCAGCAGGAAAAGCTCCTGTTCTAAAGATGCAGCAGTTGAAAAGTA
Source organism: Cnemophilus loriae (assembly GCA_013397755.1). Lineage (NCBI taxonomy): Eukaryota > Metazoa > Chordata > Aves > Passeriformes > Corvidae > Cnemophilus > Cnemophilus loriae. Next base: position 65,261 of record VZTF01006428.1, read on the forward strand.
AGAGCTGAATGAAAAGCCCATTAAAAATCTGTTCTATTTTTATCACATCCCCAAAGGCTATATTTTCAACTACTTTTACACCTAATGCATGAAAGAGATCTGACACCCCTAGATACAACCTAGATTTCTATTTCAGCTAATTTGTATTTTGGATCAAATTACTAATCCCTTTTGAAATAGGATAACCATGAGATAAAATCCCCAGCACTGAATAGGCTAACTGTGTAATCTGTTGCTTTGAGGGAGGTACTGCAGTTACACAAAATCACACTTGGTTTTCTTTAAAATTTGTTGCTTTAGGTTTTGTTTGGGTTTTTTTTGGTCCTTCTCAAATATGTCTTTGACTTACCTGGGTCTTGTTAAGTCCTATGTCTAAGCCTTGTACAAATTTTTTCAAAAATGCCCGCACTGCATCCCAGGGATAAATGCTGTTTGACTCATCACAAACCACCACAACATCTATAACAGAAGAACACTCTAAAACAAAAATAAGAAGTGGACATTAAATTCACTTGCAGTCTCAATATACTCTTCCAAAAGGGTATAAAGAGTATAGCTAAATCCAAAGGTGCATACTTAGGTCTCACACAGGCAACACTTCAGATCAGAAGGCTTTGCCAGAATGAGGACTCAATAGGAGCATATGCAAGTTTTAAGCCTGCACTGGTGCAATGCCTCCCAATAGAGATGATTAAGACCATATTTACATCAGCATCAGATCACAATTTGTCAGTCTTTACATATCAATCACAGGACTTTGCTTTTGGCACATACATTTTGTAAGAAATCAAAATTAACAATCCCCAACACAATATATGTTGGTTTTGTTTGATATGTTTGTTTGGGTTTTTTTTTTAAATTGTATCTCTTATGCACATGTTGCCTTACTTTGAACAGCAGGAGAAAAGCTTCTTAGGATCTCGAAACTTGGACTGATTTCAGAACAAACTCCTGTTGCATAGTATTGTCTTCCACACTGCTGTGCCCACAAGGGACCACAAGTCTTAAAAAATAACAACAAAAAGAAACTATAAAAATAACGAATACTTGTCTCACCACAGCTATATACAAAAACACCACAAGCAGGACGACAGGCATATAGGATCAGCGAAGCTCTCTCGGGTTATCAGGCCAAATCCCCTCAGCCAGTGTCATCCCCCCTCACACCATTCCTCAAGGAGAGGATTTCCCGGTGCCGTC
>VZTF01006428.1:67092-134435 GCA_013397755.1 Cnemophilus loriae
GGGGGCGCGCGGCGGCGCCGAGCGCGGGCAGCGGGACCGGAGCGCGGGATGGGCGCTGGGACCCCTCCGAAGGCGGGAATTCCCGGCGGGAATTCACACCGCATCCACGGGTTACGCTGCATAATCTCACGCTGAGCGCTGTCCCTCTCGGCTACACCAGCGAGGGAAGTCTGCCCCTGGCCGCGCATCCCCCCCGGCTACGTGTTTCGTTGGCTTTGGGGGAAAATAACCCTGCTTCGCTGCTGAAAACAATCTCTGTAAAAAGAAGTATTTTCAGCTGGATCAACAAGCTATTGTACACGTCTTTATGCATCTTTATATATACTTATATCAACCACATATTAAGACAGTATTTTGTCGTGAGAATATAGGGGTTGTTATGTGTGTGTGGGTTGAGGTGGTGAGTCGATGGGTGTATTTCCTTCTTAAAAGAAAATACTAGAAACTCAAGGAAATAAATATGACCTCTACATAACCTCTCTCCAACTGTTCTGTGAGAAATTATAGCTTCCTTATATATATATATTCTCGTTGCACCATCTCTATTTAGGAAAAGAGGGACTATTACACTTTTCTCAAGAATACTGGGGGCAAAAAAAAGGTAATTAAATTCAAAAGTAAATAGAAAATGAGCTAAATCACCCAGTGTTTTACCAGTGGAAAGACAACATCAGACCATCCTAAGATATTTGACCACGTGGCAGATTTTCTAGATGAGAAGGGAAGTTTATCCACATTATCTACCTTGAGATAAGTGCTTTTTTTAGCTGCTACGTGGAGCATGGTTAGTTCTTACTGGAAAAGACAGATTTTTGGAGAGATGAAAAGTACAAAATAAATCATCTATATGAAGCTGGAGGAGAGTTACAGGCCTTTAAAATTAATTTAAAGTTCTTTTTAGATCAGTCTTATTTGCCCATTTTCTAATTTTTTTTGTGTATTGGTGGTAGTTCAAAACTGTGATGTTAATCTTGGAGCAAAAAGCAAAAATGTTCTAATAATCTTTGTTGATCTTCAGGGAAAAAAAAAGGGAGAAAACACTAATGCTCTAGCATTGCATAAGTCAGAAATTTAAGATGCATCATTAGTGAAGGGGAGATCACATATCAAGGACTGATGAACTTGAAAGGCAGAATGTTATAAAGGGGCGTAGACTTGCCCTTCAGGACTAACATTAAGAAATGTGGACATAAACTGGAAGGGCATTGAATGGGAGGGAGACAAGCAGATGGATCGGGCACTGGATGACTGCAGGGGGACTGCAAGCATGCAGCCAGCATGCAAAGCAAATACAGCTTAAATATATTTGACGAGAAACTGTTGAGTTGGGGAAATACCAAAAGCACTGTATAGTGCCTGGGAAAGACTCACGAGGAATACAGCATAGACCTGGTCACTGATGTTTGAGAGAGGTGTATTTTAAAAAGAACATTTCAGCCAAAAAACTCTGTATTTGTTTAGCAAGGCAAAGGAGAAAGGCGATTGTGGGGTGTCAAATACAGAAGGGAGATTTTATATGCAGGGAGATGAGAGCTGCTTCTTTCAGCTAAAGGCACAGCACTGCCCAGAAAACAAACTGATAAAAATTTAGATGGTAAATCCAGAAAAACCTTGTTAACCATCAGTGAAATTCTTCAGCACGTCTCCAACAGGACTAAGCATGCCTCAGAAAAATGTGATGAGCGTGCGGGAAATGACTGCCCTGTACTTAGAATACCTGTGGGAAGCAATCCCATGGCATCAAACAGCTGAACCAGCAGGGCTGGAGGGCTGCAGCACGGACATGCCAGCCTAGGTCATGCTCCCAAGCCAAGCAGCCCAGGGACTGAGCACCTGGCACAGACAGGGACAGGTGGATGGAGGGTGAGAGGGGCCACAGGAGGAAGGACAACAGTGAGCTGGGAGGAGGAAACCCTGAAATAACCCAAAGAGCCCATCACAGAGGCCAGCTGCCACAGACGGAGTATTGGAGCAAAGTCCTGGATGGAAGCAGCTTGCAATTATGAGCAGGCATTCCTCGCATGTAGTTCGATACCTGCCACAACTAATTCATGAGGCTTTTGGTGTTTGTCGAGGCTGACTCACAGATAAGCACCTGTCTCCAGTACCCCGTTCTCCTTATGTCAAAAAGAACTCCTGTTGATGAAGACGTGGCAGTTTATGTCTTAGAATTCAACCTGGTGGAGGGTTTTTTTTGTGTTTTTTTGTTGTTGTTGTTGTTGTTTGATTCATACAATTTAAGGACAGTCAATCAATAACATGTGGATCAGGAAATTCTTTTTAACTCAGAGAAGTTCAAATATTGTTAGAAAATACCAATTTCCCTGCATGAGATATTTTAAAACACTGCAGTTACTCATAATGATTAAAAGTGGGTATGCATAGGACATTAACAGTAATTGAAAGTATTATTCAAGAGACAGAATAAGACTTTTTTAACCAGTGCCTTATCAAGCCACAAGTCACAAAAAACACTGTTGCTGTATTTTGAAGTTATGAATAACTTTACTAATTCCAAGAGAGCTGCTGGAAAGGTTGGAATTAGGCGAACTTCTAAGTACTTCAGTAAACTGAGTTATGTGTTAATGAATATAATAAATACTTGAATACTTTTGTGATTACTAGAAAGATGTAACAAAAAATAAAAAAGCTTAAGGACAGCCTAGAGCTCTTCTGTCTGTAATTTATTGTTTTACTTATTTACTGCACATGGCTACATCAAACTGAGATACACCTACACAGCAACAGGTTTCATGCTTATGATTAGGATCATAAAAAAGCATATTAAACAGACATTCACTTCCTTTTGAGAAAAAAATCTATTTTGCAGGCTCCAAGGACAGTTGTTTGTGGAATATACACAGAGAAAATGCATCCTCTTCCAGCTCACTAACCAAATAAAACACATCACAAATCCAAGGGACTAGAAATCCTGATCTCTCAGAACAGTGCCTGTGCAAGTGCGAATGATAGAGAGATTATATAAAGTCTTTTGAAAGCACAATCAGAACTATACAAGGCTGCCTTAAATAATTTAGTGACGGAAATATTCTTGCCTATATTTTCTGACTTAAATTACTGAGTTGTTAATTAGGATAGGGTGTTTAGATAAATGATGAAGGAGAGTCTTCACAATTTTCCTGCATTAATGATACATTTCACAATTGATTTTGGACCCTAGGTAATTGCAGTGGGATGTACTAATCCATGCTGCGTAATAAAACACATTTAGCTTGGACTTATGAAAAAATGTGGAGAACTCTGGTTTCTCAACTCTCCTCAGAAGTTTCTGTGTGTACTGCATATGATCTTGATACATACCAAAAATCCTCCAGTTTTTGAGTTCTGTATCAGAGTCAAGCCAAGGTTCATGTCCTCTTTAATTTCAGTCACATTTGGAATATTTATTAAAGCTGAAATAAAATTAGAGTCAGTAATGACAGAATAATAATTAAGATGTAGAAGCAATTTACTAAGTTAGAATTCCTTTCAAAAACTTGATTTTTTCAGAATCTAAGGCACCTTTTCCAAATGGCTGCATACAATACTGAGACAAAAGAAACAAAAGCCAATCTTTGGAAAAAAAATTGCTAACCATTAACTGTAGACATCAATTAAGTATGGCCATTTAGAGCATATGGCCTCAAGAGAGCAGAAGGCGAAAAAGAGGAAGAAATTATCTACCTACTGCATATTTTTGGCTGGCTGAGTAGCTGCAGCTGAACAGATACTGTTATATTCCTCAGCACACCAGACTCCTCTGATCCAGTACTAGGCTTTAGACAGAAAACTGGAAGGGGCAGTGGAGGGCAGAAATGGTCTGCACCACAAATAAACATAAAGGAGGCATCTCAGCACACTCTGCTGCCTCATTATTTTCACTGTATCCAAACCTGAATTCCATTTTATACTTAGTTTGCAAACACAGACACACACCCCTACCAGGTCTAGGGAAGATAGAGACAGTCGCTCTCCCAGCCACCCTCCCCTGGATGCCACTGGCTTTGGGACCCACATTGTTCCTGCCCCGTGGCTGGAGGGTAAAGACCCCAGTGGCTCCAGTGGGTGACACCGAGACCCCAGTGACTCCAGCAGCTGTCACCATCTGGCCTGAGCCCAGTGGCAGGCACCGATTTTTGCTCAGACAGACACGTCTCATCAGGCCTTGCAGCACACACACACTCCACAGAATCTGAGATTATGCAGACAGCTAGTTAAGAAAAGTTTTAATAAGGTAGATTGGCCTCATACAAACACAAAGGAAAACTGAACAAGTTTCCATTGTTGCAGCAAGACACTGTTAGTTAGAACATACCTTGTAAATTCAATTTTTTACATGTGTTTTTGGACACACCAACAGGACATGCATATATATCTCCAGTTCTGTTAGCAGGATAGCCACTCCAGGGTGAACCAACCAACAACCTGAAAGAAAAGGAACTTTATCAGGTCCTTAATGATACTGGAAAAGTTCAGCAGCAGCATTGCATGGCACACTATAGATAACAGGTAGAGAGGCTTTCACGAGATATAGCACCCAAGGCATTCAGTTGTAGGAATCTTCTCCAGAGCTGTTCAGAAGCTTTACTTGCATGTGAACACACTACAGTGGATTCACTGGAGCAGCTTTGGTGGAGTAGAAGAATAGGAGAGCCTTTGGGGATTCAGCTGACTCAAACACGAGCTGACTCGTTTTTAATGTGACATTATGTCATAGGTCAGAAGAAATACAGTGAAGATACTGATATATATAGATACATAAAAATTGAGAAATATGTATGTTGGGGATCAAGACACATATTACTTATTGTTCTATCAGTTAATGGTTAACTGATTCCTTTTAGGTCGTTCTTTTAACTGATAAGAAGCATTTTCTACAGGATCTGCTCAGCAACAGTTAAACACTTATGTCTGAGCTTGAACACTACCACACCTTGATAACATTGAGTCAGAAAGAAAATACTGCAGGTGGTAACAGTCAGCTGCATAAAGTCTGTAATCCTGAACAAGAAAGTTAATACTTATGATAACTTTGCCTGCAATACCAAGTGATTCATGTTCTGTGACTCATTTCTTCATCTGCCATAAGGTTTCCCCTCCAATATCTGCGCATCAAGACTTTTAATTTTTATCTGAAAGTCTTCACAAAACTGTTTAGTTCACCTTCTGGGAATACTGCTTAAGAACACCTATTTTTTCATCACAACTCTCTAAAATATGATCTCAAAGGTTATTAAAAATAAAACAGATTATTGAAAAGCGGGGACTGTGGGTATTTGCTCCAGCAGCAATATGAGTTTATTTTCAAACAGAACAATCCATGGTAGTAATTAATGCATTTTGGGGGCTGTAAGAGGACAAGAAATGGGGGCCCAATATAGAATATTGAGTTCCATTAGAAACCATCTTTTTTTAGTCAGTCAATAGGTTGTTTAAAGCAAAATTGTTATTCTCTAAAATTTTCTAGGTAGCTAACACAAATATACCTGGCACTATAAAAAAAAAAATGGTGAAACTAATATATCTCAAAGCAATTGCTATATATCATATTAATTTCCTAGGGATCATCTGATTTTACTGCTGTGATGTTATTAGCAGTTTGAAGAAAATGGTTATGACAAAAAAGAGTTTTAGATGCACAAGAAAGAATTTTAGACCTTTCTGGTTTGCTCAGAGAAAATACCGCTAACTGCATTTTCTTTTTTTAGCTTATTTCACCTTGATTAAACACAAATAACATTATTTTATCGGTTCAGCTGGGGGTTTGGTTTCAGATTCTCTTTCTTGCATGTCTGGATATTTTAAGAATGCCTAACTCCTTCTCAATTACCTTGTTGGAAAAGGGTGATTATGCAGCAGGAACAGGACTTTGTGTACTTCTAGCATCTCTAAATATACAACTTAAATTCATATAAACACCTCTCTCTACCTAAACAACGTACATTACAGTAGCTGTGAGGAGGCCTCTGATTTTCTTGTTATTTTATGAGTGTTTCTGAGCCTTTTCAGCACGGTGGAAAACAGAACCGCCACAGGTCAGGACCAAATAAACAGAACTCATAAGCAACTACAGCACTGGTCACGTGCCAACAGATAACATAATCAGCAAATACTTGCAGTGACACAGAGGGCTGGAGCTGGTCAATAGTGGGAGGAAGAAGGAGGAAGGGAGAAGACATGCTGTTACACCTTGCTAGGTACTACTGAGTTAGGTACAGTTACAAAATGCTAACTGGGCTTGATGGGAGAGAAGGGATAGGAGTTTTTGTGGAAACAGGAAACAGTTTTAAAATGGATGGCAAAACTGTGTGTGCGGTATCTGCAACTGGAACAGCTTTCCAGCATTAACTGTCAAGCTGAATTGCACCGTGTACATTTATAAACGCTTGTATTTTTTTCTGAGTTTCCCAGAAGGCAAACATATTTCAGAGTCCTTGCAGGACGACAGCTACTGTTCAGAGAATGACCTTGTATCTTGGAAATATCCCCTGCAACCACTCCCATGTGGCCATGAAACTCACTGTGAATCTCTGCGTTGTGCTGGCACTGCTCTGCAGCCACAGGTTTTCCTGAGAGCCCAGAGCACACAGTTTCACTCACAAGCAAAGTGAGAACCAGAGAAGGAGAAGAGGAACAGAAACATGCTTGAGCACCAGCTGACCCCAAATCCAAGGCTAACTCCAGGCTAACTCCAAGCTCCACCCCTGCTACTGACATAAACTAGAGACAAACTTCATCCCCAGGGCTTGCGAAAATCCATTTTCTTGCTTTCAGCATGCATACTTTTGCTCATTCCATGGGCATTATTTGTCTCCCATTTTCCGTGCCCTCAACATTAACTGCAACCCAGACATCTGCTTATACCAAGGAACCATCACTTCTAAAACTTGATATTCACATTATAATTTTACTTTTGCTACCCATGAAACTAACCTTGGAGCTGTTGCATGGTACAAACAGGAAAATGTAAGATGAAACAAGACGAACTTTTCTCATTTTAAATCCAAATTTAAATCAATGCCAAGTAAAGAAACTTAATTTTGTCTTTCATTTTTCCTGCACCCCTCACAGTTTACTGGGAGTTATTTTATTAAGTTATTTTTCTGTATTCCTTGTAGATTTGCAGAGCCTGTGAATCTCAATGTCATACCTATATTGCAGGCCAAAAAATGCCACTCCAAACACAGAATTCACACATAGAACTGACTATTACTGATTGTGATTTTCAGAAATGAAGAGAGCTATTAAACCCGTTCCATTATTTGACTTAACTAGTCTAACCTGTCATCAATACACACCTGAGAAAAAATTAACTGACTTATGCCAAGCTTAGCCCTCTACTTTTAACTGCCAGCCTTAAAGGCTCTAGGAAATAATATAATTTCTATTTCTTTTGTATTCTTTGCTTTACTTATGTTTAATACTAGCCTTAATCTACATTAGAAATCAGAAAGTCCTACTTGCCTTTCGAAATTAACATAAACCATTACAGTAGGGAGTTACACAACACTGCTCTGGGAAAATGCATGTGTATCTTTCTGCAACATCAGAAATGAAGACAGCAAGGGAGTATCTGGCTAGCATCCTGATAACTACAACATATTTTTTTACTGTAATTAGACAGGATGCATGAGGCAAAGTGAAACAGAATATATCAGGAAAGAACGCAAGAAAGCAGTACTAAAATACTTGAGAATGCTTGTTTCCAAATAAACTGTATCATGTATAATGTATTAATTAAGGCTTTTTTTCAGCCATGAATTAAATACTTATTTTTACAAAACTTCCTTATGTGTCCTTGCGGACTGTCTTTACACAATACTACGGTGAATATAATGTAATATTGCTACTGATTTTATTATTCATGTCCCTAATCATTCTCCAATGCTGTATACAAAGCAATGGCACAAGGAAGTCAAATGAAGTTCAGCAGCAAAGCCTTACCACACAAGCTGCAGGGGTGGCAGATCAAAGTGCAACAGGAATTATTTCTGGGAAATTACACCATGACAAAGCTAGTAATCAGCAAACTGTGATGTAGCAGAAAGCAAAATCAGAATTCATAGTGAAGGGCTGAATTCCCAGCTGTTGTCAGAACATGTTTTATATTTTCTGGTTTATTTTTTTCTTTTTTTCTCTTTTCATGTATATGCTTTTTATTGCGTTGTGTTTTGTTTCGTTTTCTGAACAAGAAGATAGCTAATAGGAAAATAAAAGTAGAAAGAACAACTTAGATCATCTGGCCTTTTTTCCCACAATTACAGTAAGTAATGAGTAGATATGAAGACCAGAAAACTTGTCACGCTCATAGATGCTTCTCTGCACACACTAAAACACTTCTCACCATCTAAAACTTTTGATCCTTTCAGCAAGAATCAAAAGTTCAAAAACTACAGTGAGCTATAGCACGAGAGTGTGAGTGACAACCTCAGAAGTCCTAGAAAAAAGCAGCCAGAGCTTCTTCAAGCAGGAAAAGGGCAAATTGTGGTGCATGCAGTGATGGAAAACAAAAGCTGGGTAAAGAACTCAGCATTAGCAGTGGTGCTGGCACTGAAAAGACAGAGCTGCAACAATGGCAGCTTCTGTTAGGAAAAAAAAATAAAAAAATTAACCTCCTCAAAAGAAATGGCCTTCCTCATTAAAATCAGAAAGCTTTGAAAATGTACTGATTTCAATAGAAGTTCATACAGAAATGTGTCTTTTTGGCAACACATCTAATTGGTCTGAAGAGGCAGCACAGAACATCAGGAGAAAGGCCACTATATTTGGTGACCAGTGAGCATAGGGAATGATTTTTAAAACTACTTTTGGTAGCGCAATAATTATGTGATACATCAGTAAGTGCACTGTATATTAAGGTGTTATTACTGACATGTGAGATGAAACAAAATATTTTAAGACAGAAAAATCCCACAATATAAATTCAAAACCAGTCTTAAAATTTGCAAATTCTAAGCACACATACACAGCTGAGCATGTGTCTGAAGACACATGTGTGTAGGAAAAAGCATTTTAACAGCTATCTATAACTATTTCAATCTTCCTCACCTGAGACAGCTATAAAACCAACTCTCAGCATGGAGTAAGTACTGTTATCTCTGAAGAATGTACTGTCAGCTGCAGTTCAGGGAATGCACATCCAAGATGAACTTGACAGGGTACAATCTGGCTTTCTAAAAGGTTATGTTTATAAAATAACGGAAATTTTAGTCTCACTTTAAGATTCAAATGCAGATGACCTCTTGACAGGGAGAACCACAGTGTAAACTGAATGATGCTTCTGTGGTGGCTAATTACTTGAGTGGTGAACTGCTTTTCTAATTGATGAGTTTCCTTGGTATTCACAATTTTCCTTGAGTTCATTAAAGAGCTTCTGTTTTAAGATTCCCACTAGACACTATGAAAAGCTTGAGCTGTGCTTGACTTGCAAGTTTGTCCTTACTTACGAGCATCACATGCCATCAAGGCTCGTCAATGCACAGCAGAGCAGCGCCCAATTATCCTGGATCGTGTGTCTCTAATACAAAAAAGTCTTCCTTGGTGGTTTGTGTCACAGCGTCCCAGCATGTACCAGACTCTTCACTAGTCCTGCATTGCCATTTGGACTGCCTTCCCTCTTCTCTCTGAACTCATCTCCAAGCAAAAGTGAAAACCAGTACTAATTCTGCAAAAATTCTCCCTTTATCATTTCTATAGTTCTTACTGGCTCAGGAGACACACCTCTCAGAAATACAGCTGAAAAATATAACTAACATCTGCTGCGTTTCTGTATCTCTCCTTTCTACTCTTTGAGAGAGTACAGGAGGATTTTTAAAGCTGTATTTTATATAGCACCCTGTGAACATATTAAACAAAATCTATGAAGTGATAAAATTTCTGGTGGACCTCAGATTCTGGATAACCTTTTCTGGGGAGAGATGGCACCCCAGCAGCACATGGTGCAGCAAGCAGCCCCAGTCTCTGTGCCTGGACAGAGTTTTCTAATACGTTACATTCTTGCTGTGCAGTGACAACAGCTTCACAAAAGCATATGATGATAAATGCTCCCCTTGGACAGAAAAATCACCCTGATCTTATCTCAGACTGTTTATCTTGTTCCCAGTTCAGCCATGTCAACAAGAACTCTGTGCATGGACAGCAGCCCCTGCATTGCTCATAGGAGAAAACAACTCTACTGAACTACTTGAAACAGATTGAGTGTTCTGTTTGGGTTGGGAGTTTTTTTGTCTGTTAGGCTGGGTTTTTTTGTTTTGGGTTTTGGCTGGGTTTTTTTGTTGTTTTTTTAATAATGCATACAGGAAAAACCTCTATTGTCCCAAGAAAAAGAAAATAGTCTAGAAATTAAGAGAACAAGACAGTAGAACATGACAATTTTTTTTTAAGCTTGCCTAATGATTTTCTGAGTGGGAGACTGAAAAGGACTTTTCTTCACTGAAGAGTCTCTAACAAGTCCTAGTTACTTGAACATGAGCTGATAAAATTCCCCTGACTTTTGGAGCTAGGTCAGATACCATGCAGTGAAAGAACTAGTAGTGAAGTGCCTATATACAGAAAGGTTTACAAGATTCAAAATATTCATATACATAAGAGAAGACTGGTTGAACTCCATGGCCATAAAGGTCTTTTCTAACCTAAATATTCTATGATTCTGTAAGATAGGAGAAGTTAAACCAAAGTTACTTTTTTTTCTTGCAATCCAGCACATATTATCCAAGATAGTGGCAGTGGAGGAGTTTTCATATCAGAAGCAAAAATAAAAGAGGGAAATATCAAAACATAAATAGCTTGAGTGGGTCAGGCACCTATTGCTTCTGCTGCAAGCTTACAGAAAAACTCACAAGTATAAAACACAAGGCAACTTCTCCGTGTATGAGGCAGAAATGTTCAATTCACTACAGGCACACATTCTTGTTCTCCTTCAATGGCTTTACACAGAAGTTGGTTTCTTGGTTTTTTCTAAAGGAATCTCTGATCTACGGGTGACTAAACACATAATTAAAGCAGCCAGAAATGCAGTGAGAAGCCACCACAGCATTAGATGAAGGGTGGGGGGTAGGTTGGAAGCCTGCTCAACTAAGGGAGAGGAAATGCTGAGGTTATAATTCAGAGTATACAGCTCTGCTCTCCTCCTGCTTTGTCTCCTGGTCCCTGGAAGTAAACACTGCTGAGATGTCGGGGGTTGTACATGTGCGTGTGCAGTCCATTGCAGCTGCGCGGTGCCTCTGAGCAGCGCTGTCACAAACGTCTCAGCTGCCCCGGTAATTCTGTACTGGCTTTTCCAAACTTTAACTGCAAAATACATTTTCCCGTGCACTTCCGTGCATTTCAGATTTCGACATCTTACTTTCTTTTCACTGAAAAAAGTGCAGTTACTGAGTATTGCTCTGTTGTCACTTAAGCCAGTTTGTGGCTATTTGGGTTCTGACACAGTTCCTGTCCATGGACGATGACAGGTCTGAAGCGTCTCAGCATACCATAATATATATAATCTGGTGTGGCATTCTGCTCTAGACCGAAACCGATGTATACACAAACAGCAGTTCTCAACTACTTTCACATACTTCTAGTCCTTACACACAAAGACACCTTAAGCTTTGTGACTGCTGAGGCTGCAGAAGAGGAAATAATGTGTCTTCTACTAAATGTCCTTACTCCTAGTAATATGTTAAAGTTATTCTTGAAACCAACATTACTAGGAAAAATATTTTACTAATTGCTCATCAAGCCCAGTGTTGTGGCAACAGTGGATTTCAGGTCAAATTTTATGGCTGAAGAGATGTAGTGGACACAAGACTTCACTACGATTGTGTTATCATATACATCCAAATACACCATTCCTTGAGAAGCAGTTAATACTGTACCAGTCACAAAATTACATAGATTTAATTTAATTTAATTTAAATATTAATAATTGGAACTCCCCAGCCCTAATAATTTGTTTCGACCTTAACAATATTAAAATGTAAAAATATACCACATATATGTAAAGTGTAACAAAGATGTTCTGGGTACACAAAGGAATGAAATGTGAGTTAAAATTCTAGAGAAACTGTAAACCTAAGGAAATTATACTGGACATGTACTGGACATGAATGTGAAAAATTACCATAAGACAGACCTCAGGTCGCATGGTGTTACGAAAAAGTCTGAACCATCACATGCATATGTCTTTAAAATATCTCAACTTTTGGTTTAATAACCCTAAGTATTTATTTGTAAAAAGATAGCTCTAATATAAAAAGGAATTAGCCAGAATGCATTTAAACGAAGTGTGGAATTATAAAAGAAATATTAAGAGTTGCAACATTTTTTACTTAAGTTTTTAGCTGGACATAAACCAAGCCATTCAAACTGCTTACCATTTGCCTTGTTCATTTATAAACTGTTGAACTGCATATCCAAACTGCTCTCTTGGTGAACCAGAAAATATTTTTGCTTCCAGGAGCCCAACATTGTAGGCTTCACAGCAGTTATGAAGAATGCCTGTTAACAGAAAGATTATGATTATCACAGAAGCAATTAAAGAAGAATTTTGATCCCAGTGAAAAAGGCTCTTCATCTGCACCAGCTCCCCCAACACAAGAAAATAAATATAGCCTTTGACACATGCTTGAAAAAACAGCGGTTTTGCTACAGTACCCTGCCCATGTGAAATGCCTCTCTAGCACTCTTTACGTGTGTTGTAACACTGTGGGCAGAGATCAATGACTCATTCACTGTTTGCCTTAAAGGTTGTAGCGTTACTAATGGGAATGTTTTAGCTGAATGGTGGCAAAATGTATGATTCAGAGGTCTGTTATCCTCCTTTACCTTCAGGCATAAGTTAAGCTTACGGCACAGCAAACACATCAACAGCCTGCTGAGGTACATTAGAATCACAGAAGCTTTTAGGCTGAAAAGACCTTACCCAAACACTGCCAAATTCACCAATAAACCAAGCCCCCACGTGCCACATCTACACATCTTCTAAATACTTGCAGGGATGGTGATTCAACCGCTTCCCTGTGCAGTGTTTCAATACTTGACAACCTTTTCCAGGAAGAAATTTTCCCTAATGTCCAGTTTAAACCTTCCCTCATGCAACATAAGGTAATTTCTGCTTGTGCTATCGCTTGCTACCTGGGAGAAGACACTGACTCCCACCGGGCCATGACCTCCTTTCAGGCAGTTGTAGAGAGTGATAAGGTCACCCCTGAGCCTCCTTTTCTCCAGGATAAACACCCCCAGCCCCCTCAGCTGCTCCTCACAGGACTTGTGCTCCACACCCTTCCCCAGCTCCCCTGACCTTCTCTGGACTCACTCCAGCACCTCAATGTCTTTCTTGGAGTGAGGGGCCCAGAGCTGGACACAGCACTTGAGGTGTGGCNGATCTGCAGCAGATCAACACTCCCACCACCAACTTGGTGTCACCTGAAAACTGACTGGGAGTACACTTAATACCCTCATCCAGGTCAACGGAGATATCAAAGCAAAACTGAGACCTAGAGGACACTGCTTGTGTCCATCCAGTAGCTGGGTGCAACTCCATTCAGCTCAACTTTCCATGCTCAGACAAAATTCCCTGACTGTACCTGCTAATACTGTTTATATTTTAGTTTGTGGCACTGGAATAAAAATGAGATTATCTGCTGCATCAGAAAATCTAAATTTTTGAGTCATTTCATTATCATGCCAGAAGCCTTTGTTTTCAGTCCAAACAGTCTGAACAGTTGTCCAAACAGGAAAACTTAGAAATACAAACATGCAAGGTAGAACAGTGTTAATAAATTGTGATGCTTAACACTGCAGCTCTACTTAGCTGTGGTTTTGTTATTAATTGTTTTTCCCTGGGCTCTTATGTGCCTAGGAATAATGATGTGCCATTCCACGCCATTTTGGAGGGAATCAGCAATGTGGACTGGGGACAAAGTTGATTTTGTAGAACATGGGGGCCTACTCCTCATTCATAAAAGGCCTGATTTCTTTCTGATCAAGAACTGTAGTTGGATAGCTAGGAGAACATCCACTGGGGAGGCTGCAGGAAAAAGGCCAGACTTCCCTGAAGGACTCTGCTCTGAGTAGATAACTCCTTCCCCAGCATGGAGTTGTAAAGGCTGAGACAACAGTGGGATCCCAGGCACAAGCTACAGCCCAGCTGAGGAACACCTTAGAGCTCCTGAAAACCCTCCAAAAATGGCAATGATGGAAGAAATCATGACCTGTGGTTGCACTGTGCAGCTACTCCCTGAGGTTCCCAGATGAGGCAGGTTTACAGAGCTGCTTGTGGGTTAAACAACATCCCTTACGTTTCCCCTCCCTTCCTGTGTGCCCAAACAGAATGAGTTTTATCTGCTTTACACACAAATATGCCTCACCACAGTTATTTAGTATGAGTCATTGTGTAGTAAAGAAGCAGACTATTCAATAATCCCTTATAACAAGGACACTTTTAGGAGAGATGGCATCATAAAAATATAAGCTCAAATTCTAACCATTTCTCTAGTTTTGATGGGCAGAGAGCTTACTGCTGGTATCACTTTCTCCCAGGTCCCAGGAGCAGCTTTGGAAGAGAGGTTAACAGGGTTTATATCAGCATGAAACAGCCCATCACAGTAGCTGAACTGTAATAGTAATAATGATAATAAAATCATAGTGAAAATATTAAAATCACAACCACAGGTTTGCGGGCAAAGTTCACGACCTGTAAAAAGTGTCAACGTATTTTGTACCCTTGCCCACAGAATTCAGAACAAAAACATCACTAGCAGAAGACTAAATACAACTCTAAAAGAGTTACTGCTTTTTTACCACAAATTGAAAACAGGAAATCATAAATTAATAATCTCAAACAACCACTATCTACAGCCTCTGGAAAGCAAGAAGTCACCCACTGCTAAAAGTATAGTTCCTTGAAAAACATCCTTAGAGAAAAATATATTTCCTGAGTCAAGCTATTTAAGACTGGAGAAGAGAATGCGCACAGACTCATTACTCTGTGTTTTGCAATCCTTTTGACACTAAACACAACCTCATAAAATCACAGTTTATGTCTGGGTTTTGAGGACAGGGTAAAGGTGTATTGAGGTAGTAACTGACAATTGCCAGTAATTCTTTCGTGATCTAATATACTTGTATTTTCTAAAAATATTTTTTTTCATGCCATAGCCTGGGGTTTTCTTTTGTGTCTGTTGTTAAATTGTATTATCCTCAGTCAGAAATCAAGCGCAGTTTAGCAATGTCCCACTCTCAAGAGGCCGCATGAGACTATACCACAGTGCCATCCTGCATATAAATACGGAATAAAAATCCTCCACATTATATGTTACACACGGAAATAAACCCCGGCTTTCGAACAAAGAGACAAAAGAAATCTAGAATGATAAACAGTTCCAGTCTGACCCAAAATCCAATGACATTTAGAGAAAAAACTCTTGACTGTCTGGACTGTTACACGCTTATTTAGCAAATCACACTGCAAGCCACACAGTAACACTGCTAAACATCTGAGTGCATTGGACAACTTTGGTGCAAATACATGGAAGATGTTTCTAATTTATGTCCAAGGTGAGAGTTTTGTTAAATGCTACAGGCAGGCCAAAAATTTCCTCCAGAACTGGGTAAAACTACAGGGAGCAGCTATGACGGCCAATAGCCCGAAGGAAAGTCCCCATGCTGGTCCACATTCCTCTGGGGTGCTGTGACAAGTCAGATGGGGTCAGCACAATTTGTGCTGGGTTATCTGTTGCCTATTTATCTCCTCCCTTGACCTCCCACTGGTGTGCAGCATCCATCCCTGGACCTCCCAGAGTCACTCTTTGTGGTCCTGCTTTCTCCAAGACAGGGGCTTATTCCAAGGAGCAAAACCATTGCCTGTCCCTGCACTGGGAAGCTTCAACTCCTTGTAGTTCCTCTGGGCTTCACTACAGCTTGCAGAAGCAATGCCCTTTTTCTCTCGCCAGGGACCCACCCCTTCTACTCACTGAATCATTTCAGCCAATGTTCCCATTTACCACTGGGTCTTGATTTTATTCTTTTTAAATTTTATTTTATTTTATTTTTAAATTTTTAAAATTTTTAAATTTTATTTTAATTTTATTCTATTTGCACTACTGCAGCATCAGAGCATTGCTCTTTGAGAGCAAAAACGTCCAGCTAGAATAATGGACAAGTGTCTGCCAGATCACAGGTCTCTTCAAAGCTGCCTCTATCATGTTCACTTTCTGGACAGGCAGCCAGTCAAGGACAGTAAAAAGAGAAGAACAAAAAAAGCAATCATAAAACCCAGCCTCTGAAGACACACTGTTGTCTGCAGTATTCTTACAGATCAGCTTTGCCTCTCACTTACAACTGCTTTGCAAAAATCAAAGTAGAAATGCTGGCAAACACAATCTGACTCAGTACAACCATTATCAAGTGAATCTCGTTTCAGCATATTTCAGTTACATTTTAAATTCCATGTTTTTATAATTGTTAGCAGATTTTTAGATCTCCTCCACACAAATCTTAGTTGTTTTGGGCCTAGCAAGTATATGCTGGCAATAATAGAGTAGGCATTTTTCCTGCCATTTTCCTCCATCTTATATGGTGCTTCCACTGTAAGAACATCTTTTATCCATTTTGTACATCTATCTTAAAATAGTATCCAGAAAAAGAAACTCAAGCATTTGCAGCCAAAAAAAGAGAAAATTCTAAGTTTCCTTTAAACCTATTTTAAGCCTGTGTGAAATAAGAGGGTCTCTCATGCATTAAAAGGGTGCCAATCATTGAAGTATCTAGGTTCAAAGTACTGTATATTCCAGGCTGGAACGATTCAGTATCTGTTGCTGCCTTCGGGCAATGAACTTTGATATTTTAAGAATCTTGAAATAAAGAAAACTAATTCACTATCTAGATTTTAATAGCTTTTGGTGACAGACTTCTACTTTGTGACCTAATGATCATGATGAGAGATTGGTCGGGCAAGCAAAAATCCACTTCCTAAATTCCATCTGTAAATGGCACTTTATTTACAGTCAAGTAAACCGACTATGTGGAACAAAGGAAGCCAGAGACAAGCCTAAAGCTTCCGAAAGCCCCTCTGCAGACTTCAAAAGCAGCAGATCCTCTCCGCTGGGAAGGGCGCTAGGGCAGTTCAGATCAAAGAGAACACCTTCACTAAGTAGAATAGTCCCAACATCAAGCTTCAGACAGGAAATGCAAGAAAATAAACCCTAATGGGATAAAAGAAACGATAAGCTTTGTAATAAACCCCAGTATCTCTTTGCATGGTATTTTTTTTCCTGGGAATTCCCGTATTTCAGCAACTGCATTATTGCACTGTGAGCCATGGGAACCACAGTGTAGGTGTATAGCTGGTTTTACACTCTAACACCAGGATTTTTTTTCTCCTAGCAAGACAAAAAATAATACATGTTGTGACTGGGCACCTTTAAGCCTCAACGTGTGGGAATTCTTCTGTAACTATAAATGACATGTCTAATGATAGCTCTAATGCCTTCTGTTTGCTTCATTCTGTTTGCACTACAAGCTGAAGCAAGTTTTAATGAAGTAAAAGCTCATATTAGGTACACCCAATTCATAATTGTTTTGATTTTGTAAGCAAAGCTCATAGCTTAAAGTGATCAAGCAGAAAATATCTGTTCAGTAATCAATCATTTAATGTTATGATTATAACAGTTGTTTGATTGACGCCCCTTATTCAGATTAACCAGCATAAAAAAAAATTCACCTGGATGAAAAAAAAATTAAACCACATTTTTATGTATTTGATTATTTCATTTGGTGAAATAAGTTTATAAAATTCTAATATAACATACTGAACGTATTATTAGTCTGTATTTTGTATCATAAGTATTATAATAAATGTGTCATTTTGTTTTCACTCTAGATAGTAAAGATTGAATTTTTAGTCACATTTTACTACATTTCAAAGGTGATGTTCCAATTCAAGATGGCAATATATTACAAAACACCATAATTACACAGACTCAGTTATGCCAAGTGTCACCTTTTACTAAAATATACAGTCAAAAAGAGGCACTCCCTGCTGTTATTATTTGTAGCTCTTTATCAAAGAGGTCTAGCAAAGACCGTATCAAGAAAAAAGAAGAGACAATGGACTTTGACCACTGAGTCTGTAAGGATCCACCACACACTAAGCACTAGTTTTAAATTTATCCAACATTAACCTTGCCAGTAGGAAACTTCTCCTTTTTTCCTTAATGGCACTGCGCTCATTCTTTGAACAACTACTAACTATAAACAAGAAAAAGTTTGTTATATAACGCAGCTAATCCTTTGTCTTTGTGAGTGAGCATTTGCGCCAGTCACGATGCCAGGAGATGCCATCCTTGGCAGCTCCCCTCTGCTCGGTAGCACAGCCACAGCTATAACCACTGCCCCTTGTGCCAGCTCCAGCAGGCAGCCGACCCCGAGAAACCCAAACTCGCAGTCAGCAGCATGCTGAGGGATTTGGGGGTGGAAGGGATAAGCATGCAGTCACCAAAGAAAGCAAGGCCATGACCTGGCATTATGCTAAAACCATGCACTATGGTTTTCCATCTATAAATTATTTTTGGGGGAAAAATGAATCAAAAATACCTCACTGGATTATTGTCTGCTTCCTGAAGTAGTTTCTTAGATTGGCAGCCACTAAAATGTGTACTTCTGACATTGCCTTAATCACTTAGTCTGGCATTGTTAAAAAAATCTATTCATTCCAGAGGAGGGCTTTGCTTTGCCCTTTAAGCTACTCTTCTCCAAGAGAGTCACTACAAATTCCATGAAGAAAATTTTTCCCTTGGTCTCAAAGATTTCTGCCTCCAAAGAACACACAACAGCAGGGCCCCGAAGGCTGTCAGACCCCCCTGAGGACAGAGAAAAGAAATGGGTGAGAGGAATGAGAGAACTTGTAGCTGTTGTTTTCCACTGACTTCGTCAGTGGATGCACACTCTGGTTCGAGCTTTCTCCATGACTGAAATAGTTCTAAGGGCTCTCTTTGGGGTAGATTTTCAGCTATTTTCTATTGTGGAAAGTCACACTGGATCTCCTTAGTTGTCAGGGAACTTGATAAAACACTTTTGTCTCAGTCTGATACCCAGCTGGTTATTTTTTTCATCCCTCTGCAAAAGTTTGCTGAAGTTGGCTCACAGATTCCAAAGTCAGAGAGAGAGTACAGGCACCTACAGATCCCCTTCACACTATAATCACCTACTGTCCTTGCAATATTAGTCAGAAGGTGGAATGAAGGCAGGAAGGGGAAGCAATAAAGTTATGAAAGAGGGTATTCAAGTAGTATTTGCTTTATATTAAATATATTTAGTCTTACTTTACTATTTTTTATTAAATGGAACAACATTTTGGTTTAAGAGTAACATTATTGCCTTATTATTCAGAACGTGTATTACCAGAGCAATAATCCAACTGGAATTAGTCAAGTATTCTTACAGAAAGAACTACCCAGCTTTCATAATACATTGTGTTTTGAATGCTTTATTGACAAGGCTGTGAAAACATAAAGAAAAAAACAGCCAGCATGCAGTTACTTTGGTCTGTTGAACTGTAATATGGATGTTCTTCACTGTGGCTTTCAGAAGCTACTGAGCAATTCTCACTGCAATGAGTGAAACAGTCACAAAAAAGAAACTCTTTTCCTTTTCTAATGTACTAGTCTTCAGCGTAATCCACTATACTGTATTAGGACATGCATTGCATGCATGCACGGGTAAGGACATCAAATCAAGTTCTTCTCATGTAAAAAGAGCAATTCTATACTGGTTTCACTGTTTGGGAGTTTCCTGCAAATGAACATAAATATAAAATATCTTTTTTATCTATCTTTAGAATACTCACAGATGGCTACCTGGGATGAAACCCAACACGTGATGAAAATAAAGGACTACTTATAATTCAGTCTGGAAAGGTGTATTAACCTTTACCCAGTATAGTCAACATAACTGAAAAAAAATTCTCATTAGTTTTCTCCTTTATATTTACTTTTCTATTTTCTGTAGTAATTTTTTCTTCAATATGCACACCTACATCAGTAGATACAATGGCAGTATCTACAATGTAGGTACCTTCAGCCTGTATACTAAAACAGCAGTTTTATAATCACATTTAATCTGGTTTTATTTAAAACTGAACCGATTTCTTATTGATAACAACTAAATAAAGACAATGTGAACCTCTGACAGGAATCAAAAGGAGCGAAAAAAGTGATTGGCAAGACACTGCTTTTTATACTGGAAGTTGAAACATTGTATAATCCTCACTTCAGTTTCTTTTTTGCTATTTCATGTGTTTACAGAAGCTTGAAAAAGGAAAGTCTTCATTTTACAACTTCATCTACTCACTTTACTTTCTGTTATCTTGAGACCAACTTTTTCTTCACAACAGCTACAATATCTCAAACTACTTAATAATTAACAGAAATCATAACATTTAGAGTGGAAATAAATTACAGGCAAAAAAGCCTCCCCCAAATCCACCACTCAGAACAAAGGCGAAACAATGCCTCATTTAGTAACAATCCTCCCACTCTCCTTCTCCTTCTCCTTTCCAGCAAGTTTTCTTGGCTTAGTTGTCTGCCTGCTTCTTCCTGGAAATAGGTCAGCTTCCAGCCTGAGAGCCTGAGAGCCTCTGTGTGTGTGAAAGCCTGAGTCACGGCCTTTCACTTGCAACGCATCGGAATGCAAGAAGCTGCTCTGAGGAGTTATCAATTACCTCCTATAAAAGCAGCCCAAACATGATAGGACATAAATTGTGACTGAAAAGTTGGAGAGACTGTGATAACATAACTAGGAGCTATCTATTTCATTGTTCTGACACTGCTGCAGAATAAGATATCTAACTAAATTTATCCACAACTTGTGGCATAGATATTGCTCTCCTTGGCTGCCAGAGCAGACAAATAAACCACTCCATCTGGAGTTAAGAAATCCAGACAACCAACTATACACACAAGGACTGATTGCAAATAAATGCTTAGGAGCAGTTCCTGCAGTAGTGACAACTTCCTATGTGTTTTAATAAAGACAGCAAGTATTCAAGCCTACTCAAATTTATTATCCTGGCATGTTTCCATCCATGTTTTCAGTGGGGAAAAGCTTTATTTTACAGAAAATTCACTTAAATTCCATCTTTTTATTATGACAAGCAGTTTTTCTTTTATCTTGGTACTAACAGGATTGTTCAACTTTGTCCTTAGAGTACCACAATTTTTTTCTCAACACCACAAAAAGATTAAAAGTATGTGAAGGTAACAAGCTGTACAGACATATATGTTGTTTATGCAGTTGTCACTGGCCTTCACAAGTAATGATGATAAACACAAAAAAACTTGCATGCTTCCCTATGATAAAACCTGACTTTCCAAGCGGCATTTCACTCCAGCAGTTTCTCTTCCCTTGTGTCCACTTTATCAGTGGTTGCGTTTTCTCTTTTTGAAACGAGGAGTATTCCCAAATATAGCCAGAGAAGCGTGAACCACATTACAACTGTAAGAGAGGAAATGCATGTCACCACATTGAAAGCAATGTGACTGCTATCTGTATACCCTATTTGCCACATTTGCTCATCTCAGCCGCTATGAAAATATGATTGTACAAAGCAAAAATGCATGTTTTCACACAAATATCAAGAAGAGAAAGCAACCACAGGTGTTTGTACTTCCCTACTCATATCACACTCTAGCCCATCTGAAAATTACAGTGCATTATAACATTATATTATGTGTTATACCATAGTATATCATTGTTAAATGTGACTTGAAAGGCTAAACTAGAAAAAAGCTGAGGGATTTGCCATCACCATCCATCCCTCTGCCACTCCAGTGTCACAGCCTAAAGCGTGAGGACTGCAGTGGCTCCAGTGACCATGCCACCATGCCATTTTTAGGACACCATGTTTAAGATCCTGTTCCTCCCTCACAGCTTCTGAAGCTAGCTAGGAGCTTAGCTTTCTGCAATGTACACAGACAGCCACAGAAATAAGAGCAGCCTCAGCTGTAGAAAGTTTGCTACATCAGCTTCCTGCAACAAGAAAACCTCCAAAGCACCACAGGATATATAACACAATACTTGGAAGAGCTATAATTATCAGAACATTTGTTCTTCTATGCCAGAAGTAATGACTACTTCTCTCCTTTGATTTTAATGGGAGCTCATGGCTGGGCATCCTGAATGGTAGGCAGGTGGTCCCAATCACTCACCCGAAATTGCACCTTAATGCACCTTGAAATGATCAATTCTGGCACCAGATAGTGCCTAGGCAGAATTTGGGCACATTAAAATCAGGAAAACAATCCAGGAAGCCCAGACTTCAGCAGCTGCCTAACCTACAGTGAACCTAAAATTACCTGTCACTTAGGTTTCATTACACAAAGTTGCACAAAAGTTTAGAATATGAATCATGTGTAGAAGCAGCCTTGCCTAAGAGCAAAGTATTCTACCCTACTGTTAACCCACACTGATACAAGAGGAAGAGGCAATGAAGGATTTTCAACTTAATTATTTCTACTTGAAGTAATTAAATTATTTAACTAAATACCTAAGTAACTTATTTTTATGCACAAGCAAGTTACCAAATGTGAATTGCATGGGTAGTCAGTCCAGAAGAACCAGCTCAGAACTCCTCCCAGCTAAGTGCCCAGACATTAGGCCGCAGACAAGATGTGTCTTTGCTGGTCTGTCTGGAAACACGAGTATGCGTCCTGGGATGAGCTGAGACCTTATTTCAATATTTGGGGTAGAGGCTGCTTGTCTGACTGCTTTATTGCCAGCTAACAAAGAGGCTTCTGGAAAACACTGGGAGGTGAATCTACGTCACCACGAGCCTCAAGGGAGAACGAGACCCATGTTTCCCAGGTGACTATTGCCATTACTTCTGAAGCAGCTACCTCTTGAAAAAAAGCTGAACTGGATACTTGTCTCCCAAAATTCTTCCCCATCCTTGACCTCAGCAGAAGGAGGCACCTCGTGCAGGTGCCTGAGAAGGATGGAGTTCAAACACCCTTGATCCACCTCTTAGCTGCAGGAGTCTTCCTGCTTTGCAAGAATTTGGTTTTTCGTGTGTTTTAAAGCGCTGAGTGCAAGGCACCTAACCCTGCACTCTGGGGCAGGACGACTATGTTTTAGGTGAAGTGGGGCTGCAGCAAGCACTCTTCCAGCCCTCGGCCTGCACACCACACTAGGTCTACCCAGATGCCAGTGGTCAGGTTGGTGACAGACTATCTGTAGTCAAAGTTCAGAAGGAAGTTATCTTCTTTTTTTGTGTAAAATGCAGCCATTGTACATTTTGGGGTCAGAGAGAAGAGCCCATGTACATTTAAGACGAGTTTTCTGGAGATAATACTTGCTTCCACAAAAGCAGAACAGTTGCTTTTTTGTCTTCACAGAACCAAAGTCTATTGTAGCTCTCAGCTTCTCAGAAGGACAATTCCAGAGACTCAAGTACTTTTTAACTGTGCAATATGATGAACCGGCTTTTGGCAGCTTAGAAGCAAAAACAAAAAATAAAAAAAACCGCAAGCCCCTTCCCCTCCCTCTCCCCAAAAGGAAAAAAAAAAACCCAAACCAAAGAGAGTAGAGACTGTGAAACGAAAATATATTTGGCTAGAGTCAAATGGATAACTATTATTAGCAGAGCTACTGAAGGACTACTATGTGAGTAGAGCTGCTGGATTTTTTCTCTGTTTATTGTTTTGCCCATCTTAGTAGGAGTTCTTTCTCAGTCATTTCTGCTATTTTATATTTGACCTATATGTATTTCAGGCATGTTTAAATGGGAACTGTATTTGGTGACCATAGTTCAAGGAAGTGTCATGTCACTCTAAATTTTTTCTACACAGGAAAGGTTAGATAAATTATCATTTAGGGAATTTCAGCTAAATCTAAGTTTAATATCTATAAATTCAATCAGTTCTATGTGCATATAAAGTACTGCATATAAAGACAACTGAATTTTATACTACACAGTAGGAATACTAGATTAAATAGTTTTCATATTCATTATTACTAGATTGCTGTCATTGTCTTATTAGAATTTACTGTCAAGAAAATAGAATCACTGAAAAACTACTTAATAAAATGTTGTGCAATTCTTTAGTTAGCAATTAACATTCTCTTCAAATAGAAAATTCAAATAAGAATACAGGCACAGAGACATTTGAGCCACACACTCTTCTCTGCAGTGATAGTTGGTAAAAATCTAGGATGCACTGCTTGCCTCAGGGCATAATACTACACTTGCTGCTTCTTTGGACAGGTGCCTCAAGGGGATTCTTTTGTGTTTTACTCTCCTTACTGTAGCATGTTGCTATTAAGAAACCAGGACACAAACACTTGACACAGGTTGCCCTGATTTGACACCTACATGGACATTTACCCAAGTAAGAGAACAGGGCCAGCCAAGAACACATTTAGGCCTGAAATCCAGTAATTTACTGTTTTGTTCTTTTAGCTGAATACGTAATGAAGTTGAATTTCTTGCACATTGTGCTTTCACAGCTGAAGGGAAACTCGAACACAACAGTCACAGAAACTGAGGAATTAAGAGGAGTGACTGCTGTGCATGTGGAAAATTAGACACAATAGCTAATTCCACTGGTTTTCCTGTGTGCAGCTACCTTACTTCAGGCAGCACAGAGCATGGCATAGGCATACTCCCCAGAAAAGTGCTGGGTTGACAACTTCTAATAACAGCATCCTTAGGTGCACTAAGCATGCAGACCAAGCACAAGGCAACTACTTCTCAGTCAGGTAAGAAGACTGATCTTGCAGCTGGCCAAGGTAGTTACTTGCCAGGTAATCCAGTGGGTGTAGTGGCCTGGTCATCTGCAGTCTTATCATCACACACAGCTTTGTATTGCAGCATTAACACAGCATCAACCACTGCCAGCTTTCTTGCTTAAGGTCACTTATGTTTGAGACAGATAGCTAGCCTGGCAGATAGATTAGCTGTCATATAGATAAAAGGTAAAAACATAATTCAATCCTTCACACTCATTTACCCCTCACTCACCTCCCCATTCTCAAACTCCAGTATTTCCTTAGGTATTTCTACTGTGCAATACGTTCCCTCCCTGAAGTGTGCTGTTGACAGTAATTTTCCCCAAGATTTCTTTATTGTCTGTTCTTTAGCAATAACCAACCACGTTATGCAAGGAGATTCATGTGATTAAAAAAAAAAAAAGGCATACAACCATATGAAATAAGGGAAGAATGATAAAATTGAAAGCAGGTTGCAAAGAGCAAAATAAATCAGGAATAAGGCAAGAGTTCCATCAGTGCTGTGCATAACTTCCAAGCCCTTCACCCTGTCTAACAGCAATTTGAAAAGGACAAAAGAATCCGTGACATTCATCACATGTGACATTCAACCATGCAGATGCCATTCAGTTGCACACAAAATGTCTTTGCTCATCCTCCATTCAGAGAGTCTGTGTTGATGCTACTTCTTTGCCTGCTCTTTCAAGTCCTGAATAATATGCAAGTCTTATGATATTTTTACAGCATGTGCATCTCCAGGAGAAAATAAAATTTTCTCCTCTGAAGATCCTGAAATGCTGCTCAGGGAATAATTCAAAATAGCAATTACCAGCACTCAGAATATCGAGCTTATTTGGCAATTCAGAAATCACAGCCTGATCTGGAAGTGATGGAAATGCCTGTGTTGACTCCACTAGATGCCTTTAGTATTTTCCACCTCCAGAAAACGAGTGCAGCATGAGCAGGAAGAAGATTATTGCATATTGCTTCACAAAGATACATACTCACGCTCAACCAGTATAGACAGAAAGTATCATTTATCCTGTGTAATTTGCACTCACTTATTTTTATTATCCTTTTATAAGTTCCTTGAGAGGGAGTATGTCCCTATAACTATTTAGCACAGATATATGCCAGTCTTTCACCTAAGGGTTTACAAATAAAAATCCTTCTGTGTTATCATTTTTAAGAGAAAAGAAAACTAAGGCTCAGACAATTCTCCAATGTCCTTGACTAATTTAAATTGGAACAGCAGAGTCAAATTATTTATACAAAAAATAAGCTTATCAACTTGTTCTGTCTTGCTGCACAGGGTCTGAAATCCCAACACTGTGTAGTATCGCAGGGCCAGAGATCACTACGTGAAAAAGAAGTTCTAAACATTAAAACTGCTAATGGAAATGTCCTAAGCCAAGCAGATAACATGTGTTGGTATGCAAGTGCATGGCTGTGCCGATGAGAATCCAGCCTGTGTCCTGTCTGCATTTCAGCACGGTCACCATGGAAATGGGAACCAGCCTGCACAGAGCCTAACAAAGGAAACCTTTAAATGAAAATAACAACACTGGATAGAGGCTGCACAAGATTTCTGCTGGGGAAAATTACTTGCTTTACTCATTTGAAGATGCAGAAACTCCCTTTTACCTGCATTAATCCTAAAGGAGAGTACTTTATTCACATTTCACTGTTTTGACATTAAGACATTTCACTGGTAGTTCCAGTTACTAGCCCTCATGAAAATACATAACATGAAGTACTAGCAAACTCCACTTTCATTCATTCAAAATTACAATAGTGAAGAAAGACCACAATGAATAATATTTATATAGTGGCTAGGAAGCACAATGAAAACAAGGAGTAGCTGTACTTTTACTTCTTTAACTTCTTAAATTAAAGTTCTGTGACACTGCATAAAGAAAGCAAAGAACAATTCACAGGTTGTTCCAGAGAGAGGCAGCACACAGTTAAAACTTGTTGGTAGGATCTCATGTTGACTTTGACCAAATTATGCACAAATAAATATTAACTGTTAATGTGTTTAGGTGTCTGATGGTAATACCCTATATGGTTTCTAAAATAAACATAATACAAAATACAAGTCCTGTAATGCAGTATGAATGAAGCCTTACTTCAATCTGCAATGCTGTGAAAGGCAAATCTCCAAAAATAATATGTAGTAGTGTTCCTACTACTTGCTACCTCAGAAAGAACGAAAAACTAGAGACAGTTTTACTTTAAGAAGAGTTCAAGTTTGGGTCCCACTTTCAAGCCATCTCCAGATTATAGAATGATTTTTAACATTAACATTTCTCACAAATATGCTAATAAAACAGCGAGGTATCAAAAGATGATCACAAAGACGGAGAAAAGCAGAAATCAAAATAAGCTGCACAGATTCAAGTTGGTGTGAATGCACGCATGTTAAAATCACACCCTGCATTTTCACCCCAACTTTTAGTTTCATTTATTGAAGCAAATGTTCAATTTTCATTTGTTATTCAGTTATCAGTTTAGTCCTTTCTGCTCTGTACATTTTATGTACATGTACTTTTTATGTATATGATTTTAACCTTAGCAGTTTTCTTGTGGATTATTGCCTACATATCTTGACCATAAACATTAAAATATTTGCATGTGACAGAGGATTTATTTTTCAACACTCAAGTGAAATAAGAGATCATCCTCAGCTCCATCAAAAAAAGAAAAAAAGTACTTACGACTTTCAGATATTTAGTGATACAGTTAAAACCTTATTTTTTTCACGTTCAAAATACAATTACCATTGACTTCAGTCACAGGTGCGAATACAGAGCAGTTTTGCATGTCAAGATGCACAACGAGCACAACCAGCTCAAGCCAGTGGAAGTGACAGCTACCAGTGAAAGGGACTTTTCCAGCTTTCCTCCCTCCTCTGGCCACGAGTTCTGACTGTTCCCTATGCCAGCACTAACAAATAAATTGCTCAAGTGAGCAGGATCAGTTTAGCTCATCTCCAAAACTAACCTGGCTCAAAAGGGGGAAAAAATTATTGAAGCAAATGGGTCCCTGACCTCTTCCACAGACTAAGCCATAGTGATAGCACAGAGAAACTGGTGGAAACATGCAACCAGGAGTGGATGAAATGTCCTTGCAGCGTCAGCTCCACATTCAGGTCAGCTTAACCAGATCGTGAAAACGCAGCTTCAGTTTTGAGAACCCCTGGCTGAGCAAAGAGAAAGAGAAGAACACAAAAGCTCCAACCACATGTCAAAGATTTGATTTAAATGACTCGTCTGAAATTGTACTCGGCTTTTGCAAGAAAAAAATAGAGAGAGAGAGAGAGAGAAAGAATCCACTTTTGTAAGGAAAAAAGATAAATTTATTTCTCTTAATCCTACCTTTCATCCTCATTCATTAGACCACTCTCTAATTTAAAAACTAAGCAAGGCAGGAGTTCCAGCTCATTCTCTGATCACACCATCTTTATCTGTTCATAGGCAGTGACAGCACGATGCACTGATGTGCAAAAGAGACAAACCCAGGTGGCTAACTTACTCTGGGCACTTTCCAACTTTTGCAAGTTAAATGCTATTATCACAGCTTCCATCCCAGTTTAAACAAAGCGTACAGAAGAAAAAGAGTTTGTAAGTAGGGTATATCCTATTCCTCTATAGGGCCTTACAGCCCATTACTTACAAGGTCCCCATCATTTGAAATTCTCTGTTCTACTGAATTTTTCAGACAAATACACACACACACACACCCAATTTCAGATAGACTTGTTTTCTCCTTCAGTCTGCCTGGGTCCCACAGAGAGACTTGAGAATCCATGGCACTCATGTGGTAGACCTGTAGCCCAAAAGGCATAACCTTTATGTTGCTGCAGTTTTTCATTTCAGAGTTAAAGAGTTCAAAGGATGTGTACTTCGCAGAGTGGAGATCTTATGAATGTGCTGAGTTGTATCATTCGCATCCTGGGTTGCTGGAGGAAGGTGCATGGTAGGTTTCAATATGAAGGCTTGCTGAGATAGTACAGGTGAAGCCAACCCAAATTTTACTTCCTCCCCTAGGTATGGTCCTCCAACATTATCCCTTGATAATTCATTCTGATGTGAATTATTCTCATAAAAAGAACAAGCGGATTCATCCGAAGCCCAGGAAACAGTTACGAGCATGCAGTACAGACAGTCAGCAGACCATCATCCAGAAGCAAACTGGAAAGCAGAGTGACTTAAACAACAATGGATATTGCCCTAAAAATAACAAATAACATGAGAAGTAAAGAGAGAAAGTTTTTGTGTTTGCAGATGTAGACCTAAGACCTCGCACAGAAACATCTGACTGAGGTGCACAACAAAGTGGACATAAATTAACTTAGAATCTAGCTGATAAAAATGCATTTCTTTCCAGATGAATACAGTTTTGCAAAGACTTGTTACTTGGCCAGATTTAGGTAGACAATGCAAATAGCGCCTTCCTGCCAAATTTCAAATATCTCCTCTGAAGCATGAGGGCACTAGAGCTTTCCAAAGAAAATGTTACCAGAATTGAGCCCAGGAAAGCTACTGTGTTTTCCACTGGCTTCACTCTCAGAGAGAGCTGGGCTGTTATGGCTCTGACTTTTAAGAACAGGATGAGGAAAAAAACGGATGCTTAAAATGTAAATTTAAAGAACTGGACGTGGCAAATCTATTACCAGCATGTAGCAACAGAAAAGCTTCCAGCTTTGTTGCATAGGTTGCCCTGTTAATGCATCATTTATTCCTCTTTTACATAATCTGCTTCTCTATGCTATATACTTTTTGGTCAACAATTAACAAGGTTGTTAGTAAAGTCATTTTACCAAAACAGTAGTTCTGTTACAGATCTCTTCTTTTTGTAGCATCTGCAAAGTCTTAACAACTTTCCAGACACAAAAGTACACATCAACAAAGAGTAACCCACTACTTCACTGTTGCACTATTTTTAGGTGAATTTGGAGACACAAAAAAGCACCCCATGTGATCCATTTAATATAGCTGATAATTTGGAAGTGAATATACTGACATAAAATCAAGTCCGGATTAACTTGGAATATTTTCTGGAAGTAATGAGTAATTCAGCTAAGCTATCCCAATTAAATTTAAGAATATCACCTTTGAAAGTAAACCAGTTCACTAGAATTCAAGCAATTTGAAAATTATTGTGCGGGAGCTACAAGAGTACCACCATAGCAGAACTCCAAAAACACTTAGGGAAAACTCTTCTGTCCTGAAACTCTCTTTTTGTTCCTACTCCTACAAGATCAAGAAGGCCTGAGCAAGTATTAACTCAGTAATGCATCTGCTAACATCAAATGTCATGACACATCTGAAATCAAAATTATGACATCTTTCAGATGTATGAATTAAGATAAATCATGGATAGTGCCTGAACAAAGTAGACCTATCCCACTTCTGTCATTCGCAATGCCAGGGGAATCCTCCTCTCACAATCAGTCCTTATCTTCTGCTTTCAGCACTGCTCTACAAACCTTTGCAAGTCTTAAGACCCCATGAATTACATGTGATGTTAATGGTCCTGGTTTGCAGTAGCTGTAACCAGGAGAATAAAGGATAGATTAAGCAAAAGTGGAAAAGTGGAATGTTTTGCCCACTGGTACTTTTCAGAATTCTTCTTTCTTAAAAAAATTGCCAGGTTGTTTGTGTACTATATATCACATCACAGGTTAATATTTTTGTATTTTATTTCATACCCTGCAGCCACACATTCCACTGCAGCGTTCGCTATAGTTACTGAAAGAACAAGTTGGAACAGCTCACCATTGAAAACTCATTTTCATACTGCCTCTTTGGTGTCTTGCTAATTAAGGGTTTGTGAGAGTATACAGTAATATTAAAACTCTGAAACTGCCTGGGAATTTGCTCATGGCAAGTGAATATGATTGCTTATAGTTCCCAGGAAAATATATGTAATGGTAATTAAGTTAGCCAAGAGAAGAAGGAGATGGTTCAAGTTTCCCTATCCTTTTCCAAGGAGCGACATCTGCCCAACAGGATGGTAACAGACCTAGAGGACTCTTGCAAATTAGCAACAGCATTCACAAAGAGAACATCATCTTCGCGCCTAGAAAGGTATAATCACCATATAACCCTAAATTCACACATCAGACCGTCCCCGTTCCCTCCGCGCCAGCGCACACACACTCCATTTAAGGGACAGTGAAATCTATGCCACTCCAGGAGTTTAACCTGCTTTAAAATCGCCGCCGATGCACCGCACTCGCACGCACCACAGCCACAAGCACCTCTGGCCCGCATACGGCATGGGCGCTCGCAGCCGCGCACCCACCGCGCGTCTCTGCGCGGCCCCGGCGGCGCGGGAGGGGCCGCGGCCGAGGCCGCCCCCCGCTCCGCACCTCGCGCCGGCCGCTGGACCTTCCCTCCCTCCTTCCTTCCTTTCCTGCTTCCCGGAGCGGAGGGACGGACAGACCTACCCAGCGCGAGGAGCAGGGGCGGCAGCGCCGCGCCCGCGGAGCCCATGTCCGGCGCGGTGCGAGGTCGGGCCGGTGCCGCTCCCGAGCTGGCCGCTTCTCAGGGCGACACTGAGCGCCACCTGCTCCGAGCCGCCCCCAAATACTCCTCCTCCTCCTCCTTCTTTTCCTTCTCCTCCTCCTCCACGCCCCCTGCGGTCCACGGCCGTGGAGGGGCCGGAGGCAGCTCCTCCCGTCCCCTGCCCCTCGCTCCGCACACGCAGCGCTGCCGGCGGTGCTGTCCCCTGCAGGCTCTGCAGCCGGGTTGCTCTCGTCAGTTCTACCCTGGTTTTATTCCCTGGAGGAGATCCCCCCTCCCTCGCCCCGCCTGGCGCTGCCCAAGGCTGCTTTCGCTTGCCTCATCGCTGCGCTGGAAGAAGGGCTCCGGGATCGGGACACGCACCAGCCCCGCCGCGGGTACCCTGGAAAAAGCGTTTTGGAGGGGTGGGGATGCCTCTTGTTCTTTGGCGGCAGAAACCTGTAGAATAGTCTTTAAACATGTGTTTGTTGAACAGTGTTGAGCGGCTATCTTCCTCGAGTATTAAATTGCACATTTAATGACACTCAGTCTATATCTTCTTCTTTAAATGAAATTCCTGCAGAATATGCCCCCAGCTATGCAGAAGTGCAACAGGATCCAGAAGCCTTGCCACACAACTGTGCCGAAGTTGGCAGTGATGGTGAGGATGTATTGCCTAGGCAAAATAACTGCCTACATTGTCTTAGGTGCCAAGCCAATATCCAGGAAGACAAAGAGAATCGAAGCCAGTAAAAACAGGGAGGTGAGGAGTTTGGCTTCCTAAGAAATCAGAAAGAATTCTTACGCAAGGTGCTGTGTAGCTTTCAGTCTACCTAGCCTTGTCAGCACTGTGTGTGCAGAGTATTTGAGACACATGCATTTTCTCCATCCCACACTTCCAGTAAATATCAACATTTATGGCACTACCTTTTCATATGGAATGTATTTCATTTTTTACAATGAATTCTGCTGAATGGTTTGAACTTCTTGGCATTAACATTGAGTAATGAAAAAGACAGTTGGCCTGGAAAACTGAAATAGAAAAGCTTCTCTCCTTCACCCTTTTCAGCATCTAGGTCATGGCCCTTTAAGTGTGACACACTGTAGCTATTATTTAAGAAGTACATATATTCTCTCTTGTTATTTGTTTTTATCATTTGGAAACTGAGCTGTAAATTAAAATGGAAAAGTTTGTCAACAGGTGGAGTTATTCAACGGGTTTTTTTGGACATGGGTTTTATATGGACATCATGTGGTTAAAGAAATCTCCACCAGGATGTTAAAATCCACTTGATGGAAGTTCAGCAGAGACCTGTCTTTGTATAACTTACATTGAATTCTTTTGCGTATTTAGTTTCTAGCACACACAGGCATGTTATCCATCCTAATGCAAGAGCTTGTACATGCTCTGTACACTGTGAGTACTTCCCAAGACACTGTCACTGCTGAACTCCAAAATCCTTTTCAAAGCCCTTGGTCAGTCATCACCAGTGATAGACTCACAAGTCTCCGGGAGCACTGTGTTTCCCTTGCGCGGTGTCACAGAAGCCCTGCAGACACCTCAAGCAGTATTGAAGGGCAGGTATTGAAGCAGTAACACCACCTTCAGCACTCAGACTGATCCAGTGACCAGTAGGCAAATTGTGATGGGAAGAGCAGCCATGGGAGATTTTCCTTCCATCTGCACTGAGTGTTTACATGTGTGTGCCACTCCAGGACAAGAAGGAAAATCTATACTTCCACAAGGAGGAAGAACACTAATTAATAAATACCAATGAAAGGACAATGAAAAACAACAAACAAAAATCCACAGCTTAGAGAAAAATGTTTTCTTAATAATGGAATAAACCTAGAATCGCCCTCTGCCCCACCCTAAAATAACCTCCACAGACTAATGTCTCAGTTTCCCAAGAAACAATGTCTTTGATTCAGTTACATCATTCTAATTATAAATATACCCTTAGGATATGAAACTTTCTTTCTCATCCAGACACAATGTTGAAGAATAATTTGTCACACACAAAGGCTGTCTCCCAGGGTGTTGCTTCTTAGACCAGCATTCTTCCGTGTTTACAAAGAATAGATTGTAGGAGAATAAATAGTGTGACAATTACTGTATTCTTTAACAATACACCTTTAGATGAATGCTTTTGTTTTAAATTACTATAAGCCATTTGATAACAATCTTCTCATGTAATCTTGAACTGTACTTTGCATATTATAGGAAACAAGAGTTTTTGTATTGTGCAATATTTCACTTTTTTTGACTCACCTCAGAAATTTTATACATATATTGTACACATTCAAGGAAATTATTATTTATTATTGTTAACCTACACTGATAATCAAATTACTCAGAGAACAGTTTGGTTAGTGCTCCTTATCTCTGCACTATAAAATGGGGTTTGATACACACTCTTTGCTGTACACACATTTATATTTTAATGATGTTTTATAGCACCTTGTCATGTCTGCTTGTCATTGATCATAGCGACACTTGCCAAAACCACTATATCTGCCTGAGCTGAATAAACTATTTTGTTTTCAAGGGCCAAGCAAACTTTCTTTTTCACAGTAAGGACTGTGTGAAGCAGGTTGCTTGATCACTATGAAAAGATCACTATAGTTTTTGCATTTTTTGAGAAAGAATAAAAGTTGCAAAGTGAAGATAATGAACAAATATTTGCTTTTAAAAGCTATTCTGGTGAACACTTACTTAATGATCAATTTTACAATTTATGCATGTTATTCTAGCTTTTTAATGTGATGAAAAAATATACAATTTAATGCCAGCCTTGTCAGAGAAATATGCAGGTATTTCCATTTTTTATCATTTGCAAGTGCTGACCACAGAATCAGAGTTTCTCTGGTATGTAAAACTTAGGCGTTCTCTGTTAATGTATTTCTGTGAGGAAATCTTGGAAAGGTGACTAATTTGCACACAGAAGGCCAAGATGCATGGCTTCAGATCACTCTTTTATTTGTCTGAAGATGCTAGAGGGAAGGGCTCCAAATATAAGTTATTGTTTTTAGCAGAAACATGGTGTCTGTAACAAAATGTTACATTAAGGGCTGCACTGAAGAGAAAAAGAACAAGCTACTAAAAAAAATCTATAAAGGAAGTGTTAAAGTTAGCTGTGAGGATGTAGTTTAGACATTAGTAATAATTCAGTTTTGAAATAGGAAAAGGTGAAAAATATGCAAATGGCATTTTTGGTATCACATAGGGAATGAGCGGAGGACAAAACAGCACTTTGCTATGCTACTGTGCAAACTACACATTTTTAACACTTTTTGCAACTTTGGCTCAATCATGTCAAAGTGCTACACAGGAGCTCTCCAGTCTTGCTCTTGATGCCCAACACCACTTCCCACTCTGGATGTACCAGCACATATTTACCTGTTTCTTGCTGTTTTGACTGAACTATGTTCTACCCAGCACAGAACATATACACATAGTTTTACCAAATCTTTTTTCAGGTAAGGGAAGCTTACCTGTCATGGGGAAATTATATAAATGGGATGTAATGAAGCCAGTGAAGAAGTGTTCCGTTCACTTGCGATCCCAAAAGTGAGGTCTTGTAGGGGAGCCTGCTAAGGCAACCTATGTAATTTCAGGGTCTCTAGAGCAGCTGATGTGCTACTCTAGGAAGTTCAGCCCAATTACGAGAGTATTAACCTTGATACACATCCAATAACCACATGAACTCTTAAAAATAGTGGGCATCTTTAAAATATTTATCAGACAAGTTTTAAAGGTACCTGATGAGAAGGCAGAAGACTCTATTTCCTTAGGATATGCCTTTGTTTATATTTTTGAGCATTTCCATTTTGAAAGCTTCATAATTATTTTCCATTTTTTGGAATTAAGATCTATAAGTTATTCCTTTCCATTTGCCTGCCATCAAAATTTGCTCAAGAATTTGATAGGCATTTTTTGGCAAACCTGACTACCTTAACAATTTCCATTGAATCCCACAGAATTTTTAAATAATTATGTGAGAAATATTTTAGTCTTAATGCATTGCTTTGTGAGGTATTTGTTTTCCTTTTTTTTTCCTTTTTTCTTATTGTTTGCAATTTAAGTGTGTGAAGCTAATGAAAAATATTACTGAATATAAAAGAAATCCCACCTTTTGGTATATCTGTCACTGCTGAACTGGACCTATTCTCCCCTGGTCATTTGCTACAGTATCTAGGTTAGCTACAAACTTTGAGTAAAAGATGAAACATCAGAAAGGTGGTCAATAAAATGTTGTAATACGATCAGGAGTTGTCTAGTTGACTGTAAAAAAGTGTTCACAGAATCAATTAGATTGGAAAAGACTTCTGAGGTGATCAACCCCATTCCAGTGCCTAATCACCCTTTCTGTGAAGAAACCCTGATGTCCAGTTTCAACCTCCTCTGGTGCAGCTTGAATTTATGTCCTCTCATCCTGTCACTGGTTGCCTGGGAGAAGAGATGGACCCCCACCTGGCCACAGCCTCCTTTCAGGCAGTTGTAGGGAGTGATAAGGTCACCCCTGAGCCTCCTTTTCTCCAGGATAAACACCCCCAGCTCCCTCAGTCACTCCTCACAGGACTTGTGCTCCACACCCTTCCCCAGCTCCACTGCCCTTCTCTGGACTCACTCCAGCACCTCAATGTCTTTCTTGGAGTGAGGGGCCCAGAGCTGGACACAGCACTTGAGGTGTGGCCTCACCAGTGCCCAGTACAGGGGGACAATCCCTGCCCTGGTCCTGCTGGCCGCACTATTGCTGATCCAGGCCAGGATGCCATTGGCCTTCTTGGCCACCTGGGCACACCCTGGCTCATGTTCAGCTGCTGTCACCAGCACCCCCAGGTCCTTTCCAGCCACTCTGCCCCAGCCTGTGGCACTGCCTGGGGTTGTTGTGACCCAAGGGCAGGACCCAGCACTTGGCCTTGTTGAACCTCACACCTCTGGCCTCAGCTCATTGATCTAGCCTGTCCAGATTCCTCTGCAGACCCTTCCTGCCCTCCAGCAGATCAACACTCCCACCACTCAACTTGGTGTAGACTGTGAATTTAGTAAGAGTATACTCAATCTCCTCATCCAGATCTTTAACGTATTGAACAGGATAATAAACACATTGAACAGAACTGGGCCCAATATTGAGCCCTGTGGAAGCCCATTAGTGACTGGACACCAGCTTGATGTGGCACCCTTCACCACCATTCTCTGGGTGCTGCCATCCAGCCAGTTTTTAACCCAGCAAAGAGTGCACCTGTCCAAGCCCTGGGATGCCAACTGTTCCAGGCGAATGCCATGGGAGACAGTGTCAAAGGCTTTACTGAAGTCCGGGTAGACAATGTCCAGAGTCTTTCCCTCATCCACCAGGTGGGTCACCTGGTCATAAAAGGAGATCAGGTTGGTCAGGCAGGGTCTGCCTTTCCTAAACCTGTGGTGGCTGGGTCTCACTCCTCTGATCCCTACAGGCTGTCGTGTAAGTGACGTGTGATTGCACTCAAGATGATCTGGTCCATAACCTTCCCTGTGACCAAGGTTGGGCTGACAGACCTGTAGGTTCTCGTATCTTCCTTACAGCCCTTCCTGTGCATGGGAATCACACTGACCAACCTCCAGTCATATGGGAGCTCCCCAGTTAGCCAGGACTGACGATAAATGATGAAGAGTGTCTTGGTAAAGTCTTCTGCCAGTTCCCTCAGTACCCTTGGGTAAATCCCATCTGGTCCCATAGACTTGTGGGTGTCTAAGTGGCACAGCAGTCACTGACTTCTTCCTCCTGGATTACAGGGGGTTTTTCTGCTCTCCATCCCTGTCAAACAGCTCAGGAGGCCGGTTGCTCTAATCATCACTGGTCTTACAGTTGAAGACTGAGGCAAAGAAGGCATGAAGAACCTCAGCCTTTGCCTCATCTTTGGTACCCATATTTCCCCCACTGTGTTCAATGGTTCAAGTGAACCACTAAGGAGGTTTTCCTTAGTCTTCCTTTTGTTATTAATGTATTTATAACACATTCCTTACCAGCTTGCAAAAATCTTATTCACCTTCTAAGAAAATTTATCTTGGGGGGAAAGAGCCGGCCAGCCCTCAAAAACTGGAATAAAATCTGAAAGTTCTTTGCATGGAGGGCTGGTGGATGGCCATGGAAGAGGGGCCATGTGATTCAAGGGAGCATGCCACCTCTGTGGGTTGGTGACATGTGACTGAAACTGTGCCATTAGGCCATTTGCAAAGGTGTGCACATTGCACCTTTTGTAGATTTTATTTGGTCACTAGTGTTGTTTCCCCTCTCAGTAGTGGGGCCAGTTCTGCTTGGTATCTCCATCAATGACCTCGACAGGAGGCTGGGTGCACTCAGTCAGTTCACAGATGATACCAAGTTGGGCAGGAGTGTTGATCTGCTGGAGGGCAGGAAGGCTCTGCATAGGGCTCTGGATAGGCTGGGTCGATGAGCTGAGGCCAGAGGTGTGAGGTTCAACAAGGCCCAGTGCTGGGTCCTGCCCTTGGGTCACAAGAACCCCAGGCAGTGCCACAGGCTGGGACAGAGTGGCTGGAAAGGACCTGGGGGTGCTGGTGACAACAGCTGAACATCAGCCAGGGTGTGCCCAGGTGGCCAAGAAGGCCAATGGCATCCTGGCCTGGATCAGCANTTGCCTGAGAGGAGACTGTGGCCAGGTGGGGGTCCATCTCTTCTCCCAGGCAACCAGTGACAGGATGAGAGGACATAAATTCAAGCTGCACCAGGGGAGATTTAGGCTGGAAATTAGGGAGAATTTTTTCACAGAATGGATGGTTAAGCATTGGAATGGGCAGCCTAGGGAGAAGGTAAAATCACCACCCCCAGACGTGTTCAAGAAATGACTGGACATGGCACTTCATGCTGTGGTTTGTTTGATACAGTGTTCAGTCAAAGGCTGGACTTGATGATTGTGGAGGTCTTTGCCAATCTTAATGATTCTATGATTCTATGAACTACGTTGTAGCAGCACATTATAAGGCATATATTACTATGTTTGTTTGCTGGGAGCTATAGGCAATCTTCCAAATACCAAGAATTCATGATATATAGGAGACAGGACTCTGAATTAATTTTGGTAGTTCACCCAAAAAACCAGTAAAAAGCAATTCAGTAGTTTGTGAGATTCCTGAGAGTTTCAAAACCTTCATCACCAGAACTCTGTTTTTTTCTGGCTAACGGGCCATTGGAAATTTTAGCTGAACCCTAAAAGCTTTGAGATGCAATAGCATTTATTCTGGCACAGTGTAAAACGGCTGAGGCCAGAGTAATAGGCTTTTGTCAGTGAGATTTTATGACCTGGCATCCAAGAAAGTGAGCTATTAGTGGCTACTAATTTGGGCCATGAGAAAAGAGTACTGAGCACGATTTTTGTGTGAGTTCTCCAAAATGATAGAAAGTAATTTACTTTTCTCAGACTATGTCTTCTGTCACAGAATTGCTAAACTTCAAATGCTCTTCAGAGAAAACTGAGGAGATCCTCTGTTTTTCATCTTACCCATTCTGATGGAGTGAAAATGTGTTGTAATGGAAAACAATATGAAGAAGCTTTCACTAGAGAAAGAGATCCTACTCCTTTACCCCAGGAAGAATAACAATACCCTGAACATGAATAAGTCTTAAGGACCATATGTAATACCAAAGAAGCTATGTGGAGCTTTGCAATAAACATTAATTTCCAGTACCAGATAACTTCCAGTACCAAATCAAGCTGAATCATAACCAAGAAGTGTGATTTCACTGAAAGTGAAAGCATGGGAAAAGGAGATGGACAAAATATGCCAAGACAACTGGTTTGCTACAAGTTCAATCTACTTTGAATACTTCTGCTCCTCATCCCATTTCTTTGAAAATCCCCAGGAGATGCAACATTCAGTGAGCCCTTGAGGAATGTCCGTCCTTTCTGAGAACACTCAGAAACTGAGAAAAGAAGGAGGGCAGAAGGGTAAATGCATGAGCAGGGAAAAGCAGTAAAGCAGCTTTATGCTCCGCTCTGCTAGAGTCAGAATCAAAATCTGCCTGAGGTTTTTCACTCACTTTTTTTATTTGAATGAACAAAATCCAAAATCGCTGAGGTATCAGCCCTCAGTCTTTCTAACTAAAACATTATTTCATTGATGATAGCTCATTTTATCATCCACTTTTTTAAACAGAATCCAGTTGTGCTGTCTGAACTGTGGTATCAGCCAGTTGTTAGTAAAACTCCATCAGAACTTTAATCTTTATGATTCTTTATTGTTACAGGGCTTAAACCACACCCATGAAATGGTATTATCTCTGAACTGTGAAGTGCTAAAGCCTGCTTCTGATAAATGCAATGAATTATAATCCAGTTCTATGAAAATCACATATCACATTCTTGCTGTGAGAAAGTGATTCTGGTTATTCATTAATTCCACTGAAAAGCAATTTAAACCAAACAACCAAGAATAGAAATGGATTTTTCCCCCTGATTTTCATTGAAATGCTCACATGGACAATGTCCAGCAAACTCTTAATGATCAGACACATACAGAGTAGTTAATTTGGTAAGCACTCCCCCATGACTAGACAGGAAGTTGCTATTAGAGAACTGTGATTCAGCATCAAAGTAGTCTCTGATGAGAGAACAGTTATTACATGTTTTGTAATGTTTTCTAAAAGTTAACTGTGATATAAAAGGAATAATCTTTGTCTTCTAGGAAGTTCTGATACAAACGTTTACTAGGTTTAAGGAAGTTAATGTGAATCATTTACAATTATGCAAGACCATGAACTACTTGGGTTACAGGAATAAGTTGTCCAGAGAAATCACTGGACAGGAAGAATGGTTAGATGAACGAATGAATGTGTCTTTCAACTTTTATTTAGTGTCATGGAAACAACTCTGTGCCAGGAAGTCATATGATCCTCTAAAAAGCTTTCAAACATGGGTATATGCACAAAGTCCACAATGTATTTCTGACAGCTTGACCACATCAAGCTTGCCTGGATGTTATGCTGTGCAAGAATGCTTGTTTCTACAATGCCTTTCTATTGACAGGTAGATGAATTTGTTTTTAGGTACTGAGATGAGTTTATATTATTCTTATATCAATAACAAGCAAACAAACCACACGGGAGACTTGTTAGACTCTTAATTTCTTTTTTAATCAATAAAGCACATGGAATACTTTTACAGGAAAAAGAAAATGCTGTGCAGAATGTTGTGGTTTTCTCAAAAAGTATGTAAATCCCCGTTTATTCCTGTTAAGTGGTATAGTTAAGTGCAGTACATTCTGATTATCTTATCTGCTTTTATTTTTGAATGGGTCATCATCTATACAATAGATTAAAGAACTTAAAGAATTAAAGAATTAAAGAAATTAACCAATTAGATTATGTGGAATTCATTAGAACAGTATGACCGTAACTCCAGCCTCTCAGTGCCAGGTGAGATGAAAATCCTTGGCTTCAGTTTAAGGTGGATTCCCCTGACTCAAGCTCTGAAGAAGAGGAACACCATGCTCAAAATGACTCAGCACAGGATATGTACTAAAGGACTCAGGTAAGGGGTCAGGTTGGTGGGTTGTGTCTGTAGTAATGGCTCATAATAATGACTTAGAGTGAAACCAGACAAGCAAAGGAACGGCCCATGGAGCCCAAGCAGCTGCTCAGATTGCTCTAATGGAGATGCTGTTTCCTAAGTCTTCTAAAATCATGTATGGGATCAGCAATCTCTAGAACAACCTGATACTGAAGCAGGAGTGTGCAGAGAATCCCTGCCCTATAGAAAAGTAGCTTGTCCATTCCCACTAAATTACCTACTTCAGTGCTGAAGCTAGGAACTGAGCTGGGTGGGCCAGAATCCTTTTGTTGCTTAATCTCTGGTTACACACTCAATTTATTATTAATTTTTACACACTTTTGCTTCAATAAAAATATTTATCTTAATAGTTATTAGAATCACATTACAACCTTAACGTGTCTATTTTTAGGAATAAAACTGATTACATGCTGTAAAATTAGGTTCTGGTACCTTTAGTGCCTGCCAAATTTAAGTGAGATGTTCCTGATGTTTGCAATATTGCTTTCAGTAGGTTTTTCTGTTGCATATCATGAAAAGCAGTAAAATACTGCTCTTCCAGTGCTGTGTGTAAAGGCTAGTATGGATAAAAATAATGAGTTTACTAATCGCTAAGAATCGTGTAAGAATAATGTGCTATAGTGCTATCCCCTTGACATACTTGTATGTATGTATGTATACTTATCTTTTAAATAGATATTATAACTGAAAATATGATAATAGGAAAAATGTGAAAAGAGAGAAAGCATCATGAAAGAGGAAAGCAGTGTGGTTATATGAAGCTTATTACTGTTTTTACAGTGCAAAGAAAGTCTAAACTGAAACACTGATTTTAAACATACTCTGCATTGATAAATACTACTGATTTATTTTTGCATAGTCTTTATCTAGGGAAATAAGTCTGTTCTTTTGACATATATTTTTCAGTTAGGCTGATGCTTTAAAATAAGACATGAAATGTCACAAGAAAAATGAAAAGCTCTGGTTAACAGCTGATCATAACTAAATAATAAAACACTTAAAAGTATGCTGCATAAGAATTACATGTGTCTTACACAACTTGTGAGTAATTTTATGAAGCCAGGAGAAATGACCTCATTGTTAACAGACTGAATGAATAATAATAAATACAAGTATTTCCTCTGCTACCATAGACTTCCTCCGTGTGCACAGGTGAGTCACAGTTCCTTCATAATTCTGTTCCTTTACAAAACCATAAGAGGTTAACAACACTGCTATGACTTTTCAGAGATACTATGAGAAAAAAATTGCAATTCTGACACATTCAAGAGCTATGGTGACAAGTGACATTTAAATCTTTCAAACAAATGGGCAAAATAATACATTTTCTTGAAGTAAAACCTACTTCTTGCTTGGGACTGAAAGCACCGCTGTTTTAATTTATCTTCACAGTTCAACAAATAGATTTTTGGCTTGCTTCACAATGAATGAAGCAGGGTTTCTATCCACAATTCCTCTACGTCAGTTTTTTGCTTCCATTCATGTATTCTGTGCCCAGGCCCCCTTCAGGCAGGGTGCCTTTCCAGCTGTCCAGATGAGCACAGCAAACGCGTGCACTGTCTCAGCAGCTCTCCCAGGCTCTGCAAAGCACAGCCACCCACAGTGTTCCCACGGAGGGCTCTGCCCTCTCCTCTGACTCATACTGCTACCTTCAGCAGACTGCTGCTATGAAATAACCACCCTTCCCACAGACACAACGAGAAATTGCCAACACTTTCAAACTCAATCCTACTTGTATTCACATAAGTCAGCCTTTCCCAATAACTACTCTCTCTAACTTAGGAACTAAATAGAAGGGACTGAAGAGTGACAGCATCTTTCAAGCAATGAAGCACCTTCTGGCACACTTTCAGAGTTTTACTTGTCAGCATGTTCAACCCAATTTATATTCTTTTCTTGAAAAATAAGTCTTTATAAAATTTATTACTCTTTTGTAAGATATTACTATAAAGACAGTGATAAGCAAAAACATTTTGGAAAATTGCTTTAATTTTTTTTTTTTTTTTTTAATTTCAGTGATATTTTTCCCACGAGGAGGAATAAATTTTCCTGGCTTCCTTGGCAAGGCAAAGCTTTTCTGCCAACAAGTATGTCTTACAGAACTTAGAACACCTCCTCAGCATTTTCTGATCTACTGGCAATCAATACTGAGTCATGCTGAGGCAGCATCACACTTTGCCAGCATGCATCCTTTTTCTCCTGTTAATTTCGTGTGGCTCCAAGTAACACAGGAAGCTCTCAAGGTCATGGCACAGCCATGAGCCCCAGGGAGAGATCCTCATGGGAGGAAGACAAGTGCACGAAAGAAAGGAAGAAACTGAATGATCTAAATAGAAAGAAAAAATTTCTTAGAGAAATCTTTTGCTATCTACATTTCAGTGTATTCTCATATAAACTTTTAATCTTTGACACAAAATAAACATCATTTGTTAAGTGCTTATTTAGTATGAAAAATCTTCATCACTTCTTAAACTCATAAGTAATAAAGATGAGGTGTGACTTATAATACTAGAAGAAGCTTGCCAGTGCTGAATTTCCTATCTGTGCTCTTTTGATAATTATCATTTTGTACACTTTAAACTCATTGGATTAAATAGCTACACAAGAAATTTACAGTGACAGTTTATGAAGCACCCTGCTGGCTACTCCAAGATATACAGCAAGAGTCAAACTTTCAGGGTACCTCTAAACATTTTCTGCATAAATATGGACATTCCAATTTGCAGATACAGTTATGCCCCTGCTTATTTGAGTACAGTGTGCAATCA
Source organism: Cnemophilus loriae (assembly GCA_013397755.1). NCBI lineage: Eukaryota > Metazoa > Chordata > Aves > Passeriformes > Corvidae > Cnemophilus > Cnemophilus loriae. The sequence goes on from VZTF01006428.1 coordinate 110,684, forward strand.
GATGAGCTTGAATGATTTGCGCGTTTTTAGGCCTGCCAAAAATATATTTCAAGTTCAGTTATGTGATTTAATGGATCAACCCTTTATGGCCCACTTCACCATAAAAATCTCTTTCTTGGAGTATCCTTGGTTCAGTTGGACATGCTAAAATGAGTAGAAAGAGAAATCCATGGTATTTCAGTAATTTTCACCCAATATTCTGGAGGTGCTTCTGTCTTCTGAGTTGCCATTGCATCAGCTATCACACAGTATCTCGTGCATTCTCAAAGTTTACATGTTCTGCCTTGTGAACGGAGAATCTGCTTCCACAGAACTGACATTAGGAGGGAATTTTGATAACGATGCATCTTCCTTTTGAAAATTGTAAGGTGATAAAAAAGACTGGGATTGCTACATCCAAGCTGACTTGCGTAATTTGGAATGAAAAATGATTCCACATACGAAGGTGTATAAAAATACGATTACAAACTTTCTGTATTAAAAAACGTTAGAATCTTTGAACTCAGTTAATCTCCAGAAATGAGAGTAACTCATATACACTTAAAGGTATATTCTTGAAGATCACAAAATGCCACAAGGTTGTTCATTCTTTTTTTGCATCATTCCTTTGCATGTGTGCTTGATTTTCTTCTTGTTTTTCTATTTCTTGGGGGTTTTTAATGCACCAGCATTTAGAAAGCATTGTAACCACTGCATCTAAGTTTATAATTTTACAGTAATATTTTGGAGGCAGACCTGAGCAAAAATTTCTGATTTTTTTTTCTTTTCTCATTTCTCCATTTTCTTCTTTAGTGGCCTTTTGAAAAATCCAGCCTGCAGAAAAGAAAAAAAGTGACTAAGAGCTGCTCAAAGCATACAAACCACACTGGTCGCATTCACGTGCTGGTTCTTACTACTATTTTAATGCTTGCACTACTGAACAAAGTTAATGAGTATTTTATCACTGAACTACAACATGGTTTTTCCTGGAATGGAAAAACTAAGTACACTTAATATATAGTAGAGTGATTGCTGAATCATTGTTTTGCTCACATATTGTCAAAGGTTAAAGTGCTTAATAGTAATATTTGTTATTCAGTTGAATAAATAATATTTTATTTTATAATGTCAAAATTTTCAAGAGATTATGCATGTTGAAATTTATAAGCTGTAACCTTCTAAAGTAATTATGAGCAAAATATTTAGCCTAGAGACGAGTGCCCACTTGTGGCAAGACTTACACCACAGGCCTAGCATTGCCTGCACACAGAGAAAACGTAGCTCTAAAATGTCACAGCCAAAGCTGATAGAAAAATTCCTTAATAAACCCTTACTCATACTAAAATATCTTCTTATTTTTCTTTCCCTAACATAATGGCAATATAGGTTTCAATTGGATAGCACGACTTGTTACACATCAGAAAAATTCAGTGTAATTAGTTACTTTGTAATTTCTTCAAGGTTTCACACTACTTATTAGATAGTATTATTGTCTGTGAGGTCCTAGTTATGAGAAAGAAATAACAGAGAATATAAGCATATTTGTTTATGTTCATGAAGACAAGGACGTGCAGCTTACCTTCCACAGAGCAAATATAAGCAGTGCAAGAATCAAGAGTCCGGCGAAGATACTCAGGAGGATAACCCACAAGGGGACTGTACCCGGTGGATGTTCTTTGGAAATCTTAATCATGGTCTGCAAAGTGTTCAGAACATAAGCAATAAATAATTTGTCCTTGTAAAACATCAAAACAGCAGCAGTGATTGATCAGTATGCAGTGATTTTCCAGGGTACCACTTCATTTTAACTACAGGAATGTGTAGGAAGGAATTAAGAAAATAATCTCCAACATGAACGGCTGTGTTTACACAATACTTTGCACTTTCCTAAGTGCATTCATTTATGAGAGTGGCCCTGCTACAAGTCAGTAGTCTTTGTCATAAAGGACACAGGACCAAAATCATGGGCAGTGGAAGAATAAGCTAAGGAGTTCCTTCAGTACACTCTTCCTCACTCAGTGCCTGCGTCCCTGAAAGAGGGAGGTAAGCATAAGTGTAAAAGGCTGTGTAGATACTAATTTGATTTTAAACAAGCCATAGCTAGTGTAAACTGAACAGAAATAAGTAATATTCACTTTTAAATAAATGGGACCATGTAGGAGTTTGAATTAACTACAGAATTTATTAGAGACCAACTTTATAGCTAAAAAGAGCATTGAAGAACTGAAATTCTTGTCTCTCATTATCTGCAAGCATCTCAGCTGTGTTTTTACTCCTGGACTGAATTCTAATCTATCATTTAAAAAAAAATTCTAGGTACAAAACCAGCTAACAGTGGAGCTCTGATTTTCACATTTTCAAAAATATTTTGTGCAAGATGTAGTTCACACTGAATATTACTTTTCTAAATTTTGGGGTATTAACAATAAGAACTCATTATAAGACTTTTGCTTAAAAAAATGGACATCGTAGTAAATAAGCTCCTGCATTACAAGTTATCACAACAGACCAATGTTTAAACACTATTAATTGGAATTAGCTTGGAATTGTAGCTTGGAATTGAGAGTATTAAAAGGATGAATAATACCTCTAACAAAATCTAATTTCTCTTTATATCTGACACAACTACTATCATGTTATATACTTCCTTATCTAAGAAAATGATAGTCAAATTCTGAAAAATAATAGAACCTGTTTTGAATATATATCCTGGGTAACAAAGTGGAAAGAAAGAATAAATAAGGAAATAGTAAAGAAAATACAAAGTAAGATCAATTTTAATTGACCCAGGACAATTTTCAAATACTATTGATTCCTTAAAAGAATTTTAATTATATTTTTAATTTACATAGCTTCAGGAAGTATTTATATTACAGCAAGCAGGAAAAAATCAGATAGTACTTATCCTTACCCAGATACATTTGTGGGTATTGGTCTTTTGGTGTTATTTTCTGATAAATTCTGACATTTCTACTGTAATATGAAATCACTTCTGTTTAGAGTAAGATAATGCATTACTAAAGGTAACAATCAGTTCATTAGCAGTGAATGAAAATGAATGATTCCATAGCACAATAAATTCTGTGAAGAACAAATACATCAATTATCATGTTCTTACCTCCAGTTTTTGATGGTCATTTCTCAAAATCAGTGATGAGTTCTCACTCCTAAGTAATGCTTTCACAACAAGGGTTAAGCTGTGAATACTGGCCTGAAAGAAGAGAGTAGTTACTATGGTTTACAGTTACGTATTTTGAAGTAGAAAGCTTTGTAGCCATGAGAAGGGTGAAAGAAAAACTTAATGCTTTGGGAGATGAGGAAAAATGTGAAAGTCAGTGAAACTGCTCATGTATGTCACCTTCAGCACATACATTATTGTTTGCAAGACAGCAATACTGCCTTAAAAGGGTAGATTGCAGAGATTTCAAAGAAATATTAATTAATTCTGGAATACTACTATCTCTCCTCTTATATCTGCTGGATTAGACTTTGTGGATGCATAAGTAGCTATTAAAAAAGGACCATCAATACAGAATAAGTAAGGGGTGTCTTCTTACCATGGTTTTAAATTCCTGCTAAGTTATAAGTACTTACTTTAAGGATAAGAAAGCGTGTGTGACACAGTTTTAAGGAAATTTTAAAACAGCAAAAGAAACTATTTCAAATACTAGAGAGGACACTTAATAAAATGAAAGACACAATTTTAATAGACATTAGAAACATTGGCTTAAGTTTCTCAAACCCAAAAGTATTCTGAATACAAATAGGATTTACTTACTTTTATGATGGTAGGTTTCCATACTCTCAATGAAACATTCACTTGATATATGTCAGATGGGACCAGGGCACAATTAATAGAGGCACAGCTGTATGTATCACAGTCCTGTCCAAAAGGGACCAGCATGAGGTAATAGGAAGAGACTTTTCACATCATTAAAGTAAAAACATGTAAACTACTATATATACAGATTACTCGCTATGACACCAATAATAAACTGGTATTAATTACCGTAGCTTTTTATGTAAAAATGACACTGCAGTATATAAAACATGTTGAGATAGTCATGCTGTGGTAGAGTAGACTCAGTTTTTGCAGTCTGGCAAGCGCTGAGGAATCTCTGCAGATATGGAGCAAAAGTCATCACAGAACTCCTATGGGAGGCGCAGCTTGTAAAAGCAAGTGTTTTTCTACCAACACAGCTATGGCTTTTCTGCAGTGTTTTTCAAATCTTGGGACACCTGAATCTCTCAAGCAGGGTTATATGGGTGAGTGAAAATTCAAGTATCTTTACTTCCTAGTATCACTTCCTAGCTGGGAGTACAGCAGGATTATGCTGTAAAAAGTTAGAAACAGTCACCTAGCGTGGACCTTTGTCGCCTCTGTGGAGGACAATGATAACTATGGCAAAATACTCTTCCCATGACACGGTTTCATTTGCACCAGAAACTCCACTTGCACTTCTGTGCCGAGGACGCTTTCCCCCTGACATCCTAATATAACTACAGCAGCAAAATTCCCTTGTAACTCTTTCATGTAAATGTGAAGGGCTAGTCCATTCCAAATGGGATCATCAATTACAGTTGCATGGAAAATCTGTCAGGTCACAGTTCTAGCATTTGAATTTATTTTCTACTGGATGTCTAAAAAAGTTGAAAGGGAGATAAGAAGCATTTAAAATATCACCATTTATTAATTACAATGGAAACATAGATGGTAATGATTTATTCAGCTGTCAAATGTGCTACTGCTATTTACATATTTTTTAAATTAAAGAAACCCCAGACTATCTAAATTCAGTTCCACATAGAGTTTTGCAGCCAAATAAAAACCATACTCTAGTTGACATGCAAAGGTTCTCTAAGGTATTAAAACAAAGTGAGTTTCCAAGTGATACAGTTTGAGACCAGCTTTTATACATCTTTTTCAGAAGTACTCAGCTCCAAGATTCAGATTAATATCTGGGGCAAATATATATACTATGAGTAGGCTTACCATAATTGTATCCCTTGTAGGTTCTTTTATTTTTGACAACACAAATGGTTTCCCAGTGCCAATCTTTAAGGGATCTACCGGGTAACTAGTTTGGCAGATGGCATTCTGTAAGAAGAAATACAAATAATATTCTTATTGTCTGGATATGCAATCTATTACAAAAAATTACCTGGAAACAAGCCAGCATTAATAATATTTAATATTTAATAACAATTATAATGTTTACTAATCACTAAATGCAACAAAGTAGCATATTGCCAGACTGCAGAATAGGAAATTTAGATGGTCTATGTATTGAAGTACTATTATTCAAACAGCCAATGAAATATTTATGAGATAATTTAACCTAAATTCTACGCAGCTACCTAAACATCTGTAGACGCAAACAAGAGCTTCCTGCAAGATGACCGCTATGTGAAACAGCAAGAGTTGGCTATTAAATGAGCCAAACAGCTTTTGCATGGGAAGCCACAGAGGTTCTGCCCTAGCAAGCAGACAGGCAGGTTAAATGCAGGATGCAGAATCCTCAGTTGCAATGTCCAGAGAGAGGGAGCAGACGCTGGAGCACTGTTGGATCTCTGTGAGTCCTCCACAGGCAGCTAGGAAATCCTTTGGTGTCTTCAGTGTGGGGGAATTGATTTTTTCCAGTCAGGTTGTTGACTTTCACATTGCTAGCATGAAAAGGATTACAAATTCTCTGCAGTGCACTTTGGCACACTACTATCACTAGGGTGTAGCTAGCAGGACATGAAATTTGCCTCAGAAAAAACAATATTTATTGAGTTTCTGTGGAAACTTGGCAAATGGGTTGATTGATTAGGAATGAAAATAATGGGGAAAGGAAATCAAGAAGAGACACAACTTTTTTTGTATTCTAAATATGATTATTTTTGCTCATCTGATATTTGTTTTGTAAGTGAACCTTGAACTTTCATTCATATATTTTGGTTTATTTTTCAGTTGGGCAACACCGCTAAACTAAGTGAAATCATTTGTATACATCTCTGAGTGAAAGAAAAAAAAAGGAGGTTTAGGTCACCTTTTAGTGACAGCTGGGTTTTTCAGCCATGTAGCTACTGATACAGCTCTAGGCTGTCATATCCACAGATCTAAGATAATGGAATTTGTTGGAATTGTGATCTCTGCCAGTTGCACTGGAGGAGTAAAACGGAAAACTCAAATGAGGCCTGCAGTGAAGAGCATTTGAAACATATGACCTACCATCCCCTTCAAGATGTCTCAGTGCCCAGAGAAGGAAGAAGCCAGAGGACTGCTAGTGCTGGAGAGCAGACATGCACGAAAGTTAATTTCAGTACCCGAAAGAGGAGAAGTGACAGGAGGCTGGGCTCTAGATGTACACAGCAGGATTCGAGCATTTGCAATAAGCACTGCTGACAATGAAGAGAATATGAGGCTCATATCTGAGTCTGGACATCTCAGCACTTGCAATATAACAAACTAGCCTTGTTATAGTGCAGTTATTGTTCAACACCATTTAAACGTGCTTGTTTCCTTTTAAGAAAATTTGTCCCTCTCTCTTCTTATGCACATCTGTACATACTCTTAAAACAACAGCAGCTTGTTATTTAGACTAAAAGCAATGCATAATTCCAAATGTTTGCAATTTGCAGTTCCTTACAACATAAATTTCAAGTTTAAATTTATCATAAAAATATGAATTCCTATCTTACCTGGGAATGTGACAATGCAGTAAGGTAGAGAAGAGTGTTCTTGGCAGCTGTTACATTGGGAAATAAGATCTGCAGTGTGAGGTTTGGCATTGGAAAGTGTTCACCTTTTTCAATCTACAAAAAAAGAAAAATGTTTTGACTAGTACTTTCCTCATTTTGTTAGTATTTGATTGTGAGTCTTTTCCTTTCCTGTGTTTTTATTTTCTTCTGTTCATTTTTACATCTGCACAGTTAGTTATGCAAAAAGTGCTTTATATGGGAGAGAAGCCACCGTATCAGTGGTGGCTCCTGCTGGTTCCTCCTCAGGTGTGCTTAGGTAACTGCTCTTGTGCTCATCTGTTCCTCTGTCCCATTTTCCCTGAGAAGATGACAGGACATATCCAGCAGCAGCAGCTCTTTCTGGAAAGGCCTGCTGTGGCTGAGGACTGGAATTGCTGGCAGGGGAATTGGTGATTTGTCTCTGAAGTGGACAAACTTAATAAATGCTCAAGAACCTTTTAGACTTTTTCCTCCTAGCTACTTATTTCTGATAAGCTGCTTGCAAAGATGAGTTTTACTTTACAAGATCATAAATGGTATGCTCTGCAATCCAGCAGCTTCTTGACTCGGAAAGCAAAGATTTGCAAATTAGATGAATAATGCCTTAAACGTCCACAGTAGGCAAAAAAAAAAGCTAGCTGAGTAAAACACTGTAGTGTCCTAAAAAAAAGGAAAAAAACCCTTCGTCACTGCTATTTAGTGAGAGTAGGAATTTTACCATATCCCATTTTTTACAGCTAGAAGTTAATTTAGAGACTTTTATGCTTTTTATATGGGACCCTTGTTCAGTTTTGGATTTGGCACTGGGAAACAGGATGCTCTCAAGATAACTAAATTCAGTTTTACTGCAACTTTAAATTGGACTTTTAGTCACAGAATCATAGCATTGTGGACTGGTCTAGGTTGGAAGAGACCTTAAAGATCATCTCGTTCCAAGCCTCCTGCCATGGGTAGGGACACCTTCCTTCCACTAGAAGAGGTTGCTCAAACCTGGCCTTGAACACTTCCAGGGATGGGGCTCCCCAGCTTCTCCAGTGCCTCATTACCTAGTATCTTCCTAATATCCAATCCAAACCTATCCCCTTTCAGTTAAAAGCCATTCCCTCTTGTCCTATAACTACATGTCCTTGTCAAAATTGTCCTGCTCTCTTGTAACCTCCCATTAGGTACTGGAAGGCCCCACTGAGGTCTCCACAGAGCTTTCTCTTCTCTAGGCTGAATAGCCCTGACTGTCCCAGACTATCCTCACAGGAGTGGTACTCCAGCCCTGGGATCATCTTTAAGGCCCTCCTCTGGACCTACTTGAGCAGGTCCATGTCCTTATTTTGGGAGTTCTAGAGCTGGATTTGTAGCCCAGCAGGGATCTCCCAAGAGCAGCATACATTAAATATCTCTCCCATGTGATTTTACTTTGCAGTATTCATTCGACTAGGAAGACCACATTCTTGGAGCATGGCATTTGCCTATTAAAAACCTGACTGGATTTTGGAAATGGCTGTTCTAACCTGCAGCAGGGATAGTCCAAGTTCTCATTTACCAGGGCATGGTCTCTTTTCTCAGCTGAGGATAGAAGGTCTAAAACCCACCAGAACTAGTCTGCAGGAGATGGACCATCTGAGACCCTCTAACTCACTGTATTCCAAAGCAAGGAAGGAAAAAAAAGGTTTTAAGCACAAAATATGCATGTAGAGGGTTTAACATATTGTATACCCGCTATTTAAGTAATTCAAATCAAATGGAAACAATAATTAAGACAGTATCTATGTCATACATTTTTAATTGTTTCTTACCCTGTAATGTAGAGTAACTTCATCCCCGATCTGCTCTGTTGTGTTAATAGCAGTAGGGACAGTATCATTTGCTGCAATTATAACATGGTGCTCTTTGAAAACACTGTGGGTTAAAAAAGCACACAAAAAAATTAGCACACAAAATTTATAAAACCCCCTAGGAGTTAATAATATAGGTATTTTCATTATTTCATGAATTTCAGGACTAGTCTTGCAACTAAGAGTGCACTGCTGCATCCACTGAAGTTCAACTGCTCCATTCTCTGAATAGGCCCCACTTTTTACTACATACATTTAGAATGTTTTGTTGAGATATAACTATGAAAAAAATAAAATATTTTTCCCAAAATTAATACATTAGGGTCTGATTTTGCTGTCCTTCTAATTGTGCAGTCCCTTATCCTGGGCATTGCCATGTGAAACAGGCGGGATCCTGTAAAAGACAGAATCAAGCAAAAACAGAACAAAGCCAGCATGTTCCAAATTCAGCCTTATTCCCTATGGGACAAACAAAGGCTGGATTTGAACTACGAAATGCATCCAAAATAAATTTGGCTTAATTATTTACACCTGCACACCATGAAATGTTGTTTACCGATAATCTACAGAGTTCTTTTCAGGGATGGAATCTAACTGAATTCTGGCTCTTTCTGAAAATAAAGTGTAAGAATTAAAGTATAAGCCTGAACTTAAAAATGCCCAAGAATCTAAAATTAAGGCTAATTTTTGAAGATGGAAATCAAACACCACACCATGCAATATTATAGCGATACAAACCCATGGCCATCAGAAAGCTGGAAGTATTTGCTTTCTTATGTACCTGAAATGCCTTTGAATGAATATGGCAAAGTACAGGAACAGCAAAAGCTGCTGTTGTACTTGCAAACTGCAGACCAAATTTAAATAGATAAAATGGAATTTCATCAAGTTAGGGACAGTAAATGCTCCATTATTTAATGACTTCTCTTTTCACTGAAGCCTGTGCTTCTGCTTTATGAGCTTTGAAGCTGTTGTCTGTAGATACTGAGCACATTTCAAAAACAAAACAATACTACATTCTCTTTGAACACCTGCAATTTACTGTGCTAGCAAATAAAGTCCAGAGAAGTGTCAATACCTTACAAATATTAATCCTACTTCATATTTTACTGGAATTGTAACATGTCCTCTGTTGTCACTCAGGGTCTCAGGTGGTTCTTCACTGTCACTGAAACAAAACAACATTTGTCACTCAGATCAGACTGCTGCAGACACAACTACTGGGTGGAAAGCGTTCTTAGAAACTGAAATACCTACAGCTCAGGGTATGAAACCATACTACTCATTTCCAGTTAAGTACTGTCTTCTAAAAATAAATTAAAAATACTTTTTCCAGTAACTAATGATTTAAGTCCTGCACAAGCCCCAGCTCATAAACACATCTTTGTTAAAATTACAGGCTGCAGGTGACTGAATGAAAATGGATCAGTTAAAAGCCACACTATCCCTGGATTTTGCAGGGACAGCAAACACTGAGGGCAAGTGCATTCCTTTACCCTGTCAAGGACAACTTCTGCAATGCTCTTACTCTTTGAAGGCCAGAGCTTTTTGTTGACTGTGATTCATGCTAAAGTATGCAGTAATTCTCTAGGAGAATAAACCTTTGCTGAAGGTAAAACAACTGGAAATTATGACTCACTTGTAAGTCTCAGGTTGTAGAGAGTAAGAGCTATTTATTTAGCCCACTCAATCCACTGCTGGACTGAATACATCTAAGGTGTGCTAGCTTTACAGAAAATTTAACCACTTGTGAGTTCAGAAGCCACTTGTGTTTTATTATGAAACACAAAAATGTGGAGCTTTCAAAAAAAAAAAGAAAATCAGAAGGCAAAGACTGCAACTAACCTTGTTGCATATACATGAATAGTAGCATTTTCCAGGAGATATGATGCATTGAATTGGAACGATATTTTAAAGGAAATCTGTGTAGAGAAATACATTACACATTTTAAAAGGAAGAAAAAAAAGCACACTCTAACAAGGACTGATATAATGAAAAATGCACAAACTTTTGCTTTTATCTAGGGAATCCTTATTCATATTTTACCAATTTTCTATGAATCTGAATGAACCCACTATTTTGAATTTTCCCCAACCAAGAAGGAAATCTAATAGTTATCACTTGTTAAACAGAAGCCTCAAATTTTCACAAACCTCAGGAAAAAAATTTATATAGTGTATTAGAAACACATGGCTAGATAGTTCTTAATTGAAAGCAATTGGTCTTACAAGCAATTTATCAAAACCTCTTTTTTCCTTCTAATGAGGAGGAAACAAAGCTTCAAAGCCTGGCTATTACAGAGAAGATGAGCTGCCTGTAGAAGTCTGCTGGAATATTACTTAATATACAGTAGAACACCTAGAATACCCAAAAGAAATGTTTACAGTGTAAATAAAGGACAGACCACTAGGTCTCAAAAAAATCTCATTGTTATTATAACCAGGGCAAATCATAATTTAGAATTACACAAAATTTAGGAACACTGTGCCAAATGTTCGTCTTCATATCCTGACACTTCAGGGTAATTTTATATGAAGCAAAAGTTTTCTTATTTGTTACTGTATGGAATTTTCAGCTCAGACTTTTAGCTTTCTTTTTATGTGTTTGAATCTTTACTATAATGTGGTCCACAGAAAGTTGTCCTAGATACTCATATTTAAAACAAAAAGCAGCTTTAGAAAGGATTATATTAGGGATGCTTATCCATGAATCAGAGACTAATTGATTTCTGAATGCAAAGAAAAGTGTGAAATTTAGGGCTTTATAGCTACAGACAAACTAACAAGAAAAGCATGAAAGGAAAATGTGAAAAATCCGGTAAAGCTGGAAATGGAACACTGTGGGCAGAGGCATTGGACAGTGCACTTATTTGGCTTCAAGAAGGTAACAGCTGACTTAATCCCTACAAGTCCAAGACACAAGTTGGAATATTTGTGTGGGAGGCAATGTAAGAAGACATCTCTCATGATCCTCCCGGTGCATGACAGAGGGGCAAACAAGAAACTGCCAGGAAAGACTATCTTATTTGCATGCAAATTGATATTTCCCAATTCAAGATCAAGATCTAAGTATGGCTTTTCAAAGCCTTAGTTTAGCTAAAGCTCCCTCTCCGTTCCAACAAGAGATACAGATATCACTGGAACTGTTCAAGACGGAGTTCGATTTTAAGTGGCCTACTTGCTGGGAAGGCCTCTCATTCTCCCCTGAGCAGAGGTGAAGCCTTGATGCCTGACTTTGGCAGATCTCGGTTAGCATTTCACATACCCTCTTATTCTGTCTGCAACCAATGGACTACATTTTATATACAAAATAACTAAACTTGTAGGCTGCAGGCTGTGGAAAGCGTGGAGACAGACACTTCTGGCCAGGCGCGCTGCCTGTGTGACACTTGCCTTCTGACAGTGTCAAGGATGGCAATGTGTATCTATTACCTCCTCACATACCACGACTGACCACCCAGGTACTGAGTATCTGTGGTTTCCCACCTAGCAATGCGCAGTTGACATCAAGGATAGCCTGGGAAATACGCGTGGACAGTTTTTGGGATGAACACAAGAGAAAAGAACTTCAGAGGTGATAGGGACTTCCCTGCATTTAGAACAACATGAGGCAAGGAGAACTTGCATGCAGAGGGACTTTTTACCTCTTCTGCAGGTTTTAGAAATGGATATCCCACTTTACAGGTGATGTTGTGATTAGACTCACAGCTATCTTTCTGTATATCCTAAAGGAAAACAGAGAGTGAAAGCATGGCCTTGTGCAAACACTTTTTAAATTTTGACTGAGCATCACAGACCTGTTGAACGTATATACCATCGCCACTTTTCACTGTCAATATATTGTAAGAGTCAAAGCCTTAGTTGAACTAAAACAAAAATAGGAAGCCACAAATTCTGCAAGACAATTTTCACCTATGGACATTTATACCAATTACTTGCCATTATGCTTTTCCAATGACAGTGTTTGGAACATTCACAATTATATGCCCAATGGACATTATGCAAATTAGTCATGGGCTCTAGCAATCAACATATCTATAATTACACAGTTTTAAAAATGTGTAAATGTGTTCCTAAGGTAGCAATAAAAGTGACATTCACTCTCCTTCAATTATTGCCACGGGATCAGCAACAGTACTATGGATCCCTGACTTCTCCTAATGTGCAGCATCAGGACTATTGACAGAAAACAAACTGCTCTAAATGCTTCCCATCTGAACTGAGGTGTATTTGTACCATATCTGCTGAGGCAGGATGGAAAACAGCCACTTTTGGAAATGCTGTCTGAGGTAGGGAAGGCATAGGCACTGAAATATCCTGTCCTACCATGACAGCGCTTTTTCTGTACACGTGCAAAAGGAGCATTCTAGGGGCTCAGGAGTTCTACTGATAAATAACGAGGCATTTTTGGCGCTACAGACGTACAGATTCATAATGCTGACGTTTGTCTAAGAGGCAGGCACTTTTCCTAAGTGGCACTGTGAAATTTGCATCTGTATTTTATGGACACGGCTGGGCAAGAGTCCACTCATTTACACTCCTTTAGAGGCATAAGTAAGAGGAGCAGCCCCGGGAAATCTCTTTCAAACAACTGAAATAATGCCCAAGCAGCCAAGATCAGGTTTCATAAAAAGGCTTCCTCGGATCTCTCTAGCATTATATTCCATGATAAATGTGATAATGTGAAAAAAAATCCTACCTCAATGCCAGCAAAAATAATATTTGGAGAATATTGAACCAAAACTCTGGTATTATAGGCACTGTCTTTTTTGTTCTTCACAGAGAGCTGGATGGTGAACTTATCATTGCGTGACTTTACAATGAATGGAGAAGAGCTGTAAAACAAAGTAAGAATGTTGGACATCTTAACTATTAAATCTGTTTTTAACATAAAGAGAAACTTCTTTCAGTCTCCAGACCACCTTGTTTCTGAATTGGAAAGGAAGCTCTGGCATTATCTTATTAGATTTCAGAATTAATAATTCACATAGAAACTTTGTACAGGTATCAAGCAATACTTTAAACCCAGTGTAGTTACCTGTCTCCAGCTATGCTTGCTTTTACAATCAGAACAAGATCTGAAATGCATTTATTTTTGGCTCCACAATCTTTTGTGAAAGGAATCTGCAAAAATAATACATTTATTCTTAATTTTATTACATTTATTGTCAAATACTTGCATTTTAATGCATTATCTAATTTTACGTAAGGCCTTCTGTTTAATAATCAAAGAAGTCTTCCCTAATATTAAGCAGTTAAACATGCCAATATCTTGTAAAATGCATGGGTGACACATAAGCTTTCTCACCACTCCCTCCTAAATGATTCACCTAGATTCTGAAAAGAACTATTACTGGAAGTATGAATGATGGCAAGCACCACCAAAGTAAATGGATAACACTCCTCTGCTCCATCTGTGTAAAACCTGACAATAAAATTGTTGGTAACGCTCTTGTACCTTCAGTCAGCTACGGACAGCTTTGAAACCCCAGCATGGTTCACTAGCACATTGAATCAAGCTTTTCATTCCTGAATATTCATTTAGAGGAAACATCTCCTGGACAGGCTCAATGACCCCTCCCTCTCTACCCAATTTGTGAGCAATAGTTTCAGCTCTTGGGCTATGATTTTTACCTTAAATACCTTGGTTTTTGATATAGAATCTTTCTGACTTACATATTCTGCTATTGAATTTGGCAAGTTGCTATCAAGAACAGGTCCACTCTCTGGATCAGAAAAATTGAATTCCAGCAAAACCTTTACCGAGTCCTGAAAATCAGGCTTATCCTAGAACACAAGGAAAACAAAACTGCTGTTATGGAAATTCACTTTAGTATCTAAGGAGGTTAAAAAGACCCAAAAAATGCTGGGGTAAAGTATTTTTCTGTCACACTGTTGCCATTCTTGCTAGAGAAGCATCTGAATTCTTGTAGTTGATGATGAAACATTTAATGTGCCAGACATTGGTTATAAATATCTAGTAAGGTTTTTGTGTTTCTTATCACAAAATTTCATATAGCCTGAGCATGTCTCACACAGTTTCATTTAAGAATATCTCAACTGTTGACTCACAGACTTTTCTCATCTAGTTGTGCTCAAAGAATCACTAAGATAAGCATCAGCAACATCATCTGTTGTGAAGTCAAACTTAGGCCTGCTGTTTGGTGAAGAAAATTCTGGGTATCATTTACCATTAGTTTTGCATTAAGATACAACTGTGAAGCCACTAAACATTTTAAAGGTGGGTTTACAGTATGCAACTCCATTCACTCCATACATTAGGTACAATCTGGGCAAATTCATACTCACAGCTGCTAATTACGCTTCTGTTTTGCAGTGAACAAATACTTTCTATTCCAAACCTAAAGGTTACTGTATTTTATTAGGAGGAACTGCACCAATATGCAAACTAAAATTCTCTCACATGCTTCTGCTGAATTTTGAGTGCAGCTAAACTGCTAACCATGACAGCTGCTTGGTTCCACCAAGCGAGGTATGCTCTTTCTTAAGACAGACACAGAGACAGAGCTAAAAAGACTGTACATATAAGTAAATTGTTAATACATGTATAAATCAATCAATCAATCAATAAATCTAAGTTTTAAACAAATTTTATGTACACTTCTTAAGATTAATTCTGAACACAGATTTTGTTGCCCAATTTGCAAATAATGGAATACATACTTGGGTTACTCTAGTATCAGCGTGAGAAAAATGCTTTAAATGATTTACTTGCCAACATGTAGAAGTTATGTTTCGTACATTCTGACTCTTTGATAGTTATATTTTTTTGCATTTTCCTTTCATGGCTTTCTGTGAACAAGCTTCGAGATATTTGTCGTTGTGCATCAAGAGTAATCCAATACTGCAGACCTGCAAAGGAGGTTGAGATCAATATTATGAAGCACTTTGCCTCTACACATTCTTTTTTTCCAAAATATCTTAGACGCACTTTGAATACTGAATTTAGAAAAGTTGAATTCCATTTTTTAATTAATAAATGCATGCAAGCATAGGAGTTTTATAGCTTAAAGCTTCTATAGCTTAGTCCTTATCTACTTACTGGATTCAAATATATCTTCTTTTGACTTTAGTCTGGTCTTAAAACAAATTGTGGCATCTATGCATATTGTTTTTCTTATATTTATCTGACAATTTTGTTGTTGAATATTGATGCTTTTAGGTGTAAATTGCATGAAAACATTTACTTCAGCCACATCACGAGACCTTAAAAAAACCACAAAGAAAGTGCTTGGAAGTAAGAGCAGCAAATTTTTTAAACTTAAGAATGAACTTACAAAATATGCAGCATTCAACATACAGATACAGACATAGAATCACAGAATCATAGAATCGTTTAGGTTGGAAAAGACTTTTAAGATCATTGAGTCCAACTGTCAAAAGGCTTACAGCTAAAAAGAAAAAAATCCCTTAATGTTCTTTGGAAAATAACACAAGCATGAAATCCAAAATTTAAATGGGATTCTTGTGCAAATGTTGATGGTACCACGCTGCAGTACAGGAGCAGACACAGCGTTGGCTGTGTTGTGCCAGTTGAGAGGCCATCTATTATTTCATGTTTTCTGTCTTGGTTGTGTGATGCTATGAAAACAACTGGCAGTTGCAATGCACTTCTCTGGCACATTTTCAGTCTGCATTTGCCTCTCTCCATCTAGGCAGATTACTGCATGCCTGTTAACTGCCACCACAGAGAGAACTCATCATACAGAAAACAAAAAAGTGAGCAACAAAAAGAGGAGGGAAAGAAATGTCCTCAGCAGGCAAAACCTATAAAGCACTAGAGCATTTTTTAAAGCTCAACTATCACTCAGGAAGGAAAGCCCCTGAAGAAGTGGGGATAAGAGCAACATGATGGTCTAGAAGACTAATTAACTATATATCCTATATTTAGTACCAGTAAAAGATAAATTACAGAGGAAACAGTCACAGGATTTCTCCACAGTGCTGTACTTGTTTCAGAAAACATACCAGGTGAAATAGTTTCAAAAGCATTTAAGCAACTCTACAGAGCCAGATCCATTTTAAAAGAGACCGAAGGCCCAGACCCATCATTGAGAGTATCACAGATGGACATAATATTATACATAAGCTGGAGGTTAGCACGCCATCTCTTAGGATGTGAGAAGACAAACAGGCTAATATTTGTCCGAAGTTTGCTTCACTTTAAATCTCCTTTGCCCCTGCAATGCATTCCTGTCTCATCCCTTGCTCTGATTCAGTTCCCTTTTGGCCATTAGATGCAGCATGTCAACATACTAAACTAGCAACAAATTTAGCTGGAAAAGTAACTTCAGAATTGTGGTCTCAACAATGCAGTGAAGGGCATCACACTGTGTTTACACATGGGACATTTAGAGAGAAACTACTAGGTGAAGTTCAGAAGAAGCTGGGAGCTTGAGGATGGTAGCAAGCCTTGACAAACTTGATCACCTACCAGGTGAAACCTCAGGACAGGGAAAGCAAGGAGCTGGGTTAGCAATTTCCTTACCAGAGACAGAAATAGTTTTAGTTGTACTTTGGAAACGAGGGATTTAATGTCACATAGTTTATTTGTCTTCTTTAAAAATTATGCTCACTATTGGATCTGAATCATACTCATATAAAGAAAATGAATTGACTGTTAAGCAGAAGGCTTAGTTTAATTTTACAGATTTTCTGTAGAGAGTCAAATTGCAGTTTTCCTATTAAGAAATAAAATCAGTTTTCTTAGTGAATCCTTTACATTCAAACCTGTTCTTGATATTGTTAATAAAATAATATGCAATATACTCTGAAAACGAGCGCAATTCAGGTTTTTTTCTATTTTACTTAGTGCCACAAGTGGAATCAGTTTCTATTTTGAAGGTGGCCTAGGAGGACAAGTTCTTCATTCTAGGCTAGCAAGATTTCTATAACATTCCTGTATTTATAACAGTATACATTAAGTTTTACGCTCATTCCTCTAGAGAGATGCGAAAAGATGAATATCTGCAGTCAGTGTCAAAACATGAGATGAAACCAGCAACCTTACAAAGTCCAAACAGTCATGCATGCAAGTTACACTGGTACCCCAAGCAAAAATTTTCTTTCTGTCCTGACAGCTGCTGTGAGTCTCCGTACCAGAAGAGGGCAGCCCCACCAAGGCCTCCAATGGTAACATCAATCAGCCCGTCATCGTTTAAATCCATTTCTCCGTGCACAGACTGGCCAAAAAATTTCACTTTTTCCCCGTCTCCACCTGATGCAATACGCTGTGAAATGCATAAAGAGGTTAACACAGTGCACTTTGAAGGGTTTTATAACAGTCAAGATGCATTTGACGGAGGTGAGATGGGGTTTAGGCTCTTTAACTACATTAAATTTTCATTACAATACTCCTAAAACCAGTTACCATGGTGATGAACACACTATAAATTTTCAGATTGCAAAATATCTGCTTTTCTGGCTGTTCAGAGCATATCAGAAGGTTTCTAACAAAAGCATGCAAATATATTTTTTAACAGTATTAAGACTCAGATTCAGTTAAATTAGTATGAGTTTAAAACTACAGAGCAATTTAAAAAAGAAGATGTTACAACTGGTCAAGTCACAGTCTCATCCTATGTCAGGAAGACAGGATTATAAACATTATATACATTAGAGCAGTTGGCAACCTGCAAAGTTTTACTTCATACCTGTGAATATTTTTTACTGATTGCTTTGCCCTGGCCATGATAAATATAAACAGCTCCCCGATGGTCATCCTCTAAGGGAGAGCCTATCACAATGTCATTGTACCCGTCCAGGTTGAGGTCCTTCACTGCAGCAATCGCAGTTCCGAAGCGCGCACCGCAAGGCTCATTCTTAAGAACTTTGCAGGTGTCCTGTTTTAACGGTGAGCAGCATGTTTGCTTTATGGGTTCAAGACTCATCTGATATTCAAATTTGGTCTGTGGAAGAAGGGATTTAGAGTTTGTGAATTTGCAACATTTCTGCAATGCAGACGTTTAAGAGCTCCTGTCCAGAAGACAAACTGATGAATTAAACAAAACAATTACAAACTATTCCTAGTGATTAAGTGCACTGTAGAAACTGTGATTCTACTACTATAATTCAAGTGTTCTTTCTGAGCAGCGTGTGGCAAAAACATTCTTGCTTTCTTTCTTTCTGCCTCTAAATGCTTCTGCATATTTCTTGAAGTTAGAGGTTCACAGGAAAGCACAGTATCATAACAATATTTGGATGCTATTGTAAGTAAACCACTTCATTCTTTAGGAAGTCTAAAGATCTTTTCTGAAGGCATTCCCTTAATCTGAGAAGTTAGCCAAGTTTCTAATGAAACACAGATGGCAATACTGTTATTCTGGAACAAAAGATAGCATTTCTTTTACACAGACTGAATTTTGCCTCCAGTAGGCACATACATCGTGGTCTAACATACATACTCTGATCTCGTGTGTATCCTGGACCAAAACTACAGACACTAGGGCATGTAACCAATCTTTCCGATGAATCCCATGTTAGAAATAAGCAGTAGCAAGCAGTTACTGCATCTCCTTTATTTGAAGCCAGATAAAGGAAGCACAGAAAAAACAAATTTCAAACCCCACAGTACTGGAGGACATGGAATTCTCGTTTTCTCACCAACCCTATTCACCAGCAACTTGTTGTTAGCAACATGCATGTAGGGACTTGTCAAACATATCCAGTCTCTCCAGGCTCTTTTCTTGAAACAGTATTTTAGGAAATCATCATTGCTAAGGCATATTTTGATAATTGTTATAACAGTACACAATGGTAATGGATGAGAAAAGAGGAAAAGGAGAGGAAGAGGGAGAGGGAGGGAGAGAGAGCAAGGGAGAGGCACAATGCACAGACATTGGAAGAAGAGACTTAGTAAATTAAGAAACAGGTGTAGCTAGCATAATCCTCAATCTAGTCAGCCATTTAAAAGCTGTTGGATGTATGGGGTTTCATTCTAGGCTGCTAAGCAAGTCACGAGGGTACTGGAGACCACTTTTAGGATGGATGAGCCTTATTGTTCCCTAATACATGAAAGCAAAAAAACCAAAAGATAGAAAAGTAATCCTATAAATTTGAATCTATACCATACTGCAGCTTACAGGATATAGTACTTATCTACATAATACACTCCATTCTCAAACAAGAGTTTGAAAATGAAGTTTAAAATTAAGTTGTGTTATAATCTCAGCTGTCAAAATCACGTTTCTCTGTTTTCAACAGGTCACCTTCCCCAGTCCAAATCACTGTACTTCTTTAAACCACAGATAAGATGACAGTAAAGAGCATGCTCTATTCCTGGTCAATAAATATCATTGGCCTTACCTTGTTCAGACTATAAACATATACCTTCCCTTGCTCCTCTTTCTCAGTTCCCATATACATAGGAGCTCCAACAAGAAGAAGGTCTGTAAATGAGTCCCTATCGATGTCGACTGTGGTAATAACACCCCCAAAGTATGACCCAATCTGTAGGAAAATGTGAAGTGTACATCAGAAACAGAGTCAGCAACATCATGCTACATTTCCTTTTCAGATACCTACTTCTTGCTTGCAATGACAAATATTAACATTTGTTTTCTGATTTTTTTTTATTAAGAAGTGGGCCATTCAACATTCAACTTTTCTGAGTATGAAAGTATAAATGGATGCTTTCTAAATGCTGTAGGGAGTAGGACCTCTTAAGACAGCACTAGAATAAGAGTGTCTTGGGGAAACTACTTTTCCCTTCAAAAAAACAAGTAAAAAAGCTTGGACAAAAGCTCTGAGACAACTCACTGCAGACAGTTGCCAAAATTCTCAAGTTGTTATTATTTTCAGAGAAACAAAATCTACACGAAGAGATGGATACATTCACAGACAGGGTAGAAGCTATAGGATTTATCTGATTACATTCACTTCACAGATAAGTAAAATACCCTGCATTTCCTTTACCCTTAACAGGAGAAGCAGCCTCTTCTAGTCAAAGATACATCTCCTCTCACAGAGATGTTTCAAGTAGTCCAGATGTCTTAAACCTTAAAAATCACAGAATCACAGAATGGGTCAGGTTGGAAGGGACCACAGTGGGTCATCTGGTCCAACCTCCCTGCTGAAGCAGGGTCGTCCCAGAGCACATGGCACAGAATTGTGTCCAGATGGTTCTTGAATATCTTCAGTGAGCGAGACTCAAAACCAATCTGGACAATCCACTCCAGTGCATCGTCACCCACAAAGTAAAGAATTTCTTCCTCATGTTCAAGTGGAACTTCCTGTGCGTCAGTTTCTGCCTATTGTCTCTTGTCCTATTGCTTGGCACTGCTGAGCAGAGCCTGGTCCATGCTCTGACCCCTCCCTGCAGACACTGACAGACAGGGATTAGGTCCCCTCTCAGTCACCTCTTCTCAAGGCTGAACAGGCCCAATTCCCTAATACCTACTTTAGTCCATTGACTCTAAAATGTTTGTTTGTTTGTTTGTTTGATTGATTGACTTATTGATTAGCTGAGTTGCAGACACCAGCTATAGGTGAAAACTAGGTAACTTGAATGCTCCTGAGAGAAGCTGGTACTGCAGCCTGGGGAGATGAGAGTAGGCAGGTCTTTCAATTCTCATAAGGATAATATTATCTTAATAATACCATCCTTAATTATGCAATTATGTGGGGATTTTTCCTCCTGCACCAATAGCTCTCAGTGTAACAATCTCTGAGTGTAACAAGCTACTATTCAATATTTCAGTCTATCACAGAAGATGCTCTTGCACAGAACCCTGCTTTTCAAAACTCTTTCCTGCCAGTGACATGCTCTTCCACTCAGAAAAGAGAGAAAACTGCACATACAGAGATGGCAACAACCAACTTTGACACTGGTGAAGATTTAACCCTCAAAGACAAAATTTCCAAGGATCTACTGCACAGCCCACTTCGCATTGCTAATTATACCAGGGGATCTGCCTAACTTTTCCTTCTGATCTTGCTTAACACTCCCAGTTTCATATGCTCTTCTAATGAGTCCTCATTTGAAATAGTAATTTTTATTTCTTCTGCTATGTTCCTTTTATATGTTAGTTATGAATGCATACTTACTTGTTCTCCATTTAATCTCTGAACTACTCGCACCTCTTTTCCCTCCATCTTATAAACGATAACTTGGCCAGTATGATTGTATCGTGGCTGTCCTGCTATGTACAGTACACCTCCAGGTGTCAGTGCTGAATTCACAGTATATCCTAGGAAGAAGGAAGAAATCAAGATGCAATACACACAGAATGCATCAGAAATACTTGCTGTGATTCAGAGCCTTTGTAAGGTTTATTCTACAACTAGATGTTTAGCTCTATTCATGGTAGAAAGTAATAGCAATTAATTAAAAGGCCTTTTTTTTTGTCTACATTCTCAGAGTGAGGAGCACCACTGTGTTATTAAACCTGTTCACAGGCTGGTGAGCCATGTTCACTTTGCCATTCTTACACAGTGTAAGAAATAACTCATGAATAGCTAGTTGAAAAGGTACTTTCAAAGACCAGTTATCACTGGCCCACTGTCAAACTGATGGAGTCTTCAAAAAGTGATTCTGGGGGGCATTTTGAACCTACTTCTGTTCTGCTTAATGTTAACAACAATTTAACAATGTTGGTGAAGGAAGACTTAAAAAATTTGTAGTGAAATCAAAGCTGTGGAAGAGTCGCAAGTATTATAGGAGGATAGGACCTTAATTTGAAAATTATTTTACCAAACTGGAGTTGTAATAAAAGGCAGCAGCTAAAGGCATTTAGCAATGAAGAAAGTGTATTTAGGGAAAAACATTAAAATATTCTAGCATTGATTCTTCATCAGTGGAAGTATGACTTAAATGAGATAACAGAGCAAACAGAACCATGAGGTGCAGAAAACAAGACCTAGAGGAGAGAGCAAGGCTGCTGAAGCTTTTTAGTAGAAAAATAACCTGTCAATATGCAAAACATTATTACAAAAAAAGATGTTGGTCTTGTTGGTTTTGTCCATTGAGTAACAGAAAACAGCTTAATTCTAAGCAAATATTTGGATTTAATATTGTATAAGACTTTTTAACTATCAAGGCATAGAAAAACTTGATAAGGATACTAGAGGAACCTGTGAAATCTTTGAACAGATTAAACATCTCTGTTGGGAAAGTCTAGATATACTTAGGTCTATGTTTGGACTTATTTTCTGGTTGTAGAAGTTGTTATATACTTTTTTAAAAGAACATGAAAATCGTAGAGTAGACTTGGTCCCAGGCTCCTGGCATATAAGATACTCTGTAAGATACTCCTTTTGAATGAGCTTTGAGAGAGGTCTTGTAGCATTTGTTGAAAAGTGTTGTGAGGTGGGCTATTTATCTTACCCAGATAGGCTGCAAGAGGTTCATTTCTTTCTGAACGCCTGTCACGAAAGGTGTCATTAGTTGGCATTGAAATATCACCATCTTTCACCATGAGCACTGTGCCATTCCAGTCATATGCTCCAACTGCTCCAAGCATGACCCAATCCTTAAGGAGAGTAAAAACAAAAAGCCTGTTCTCTATGTGAATAATCTTTTCTTTATGTGAATCATCTTTAGACATTCATGGTTCAGGATGCTCAAATTTGGGTAATGCTTCCTGCGTACTTACATATATAGCCTTGCTTTTCCTATTATCTTAGGGACCCTGCAATCACAGGGTCACAGAAAGGCTTGGGTTGAAATGTCCTGAAAGATTATCCAGTTCCAACCCCCCTTGCCATGAGCAGGGATGCCACTAACTAGGTCAGTTTGTTCAGAGCCCTGTTCAGCCTGTCTTTGAACTCTGGGGGTGGGACATCCATAGCTTCTTTGGACAATCTGTTCCAGTGCCTTACTTTGCTCCATGTAAAGAGTTTCTTTCTAACAGCTAATCTAAACCTCTGCTCCTTTAGTTTAAAACCATTCCCCTTTGTCCTGTTGCTGGTTGCCCATGTAAAAAGTCACACTCCCTCCTTTTTATAAGCCCCCTTTAAATACCAGAAGGCTGCTCTAAGGTGTCCCTGGAGCCTTCTCTTNCTTGCCATGAGCAGGGATGCCACTAACTAGGTCAGTTTGTTCAGAGCCCTGTTCAGCCTGTCTTTGAACTCTGGGGGTGGGACATCCATAGCTTCTTTGGACAATCTGTTCCAGTGCCTTACTTTGCTCCATGTAAAGAGTTTCTTTCTAACAGCTAATCTAAACCTCTGCTCCTTTAGTTTAAAACCATTCCCCTTTGTCC
>VZTF01006428.1:134723-220305 GCA_013397755.1 Cnemophilus loriae
AGTTTAAAACCATTCCCCTTTGTCCTGTTGCTGGTTGCCCATGTAAAAAGTCACACTCCCTCCTTTTTATAAGCCCCCTTTAAATACCAGAAGGCTGCTCTAAGGTGTCCCTGGAGCCTTCTCTTCTCCAAGCCAAATAACCCTATCTCTCTCAGCCTACCTTCATAAGATAGGTGCTCCAGCCCTTTGGTCATCTTTGCGGCCCTGCTCTGGAACTGTCTTTCAAGTTAAAACATTGTCTCTTGTTCTGTCAGTAAAGGCTCTGGTAAAAAAAGTTTTTCTCCATCTTTCTCAACATATTTTTAGGCTATTTTCCTGATAGAAAGTGCTATGGGAGCATTAAGTTTAGAGTTCATGCGAAGTATATATGTACTCTCTCAAGCTTTCGTTGTTCATAAATATTCTTTACATACATTTTACTGGATTACAGGACACTCCAAAACTTCCAACAGCCCACAGGACTGTACAAAGAAATCCAAAACACCTATTCCAAAGTCATAAAACCACCACCAAAAATCTACTTTGTAAAATAACTTCTATTTTCAAACAGTTGGTTTACCTGAGAATAATGAGCACTGAAACCAGCTTGAGACATTTCCATTTCAAAAGAGGAGGCCTGCTGGTCTGTTGTTGCTATTAAACACAAAAAATTAAGTTTCAAAGATAAATTTGTTTCAATCTGAAAAAGTAACTGAAGAGTGTTACGAAAATGATCATATGATAGTAAAGCATAGCATAATTAAGTCTAAATAAATAAGTCTAGCATAAATAAGTCTATTCAGTGAATATAGTTTACCATAGATTTTCATAATAAACACAGAAATAAAGACCCATGTTGAATGCTACTATTAAGTACGGGAATTTCCATTTTAAGATCATGTCTCAGAACTTTTCCAACAAAGTTTCTGGGCTAAAACTGACCAGATTTGAACTCAGGCTGATGGTAAGTATGTTTGGAATGTTTGATTAATATGGTTAAGCCATTTTCCACTTGAGCTAAGTGAACAATAAAACACCAGCCATGTAACTCTGGCCTTGTATTCAAGCAACTAAAGTTTTGTAGGCAGCTGGAGGAACTTTAAATGAAAAACACTTGATGTTTGTATGAACCTTTGCAAAAACAACATAGGAAAATCTCTGCTGTCCAAGATCCATAAGCCTCAGCTAAGTGCTTGAGAACGGTAATCCTGCCCAGAAAATTACATGAAGATCTGATTCTTTTAAACGACTTTGTATAAAAAAGGTATCAGGTTATTTTGTACTAGCTTCAGTATCTCGTCGAATAGTCATATACTAGTTATTAAACTTTGATGGACTGTTTTGCTCCCAGGTAAACTTGAAATATCATCAGGGAAGAAAAAGTTCTGCCTGTTCCTCTGCCTAAAAGAAAGATAAGCAGCTCTTAATAGTCAAGGATTATTTTGCCACTCTAAGTGGCCAAGTAAGGGAACTGTATTCTGCATGTTGATTCTTCCTTGAGAGCAAAATATGCTAACAGGCACTAGAGGCAAGCTATGAAATCTGCCCTGATGCTGGTCCAGGAAGAGTTCACAGTTTGCTACTAGCTGAGTGCTGAATCAAACCTTCAACTATGTGAATGAAACTGAGCCATAGCAAGCCATGGTTGCATGAATTTCTGGCATCTGGACTATTAAATAATACTGAACTTTTGATACTCAGCAACTAATCCCCAGTGATTGCTCCCTGGGACATGCCTGTCCCAACTGTTGCAATTTACAGCCTGTCATAGGAAGGAGACATGATCTCAAAGACAAAGTGTTTGACATACAAACGAAGACTAGCATGTTTCACAAGATGTAGCTGCTTTGCTAAGTCTGAAAAAGTTATTTTTAGGCATAAAACTCTTAAGCTTCACATCTGCTGATAAACAGTATTTTCATGCAGTAAAGGATGCTCCTTAATGAGCTGAGAAAGACAGGATTCTCACAGCCTGAGGCAGAGGACAAAGCTGGTACTGTTGGTGTGTGCAGCTCAAAGTACTGCTTAGATAATGGCCCTTAGCCTAACTTTCCATTCAGTTTCAAACTGCCAAGCATCTTACAAAGGATATTTTGTGAAAAAACATTTGTGCCTGCCTACTGGTTGGATAAAACATAAAACTGCTGTTAAAAGCAATGTCCATGCCATGAGACACAGAGGCATATGAGAAAGATTATGTGTAAAAATCCACTGGTTGTCAAGTAGGAGTTTTTGTTGGATTTGATTTTTCAAATCTCTCTCAATTTTCCTTTGAATTTCTTTAAAGAACCAAAATGAAAACAAGAATTCCAAGAAAAAAAATCAAATGTACTACTACACTAGCAAGAAGCAATTTAGATTGAGAATTTAAACAGATTCAGATATTGAATTTCAGCAATCAAGCTTCTTGTGATGCACAGAAGATACTATGTATGGAGCTGATTAATCTCCAGTTAAACACATCCAATAAATTGGCTTGTCACCAGAAGGCTGCATGGTACGGAATTAATCTGCTTGCTTCCACCACCAGAAAAATGTATGCATGGACACAGTTGTGAATCCAGAATATAACTGAAAGGCTTTGGGATAGGACAGGAAACTATGCCTGAAGAATCAGCATAAACTGATTTAGCCAGCATCATCTAGCTCCAACCCACTGGAGCAGCTTGACCTTGCTATGTCTTGACAAAAAGCTAAAATCCCATTTTCATTTCTATTCTGATTCTCTTGTAGACAGGTTACATGATTTCTGGGACTTAGGTGGAGGAGGAGACATTTCTTGTCTCATATTGAAGGTGTCTTTTATAGAAATCCTAGTGCATCTCTGAATTCCTACAGAAAATCTGCAAACCAAGAAGCCTTTCAGCAGTAATGCAATTAATTAGCTTGTCTGTTATGGTCTGGATGAAGGTAATTTTACACATTTTTCATTTCAAATACATATTTTTTGTAATACAGTCAGGTCAAAATAAAATAAAAATTGTAAATAAGGCAAATAGCTGAAGGCATAAATATCCTAACATTTTATAGTAGCTAATGTTAAATAAAAAGTAACAATATCTAAGAAATACATATTTGTTACTGCATCATTTGCAGAAAATTAGAACTGAATTCAATGAGTATTGCAGAACTTGTTGATACTTGAAGAGCTACAATATGCTTTATGTACCAAAATACTGAAGGACATGAAGACGAAGATTTGTCACCTCAAGAGCCGTCTATCATATAAACACATACAATTTATATAATTTAATCAAACATTTGGTGTCACCACCATCAACATAACGAGATTCATTTGGATATTTCACTAAGGTACAGAACTTGTTTAATGTTCAAATGTTTTGTATTTTTTTCTTATTATTAGAGGAAAGATTTAGTACAGTCAGTGGAAGAGTTAGAGCTCACTACATAAAGCATTCCCCAGCAGCATGGAGTTCAAGCCAGCACAAGCTACTCCACTGCCTGGAGGCTGGGCTTTCATGTGACAGACAGGCACTACCTAATGCTTGATGGCTACTAACTGATTAAAGGGACAAGGTGGAGTGTGACAAACTAAGACTGTCTCCTCCAGTGGTATCTGGGTGTTGAAAGGGTTGAGTTATGGCACAAAACCTCGACTTTGAGCACAAAGATTTCCAGAAACTCAGTCATGTTAGGTCTTACATCCTTCACCTGTTGTCACGTTAATTAACTTCTTATTCTATGTTAATTATAGCTAATAGATGTAACTAACATTTTATTCTGACAATAAAATACAAATATTTTTCTCACTTTTTTAGAAGTATGAAGGACAAATTGAAGACCAAGTTTTCAATTTCTGTTTGAACAACTATATTCCCACTGAAAGTGTATTCTTCCTGGTAAACAGCGACTTAGGAAAAGAGCACCCTATTCAATGAACTTCGAAGAACATAATGAGCCTAAGTAGGCTAAACTTTGAGCTTTAGAGAGATTAGATTCTCCTCAAATTAATTCAAAGCTGAGGAAACCAAATCGTCCAGAAAGTAAAAAGAGAGGAATCTATAAATGATATTTTAATAAACTGTTTATTGCTGAAAATATTTAGTAATAGCTGCAAACAGTAATATTTGATCAAACTAAATAATACACTAAAAAATCCCCAATCTAAATATGTCTGAGAAATACAACTCCAATGTAAAAAATTGAAAATACTCTCTCAATTTTGTACATTAAAGTCAATATTTTCTTTGGTTCCAGCTGTAAACTACACTATTCTAGCTGCTTGGAAAGTTAAAGTGTTGAAAAAAATAGTCCAAAGAGATGGATGTTTTCTTTGTATTATATGAATCCCCTCAGAGTTGGCCAGTATAATTTATAACTAATAAACTCTGTCTCCTGTTACCAGTAGTGTACTCGAAACAAACAGTGGTTTGGACAGTGTTGTCTCGTTTGGATGGAGAATGTAAGCAGACCTTACGAGAGAATGACTTTTCTGTGCTAAAATCTGAATACTGTGAACCTTCCCAAAAGAAAATTATATCTTGTTAACTCCATACAGCAAGTCCATGCTAACTTGTATAACAAAGTAATACACTGTAACTAATAACTAACCAAAAAGAGACCCTAAATATTCAGGCAGAAAAACAGATGATCATGGGGTAACTGGGGTATGATCTGGCCTAAAAGAGGGCAACTTCCTATTTACCCCATTAAAACAGTTCTGGTTACTTACATTTTAGACTATTGTCTCCATAGGCTCTAAATCCTCTGAATATAATCACATCTGTATCTACTATTCTGATGTCTATTTTAAATATTTTTATAATCAGCATGGAAGAAAAACCTGCATAATAAATTATATGCAGCACAATGCATTTCAAAGGAAGGTAAAAATAGGTGTTCTTCTACTTGTTTCAGTTGTAACACAGACATAAAGTAAAATTTTAAATAATGTCATACCTTCCAGGGCAAATATTCTCTCTCCAAGTGCTTCAACAATGGTTAAAAGAGCTAATTCATCTGAGACATTGAAAAAATGCTTTTCAGTAGGCTTACTGGCAATTGATCTTATTTCCTCTACAAATTTCTCAGTACTTAAATTTCCTCTGCTGTAGCTGCCAAGAATCTAAAGAGAATAAAAAAAAATCAAAACAAAAGTCAAGCACACATTTCATAACCTGTTTAAAAGATATCATTGAGGTAGGTTGTCAGAGAATGGTGGAAAATCATATCTAACCTTGATTTGTTCTGTTAAAACCTCACCCAAATTGATTTGCAAACATTCTTTCCCAAGCAGAATGGAACTGTATTAAGGCTGAGTTGTTTTTTTGAAAATACCATTTGACAGGAAACAACTGTATAGCGTGATGTCTGCTATCTTCAACTGTATTTCTCATGCCTTCACAAAATTCTAATAATTTATTCCCTGATTTGTTGAAGTAGGCCATAATTTAGGAAAAAAACAACGAAACACTTCGCAAACCGGAGTACACAACTACACTGGCTTCTGCATAACGACCAGTTCTTATCATAACATGCTACACACGCAATTAATGACAGGTTGATTAGGCATAGAATAGCTCTTTATTCTGTGAAGATTTGCCCTATAAATACGTATAACAACAACACTTGCATTCAGTGCTAACAACATCAATACAATATGAGACTTTAGATTTGGTTTGCAGTTTTAACACCACTGCTGTAACAATTCAGGATACCTCAGAAAATAACACCTCACTTCTCTAATTCCCAGAAGAACAGATATTTTTCACGTGAAAAAGGGCTCTATACACTTATCTTGATCTGAGAGGGAGACAAAAAAAATTCCTATGTTCTAGCATCTCAGCCCACTGGAGCAATCCAAATTTGGTTCTAAACAGGGATTTTATTGCTAAAAATTGTTGCAGTGTCAAAGACAACTTCTTCTTTAGTTATCTCTAATTTTATGTTGAAAACCACTGAAAATGTGTGTGCTGCTGGACTCAACTTTTGTTTCATATCTTTCTTTAAATTAAGTATTACATTTTTCTATAAGTTTTATGGTTTCACACCACTTTATTTTACCAAACATAAGATAGAAAAACAAAGAACGATAGCAATGGAGATGCAACAAACCAATGTCCCCTCAAAATCAACAACAGAAAATAGAAGATTTGTGTATAAAATACAAAAATATAGTGGAGTAGTAACACCAAATCTATAATTAATGCTTTAATATTTCTTGCTATGGGTTAACCTCTATTCTCATTCAGCTACTGTTTGATTAACATGAAAATAACAGCTTTAGAATGCAAGCATGCAACACAGATATAATGAACTTGTATTTTCTTGATGGTTTACATTTGCTTTTTTTTTTTTAATATAAATTGCTTAGAATATTGTACTAGTCTACTCTGCTCAATGTTGCTTTTAACAAAAAGGATTTGATTTAAAACTGTCCCTCAAACACTTCCTCCTTTTTCTTCACACAGACACACACCTGTCATCACCTGGAAGACAGATAGATTGCTTTTCTTATATGCTATAAAATCAGAAAGAAAATTTTTAATGTTATTTTCAGCTTTTTCCTTTTTCCCTCTCTGAAATAATTATATTTCCATAAAGATTCTGTGAAATGAACTTCTAAAACTAAAATTACATTTAGAAGATGAAACATGCTTTTAAGATTCTGAATTTTCACATTAAATTTCACTTACAGCAATAGCAAATCTCTGAATGTTTTCATCTTCACAATCATCAATCACGTCTTGTAATCTGTAGTTGTCATGTGATTCCCCATCAGTCACAATAACCATTACTTTTTGTACTCCTCTTCGTGCACCGTGAGCCTCAGTAAAAGCTTCTTCTCTAAAGGGACCATAAAGCGTTTTGGAAAAAGGCAATGTCAGCATTAGCACATGCATCATATTTGCATAGCCAACTACAAACTAAAAGATTTTATATTAACTAGGAAGCAGGAAATGGAGATTAATGTTAACCATGAACAAATACAAACAGCTGCAACTGGAACTTACATGACAGTTCACAGCCAAAGTTTCACAAGCATTCATTCATTATTCACTCACTTGAGAGCAATAGCAGAAAATACAAAGCTGCATAGTGAAAAATTCTTCCCCTCTACAAATAAACTTCTGGCACCTTAAAACAGCTGTTGGCATCTCAAAAGGACCCAGCCAACACCCTCCCTTTCCAAAAACCATGTAGAAAATCCTTGCCTACTCCCACCCTACAGCAGCGCTTCAAGTAGTCAAAGTATTTACTCAGCTACCAGCACACCTCTGCACACCTATGTTAATTAACACTGGGTATTGGGGATGTGGCACAAATAGGTTGCAGGTGAGTGGAGGCAGGTTGGGGCACCCACTTGAATTCTACAGTTTGGGCAGCTGTTCACCCAGACTCTGGACCTGACAAGGCAAGGCTGGATTAGGGCTCTGGAGAAGAAGGAAGGAAGCAGGGCTTCCTCTTTTCAGAAAAATACCACAGAATTCTAGGACAGGCCACATGAGTGGAAGCTGAAATTTACCACCGAAAACAGCCAAAGGGCGATGACTGTGAGAACAGAGGAAGCTTTTGCTGACAGTTTCTGTATATACAAGCCTGCAGTAATTTGTGGCATACAGGGGCTTTCTGAACTAGAGGTGGTTTCTGAATACTTGGCAATTCTCAACTGGCTCTGCTTTCATGAACTTGTTTGGACTCCTCAAGCTTCTACTTGTATCTCAGGAAAACGTCAATGTATAAGACTTCAATTATACACCACATCAACAAAACTTTGGTCAGATAATCAAATTGTTCATCAGAAGGATGCTGCATATTTCACTAAATGGTTGTTTGGAAAGAGTGAATGCAATCTTTTGCGGAATAAAATCACGCTTTTGTGATGGAAAAAAAAAAACCCAGGAAAAAAAAAAGATACCAGGACGAGGTTGTACAGTTTGAAATTTTCTGAGAGATTTTGATTTACTGCCTGTTCTATGAAAGACAGATTTCATTTTTCTCATAAAAGAAGCATTTCTAAATATTCCTATTGCTACAACAGGTCTTTAATCTACCAATGATCAAGAAGCTTCGAAGACTTAGGATATAAAAATTTTAGGCTTTCTGATGAGTGTGGGCTCAAACATTGTAATAATCAACTTCAGAATGAAAACAAATTAACATTAAAAATTCTATTTTTTTGTTTTTCCTCCGAAAAAAATTGATTTTCTTTATCCTTCTACATACACAGTTACTGCCTGCTCTGTGTGGACATCCAGTATTGTCAGCCCTTTGCTCAGGCCTACAAACTTGCTCTACATCTATTATCTTTTCCTAATTCCTCTATTCAGGAGATAGCTGCCTTTCAAGGGTCTCATATGCAACTGCTCTAGGTGCTGGATGGAGTCTGCTTATCCACCTTCCTCCTGAATGATCCTTGCTTAGCTAAAATGAAGTCAGATGTTAGCCATGCTATGCTTTTAACACATAAAATCAGAACCACCACCCTGCCTGTGTTTGTTTCTCCCATGTGCAGGACAGTCTCTTGTGCACGTACCTGGCCGTGTCTATTCCCAAGGCTGTCATGGTTTGCGTGCCACCCCGCTGGCGTATTCTCGAGGCTGCAGCCATCACATCTTCTGTTGTCGAGTATGTGTTCAGGAAAAATTCATGGACTACAGTCTGTCCATACTGAACAATTCCAACCTGAAACGCACAGTTCATGTTTAAAATCAACTGCCCTTAAAGAAAATATGCCTGTCTCTTGCAGTGGGGTAAATGTCTGTTTGTACCTACAGCCAGGAGAAGAATTGAACTGTTCGTGTTTCCCTCAGTATGAAACACCTATATGAGTTTGAGCAAGACTAGCTAGATGACAGTCTCATGAAACATTTTGAAGTTTCTAAATTGCTTTTATTAAAAACTGGAATAAAGCCAAAAGCTGTCTCAAGTCCTTGGTCTTCCTGGCTTGAGACAATCTGGATGGGAGCTCTGCTCTCCTCTAGGCCAAGGTAGACCAGTGCACCAACCACCAGTCACAACTCTCCAAAACTGTTTTCCTTATAGCATACAATGTCATGGCTCACTCACAACTCTCTTCATTCCACTCAAATATAATATTCCTACATCCAATAGTTTATTTACCCTAAATTGAGCCTAGAAACAGGAAGACCGAATTACTGTTATCTTGATGAAGACAGCAGGGACATCCGTGACATAGACGTTCTCCCAGCAGGAGACAAGTCAAAGTATCACCTGACAAGTACCAGAGGGTAAAACATGAAGAAAATGGTGGCTTTGGGACGGGGGAAAGTTATGTAAAGTCTATGACCTTAGCAGGACAAGTCTTTGTGCGTAAGGTTAACACATGGGATTGTGCAATAACCGCAAAATGCCTGAGAGAACCTGCTGCAAAACCAAGAGTGGAATAAAAAGATGAGCAATATTCTTAAATATTAATTAATTTCTCCCATTCATCTCTGCCAGTTTTAATATTTTGGCAGGTTCCTGACAGCTTTTACTGGGAAGAAGCCACACAATGTTCCATTAGCATATTTCAATTTTACGTTACACATGGCAATTTATAGGTGTTATTTAGGATAATGCAGTATTATGTGGCATTTATGTCTCACTCATCTATTATTAAAAGCACTCTAGCATTAAGGTACTGAAGATCAATAAGACCTCTGGGATGTTTTTACCATCATATTATTTTAGAAGTGGCTTGTTACGTACTTTACAATTGCTTTACAGGGTTTTTTTTCTTTAGGTATTTTCATAGCCTCTCAGATTCTGCACAGTATTTGTTTGCTTGTAGCAGAAGGGTTAGAATTGGATAAATATTTCACAGTAAACATCAATAACATGATTATTATGAAATGCTGGTTACACATGATTATGGGACTATAATTATAATGGCATGTGATAGCAAAATCTATCCCACTGAATTCTCATATCTTTTTAAAAACACAGTCAAATTTGGAAGAACTGAGGTAAGCTCAAAGTTACGATAAGTTGCTGCCTTTCAGGTATTCGTCTCTTGGAGGTATGCCCTCTTTCATCTGCAGCAGGGAGAATGCAGAGGCTGCAATGTTCCCGTGAGCAGCAGCCTATTAACCCTGCGCAGTGTTTACAGAACCAACCAGGGCACACTCTGTATCATCACTCAGAGCACTCATGTGGCACTGAATAAATCACAAGCTGAAGATGAAATTTTTGACCTGTTCCCTGCAAGGCAACTATTTTGTGGCGTGCATCTAAAGTGACACACAGCATTATCTGAATAGGATACTGTTAGTCCTTTAAAGAGACTGCCGTGAACTGGTGATGAACAAGAGATTTGCATCATGATCAATTTTCTGGAGGAAGAGTAATGGCTTAAGAATTCCAGTGCCATGCACCAAGTGTAGCCAGAGGCTATAGTATGCTGGGGAGCTTGTTGGTGTGGATTCACGGCTCCTTCTTTGCAGCTTTTGAGCTACCAAGAACGAAATCATCTACTGACTGCTGCCAGTGTGAAAAGCATCTGCCAGTCTTTCATGATTCTAGAGACCCGTGTTGGTGTTGTCATTTTCCTAAAAAAAGATTACAGGCTGACATTGAGTTGTATCATTTCCTGTTTGAAAGGAAATGTCCATGATCACAACAAGCACACATTTTGAGCATTTCCTTCTCAGGAAGTGAATGGGAAGAACATCTGAATCTGAAAGCTGCACTGTGCTGCATAGCTTGTAAATCAGGAAGGAAGGGGGGCATATGGTTATCTTATGGGATACAATTATCATGTAGGACCCTTCCTTAGCACTAGCTTTGAAAACACTGATCATCGTGGTCTACATATTCCATGCCATCAAAGATGAACCATTCCTCAATAAAAGGTAACAAAAAGCCTCTGAGAAAATGCTACAAGTCTTCGTGTTCCAGTCTCCTGCAGGATCACAGAATGAAGTCCACCTTGTAAAATTAGAGTTATATCCTATTAGATAGCAATGAAGGTTTGAGCTTTTGTAGCCTTTTCATCCTACGGAAAACTACAAGTGGCATACCTACACGATGCAAACGTGCCTCTATAGGACTTCAGCAAGCCCCTAAAAATGATGCTCACAGGCATCGTATGTTTTGATTTGCTTGTTTGATAGATATCTGGAAAATGCAATAGTAGTACACAGAAGGACATAATTCTGCTCTACTCCAGAGAATCTATTATTTTTCCCACCATTACTGACCATAATCTATTGAACATTCTTGTAATTCTTAAGTTTATGTTCCCTTCCCCAGCATTCCACGGTTTTTACATTACACAAGGGAATAATTCTTTAATTGTCCCCAGTTCCTGTGAAAAGTGTTGTACAAGAGAACAGGCAAATGATGGACTGTTGTACTTTGGAACAAAGGAGTTCTCCGGGCTACAATTTATTGTTGTCCTATAAATGAATACAGACCCTTTCCCAATAAATTATTAACTTAATCGATTTGGCAAAAACCAACAACTAAAATAACCAAATGAAAGGAAAACCATTTGTTACATGAAATCATATGTTAGGGTTTTCAGCATTGGGATGTGGAGAGAAATATTTTTGGATGTACTGATCCGCAATGTAAAAGAAAAGCAGAGATGCCCCGGGAAGAATTATGGGATAATATATTTTTTCATAAGGAGGTCTTCTTAAAGACATCTGAACCAAAAAAACCCGACAAATTCATCCTCCCACATTTTGCTTACTTCAAGACACAAGTTACTTGTAAACTCTTGCAAAGATCTTTCTTCATCCTTAATCTTTGTAATACCTCTTAAATACACTTCTGTTCTTCTGAAGACAAAACTAATAGTAAGATATTGCATGGCATGACTTATTAGTGTACTGATACAGTCCCTTTGGAGACACAGTAAGGTATAGGCCAAACATCTATTACTGCTTATATCATACATTAATGTAAAAATAGAAACTGTCTGAAGATTTCTGAAGGCCTTTCCAGCATAGCTTTAAAGCTAGAATTGAACTTATTTAAGTATTCTGCTTTCTCTTTTGAGAGAAATCCACCGAAAGTTATTCACATGTAAATGATTAAAAAACCTACCCCTCCGTATCAAAAAGACGATTATCTCCACAACAGTTAAAAACGAGGCAAAAAAAGGCCAAGAGAAATATTTTGATTTTGTTCCTACTTCTCCTACTTCTACATAATTCATCCTTCTTTTTCCACTTTCCTGTCATCACTTTCCATTTACTTCTTTTATCCTAAAACTCAAGATATGCAGCATAATCATCAGTATGGTGTTGTAGGTTATCTGGAGAAGGGAAAGAGGAAGGGAAGGAAAAAAATACCATAAACTTTGACTTTCTGCTTCTGAAACTTTAGGCTTTCATTTTCAAATCTGCCAAACATGGGACACTGAGCAATTTCTTTCCTGACTTGCTACAAATCTAATGACCATTGTTCATGGAGGGGGTAAGTGGGAAAAAAAACCAACTCAAAAGCCTCTAATCAAAACACAGTTTTGAACAACTCACACCCAATCTGCTAAGGACTTATTCTGTAATCACCTCATTCCTTTCCTGTGCAAAACAATCTTAAGCCAGTGAAAGTCCACTGATTACTACATGCTCATGTAGTAAAAAATTAAAATGGAAAAATCAATTTAAACAGACAAAAAGTAAGTTATTGTTCCTATGCGTCTCTTCTGTGCTCCCAAAGGAGAGGGGATAAATAAGTCTGCTCTGTGTTTCTCCTCTTCCCCATTGTATAGCCATTTAAACATTTTTTCCTAGAAAGGAGACAGTGTGGGTGGTGGACAGAGTATAAACTCATTACTAACTTCAGATGTGCCAGGGTTCCCAAGCAGGGGGCTCAGAGGAGAGGAGAGAGATGAGATGTGTTCTGGGGAAGGAGGAAGGTAAGAAGGACTGAGAAAATTGTACCGAGCTTTTGTAGTCCATTTCCAGTTTTTCAGCCTCTCTCCTCCTTATCCCATTCTTATCTCCCTCTCAAATGTTTCTGCTCTGTAGCAACCAGATGCCAAAGCTGACGTCCTCAAGTGAATATGTGTACGTGTGAGGAGAGGGGTAGCTATGCCAAACTGTGGGCACAAGGGATTTTGTAGGTGGAGAGGGGAAGCTGCTGGAGTGCAGGCCAGTGACGGACCTATTGTGCATGAGCTGAGCCACACAGATGAGGCAGTATTCCAAAACTGAACATAACAGAGGTGTGGCATTGTAAAAATTTGGGAACTGCTGGGTGAGGAAGAGGAGTGAGGGTGCAGTAGAGTTGATTGCCCTGCATACCACTCCCACGAAGACCTTTGGGCAGAAGGCAGTGATGATTTCCATGCAGCCAATGCCCCACACTGGGAAGTTCAGATTTAAGTATTTTAAGATGATACATGTTTGAGTAATCATCTCTTTAAGGGAACAGAAAGAATTTTTTCCTTTCAGCTAAATTTGAAAAAGTGTTTTTCCTTCTTCCTCACAATATCTGAAGAAAAGTGTGTTTAAAATAACAGGATATGATTGCGGAGTTTACAGTTTATAAGTTATTTATTTTATCAGCCAGTGTTCAGTATAGCCAACAGAGGACCTGGGTGGTAACTTGAAAACCCCAGTTAACTTGGAAAATTATGTGGATAATACTCTCTGCAGACAGAGGTGTCCTTTACATCTTCTCAGAATCTCCTTTGTGAAGGCAGGAGGTGAATGTTAGGAGCAAACCCGAAGTTGCAAAACTGCCTGTAGTATATAATTTGTTATAGGAGGTCCTGGAAAATCCCTGATTTTGGGAGGTGGAAAATAGAGAAAGGAAGAAACAGTTTCTTCTCTTGCTCTTAATAAAGCTTTTTGTGTTAATATGTATCCCAGAGTCAGTGTTTCCCCCTTCCCAGAGTTCTCTTAGAACTGATATTTACATAATCTGTTCAGCAGCCTGTGGGACATATGCCAGATCCTCAGGGGGGTAATTGGTCGTAGCTCCATTAATTCTGATGGAACAGCACTGATTTATAGCAGCTGGGAATTTGGCCCTCTCTACTTATTATATAAATGCAGCTCCTGCCATTAATAACATGCAGCTAAACAGCCACTCGTTAATTATGATTTCAAGGTTTAAAAGCTATATGCCCAATGTTCCACAGTACTTAGAACACTGCTCCAAAAAGCTTACAATCAAAGTCTGTCCAAACCACGCATGTGTGCTTCAAAAGAGCAGAAATGACCTTTGTGCTATGAAGTACAAAGGAAGACAAGAAGGGGCTGTGGAGAGGAAGGAAGTGGGAAAGGACACTGTTCAAGCAGCCTCATTTAATGCACTTAACTTTTGTCTCTAGGTTAGAAAGTTGGTTTCTGCAGACTGCCTGAGAAGTGGGGGGAGGAGCAGTCTTCCTGACATTGCTGCTTGATGACTGAGTACTGACTTCGTTGTGGTTTCAGCTATTTTGCTTTAGCATCCTGCTGCAGTAAATTCTTGGAATTGAAGAGGTCCATAGATGACTATTATACTATTTCCTGTAAATTTTTTTTTCCTCTCAAATTAAAAAAACATAAAATATCTACCATGTTACCTGTGTTTGCTGAGGACCTATATCCATATTTCTCAGGAGGCTGTTCAGAAAGTCTGTGACACTCTCCCATGGATAAATGCTGTTGGACCCATCAAGGACTATGACAATGTCCAACTGGGTTTTACACTCTGCAACACAAATTGCCACATAAGAATTGACACTAACAAGGGTCAGACTTATCTCACAGCTCCAGCTACTTTTGTAATTAGTAACAAATGTATATCCTTCTGCAATGCTGAACTGACACGTTTTATGTCAACTATCATTCTTCAACTTTTGCATTGTATTTCACATGGCTTGTGTTCCCTTTATCAGGAAGGGGCTTTCTTGTGAGCAGAAATTTAAGAATGGGAGAAGATCACATAACTGGAGTATTTACCAGTGACCCCCTACCTTATTCAACGTCAATCTACTCTTCTACAATTTTTTCAAAGGACCAGGTCTTTAAGATTTGTATGTATATTACTAAGCTGGGTTTGTATTAGGTCTCAGTATGCCGTCATTATTTAAAAGGAGTCTTCTGGCCATAAGCTAAAAACATAAGCAACTATTTTTAGCAATTGTGTTTGGACATTACATAGCACTGTAATGATTGTTTATACTGAGATAAATTCCAAAAGTAGGAAGAATTTAGGTTATATACGGACAATGAAAACATTTACTTAACTTGGTAATGCTGGTAGCTAAGTTAAGCAGTTCAATTTTTTCAGTATGCCTATGTGTATACATTTGTCTTGTTTGTCACTTTTTATTTTTGGACACACAGGAAAATTCTTGCAGCATGCATACCTTGCACAGATGGAGCAATGGCCTCAACAGTTTCAAAAGTGGAGCTGACATTAGAACAAACTCCCGTTGTGTAATGCAAACGTCCACATTTATAAGCATAAAGTGGTCCACATGCCTTTAAAAAATGAAAAAGGGTGAAATGTTTTTGTTATGATACCCGAGAAAAAAACAGACTTTTAAAATTAGCAAAAAAGTCCTTTCTTACCAGAAACCCTCCTTTTGGGTTAGTCACTAAGGTTGTTCCAAGAGTCATGTTTTCTTTTACTTCCACAACGTTAGGAACTGAAGTAGAAGCTATAAATAGATTAAAATGTTAAGTATTTGGGAACATGAAAACAAAATGCTAAATTATATATCCCCTAGCATGGAGCTTACAGCTTCTAAAATAAAACCCAGACTGACACTGGTTTCATCAAATATTTTAGCACCCTTCCCCCTCCTTCTTCAATTGCAACAATCGAGAAAAATTTCCAAGACTGGCTTTTATCCCAGAAAATTTGTCTGGGTTGCTGTCTCAAATAGTTTTCTTGAACCGCAAGAAAAGAAAAAAAAGTAAAAATAACAGCCCAATGAAAACAAGATACTACTACGCACAGTTTTGTTAATTAGGAAAAGAAACATTCCTTTTTTTACCTTATCTTGCTATGACTGACTTAATAGCTTTTGCATTTGTTACTGTTATGTTACATGACTGACATTTAGGTTTTCAAGGAACACAGGGAGATAAAATTATCACAACAGGTATATTTGGTGAAGTTCATATTAACAGGAATTTCCTTCTGGTCTACATCAGGTATCTCTTGACTTGACCAAGAAAATTATTAATATTTACCTATGTCATATTAAGATGCATCAGCCTAGTTACATTTTTCATCAAAAGCTTACTGATGGCATTATGAAGGCTCTTGGCTTCAGAGAACTTTGGAAAAGGTAATTCATGAAATTATGCTCCAAGACCTTTCTGGCTCGATGGCCAGGACTGCCAACCACAGTCAATTAATGTCAGTCATAATAAAGTTTTGATAATGCAACCACATGCCCATTCTAAAATTATGAACATGTTTTCCACAGGACAGTGAGAAGCCTTAAAATAAAATTATTTTTAATGTTACAAACACAACTTCATTCACATTCACATAGCTCTGGAGCCCCAAGTAAATTTTCACTAGAAAAACATTTCTAATGCATAGTTACTAGCTACAAATCTCCTAAGATCTGACCTCTATTATTCCTCCATGTGACACAGCTTTATTTCCTTTCATACCTGGTAAGTTCAGTTTTATGCAGGGTGATGGGCTGTCCCTTCCTACAGGGCATTTGTAGACATCTCCTGTTCTTTTCTCAGGTTGGCCAACTAGTGGTGAACCAATAAGTACCCTGCAAATGAAATAAATTACCTGAAATGTCTTCTTTCTGAAAAGGCACAAAAGTCAGCAAATAAAACTTAAGAAAGAGAGCACAGCTGCAGCAAGCTCCACATTAGCAGTATAGGATGGAGAAAAAGAAAATTATCTATTATAGCAGTTCAGATGCAAGAGAGAGGAATAATAATGCCATGAGAAGGAAGTGTGCCTATATACCCAATTACAGAATAGAATAACATTTTAAAAAATTCCAGTGGAAAATAAAAGCAGTATAGGTGGGTAGAAAACAAGTATTAGAAGTAATACAGATGGAAAGATATGCTTTATTTAATATGTCCTTGATCCTTACAAGATCTTAGATGAAAACTTGTTTTCAATGCTCAGAGACCGAATGTCAAAGGACAGGCTCACAAGCACTCAGAGGAAGAATTTAATCTTAAATAATGTGGAGCAGCACTGTAAAAGTCATGTTCTTCCCTCTCATTAATAAAAAAGGTTATTAAAAGAAATTTCAAACTTTTAAAATGTAGAGAAGCTGAGTGTGCATGACATCCCCTGGGAGGTGATCTATGGTCATCAGGTTCATGCCCCTGTGCCGTTCCTTTCTCAGAAATAAAGAGCCCCATGAAGAGTGTTACGTGATCTGAAAGGCTATTTTGTCTTTTTGCATGAGGGAATCCCAGATTTATTGAGAAACAGCTGCAGCCAGGTTCAGAGACCATCTGTTGCTGGAAAGCTCTATCTGTGCCATACAGGTAGCATTACAGCAGTAGAAAAATCCTCTCAAGGCTGTTTTGTGTATTTTTAACTATCAGGTTACAGATTTTCCGCTTTACATACTGACACGCTGAAAGCTTGACAATTTACAGGAGCTCTGAAGTTCAGTTCCAGAGATGTCCATATCTAGCACACTAGTTCATATCGCTGTCTGGCTACTGGTAGAGCTACCATTTCCAGCTCGTATTATTGTTTGCTTTTGAAAGGTTTCAGGACTGTTTACAACAATACAGCTTACTTTGCAAAATCCCAGCTCCTAGAATGGACTCCATTTCCTGAAGGTCTAAATTAGCTCAAAGAAGGTCATTATTCTTATTCTCTCATGACCCTCATACAAATGTGTATTTAAACATCCTACAATTGCAGCAATCAAGAACTAGCATATTCAAAAGCTGGCTCTGTGGTTTCATTTCTCTGAGCACTGTGTTGCAGCAGTGGTCAGACTCTCAGAGTCTGGCAGACCCAGCACTTGCAGTGGTGATTGCTCACCACAGAACAGTCTGGCCCGGCGGTCCTCCTCCTGCCTGTCATTCCTGCATGCCTGCAGGAGTCCCTGGGTTTACCAAGAATTATTGAAAAAGCTCTGGGAAAACCAGAGCCATCTGCAAAGAATGGTGGAGATCTCACTCCCAAACCTTTTACCATGCAATTGTTATTTCAGTTCTCCAGCCCAGTTGTTAGCCTCTGGGGTTTAACAAAGTAAAAGCATAGGCAGGTGTTTATCAAATGACCAAGAAGCAATGATACGAGTGAGCATGCCAAAATCCAACCTCTACTTAGAACAACCGGAAGGAAAAGAGAGGTTAAGATAAAGGCTCTAAGTCCCAAATGCAAATATATTACCAGTTGAAAGACATATTTAGCCCTCCAAAAGGGAAGGCAGAGGGAGTACTGTACTAATTAATATTTTGACAAGTAAATGCTCCAACTGAGTTAAAAAACTCAGTTCAGACAAACCCTGACAGAAAACTTTAGAAAAAAACACTTGTTATGGATTATTTACGTAAAACAGGAGTAATTTCATTGCAAATACATAAACAGAAAGAAAAGACAAAGATTTCATTTGGAAAATGGAAAAAACAGAGCTCAGGCAAAACAAGTACTTTCTCAGCTCCATCAATGAGGGCGTTTACCCATTTTGTGAAGTAATTTCTGTCTTTGAGGAGATAATTGCAGGTATATATGTGGATCTTTCTCTCTCCCAATTTTTCCATATTTCCTAAGGAATGTGCATAAGTTTAAGAAATATGCCTGACAGAATCTGATCCTAACTTGAAAATAAACGTACAGCACCTGAGTCACTGAATATCTGACCACTTGGAGTGTTCAGTTAAAAAAGGAAAAAGAGCTTACCATTTCCCTTCCTCATTTTCATACTGTTGGACTGTGTATCCGAACATGTCTTCCAGAGGCCCACTGAAGGTCAGTGCATTTTTCACATCAACATTGGAAGTGTGAACAAGGTGAAAGAGAGCTTTAAAAAACATTAGTATTCAAAAAAAAATTAGTAAGTAGCAGTACAAATAAACCCAAATACTTCTAAGAAATCAATGTTCAATTAAGACTTAATGAAAGGTACAAGATACGTTGAAAGTGGCATTTGGGGCACACATAGCACACCTTGTAAGAGATTTAAATCATACTTCCTCATACATAGATACACAACTAAATTCAGAGTTGTTAGCAACTGGACTTTTGTATCCAAAACATATTTTTCAAACTCCCATCACTCATTTTAAAATCACAGTTCCAATGACAGTAAGTAAAACATTATCACCTTTAAGAATAAATAACCTTTTAGTTATTTATTTAGTTTAGTTATTCCTTTTAGCTCCATTCATTTCTAATGCAAGAATTTAACACAAAATGTTCCTTTCCTCATTCAAGCAAGTAGTTCTAGAGGCTACTCATACTGAGAAATAACTAATTTTTAACAGAAAATTTTTGCAGAGAAACCACATAGGAAAAGAATGAGGAAAAGCTTTCAGATGTATTTAATTTTAATCTATATTAGAGGAAAAAAAAGTATATAGTTGTGTCTTAATTCCTGTGAACCATTTATACTTGGAAAAGAATAAAATAAATTTTCTATGCAACCATATGCTGATCTCCATAGTACCTGTATGGGATTATTTGCAGAAGTCTGATAGTTGTGCATTTAGGAAAATTTGCTATACAATGGTCATCTCGGACTATGAAGAGATCAGTCAAGAGAGCGAATGCTTCTTCTGACTGATTTCCCATACCCTGAAGTTCAGTGATCATCATCAAGGAAAATACTGCAGAATTTTGACTGCATAGCAAGTTTCAGAAAAGTTTGATATATAGGGTAAAAATCCAGCTTGAAGTGATACCTATAACCAACTGCAAGGCTCATTAAGAGGAGAAAAACACTATTCATATATAAAAATAAGGCTATTTATCTTTTCTTTATTTACTTTTTCTTACAGTGATCTCTTCTAACTTAGTCCTGTAAATCAGTTTCAAAAGTATTCATTGACTCTGCTGCTGCAGAACTGTATATTTAACTCACAAGAGTCAACAATTAGCTGAATTTGTAGAACATTAAGACTGCTTAAAAACACAAATATACACAGGTTTAATTTAATTTTAAAGAAGCATTTCATGATCATTTCCTGGCACTTAACAGTTACAAAAAAATACCCAAATACCCAATACTTGCTGCATGTCAAAGCATCTAAATAATGTCCAGTTACTAAAACATATCTGTGTTATTCACCATTCAGTTGACAAAATTCTCATGGAAAGCTTGTTGCTATAATTAAGCTCCCAAGTGGTCAATGCTAATCTGTCTCTCTCAGCATCTTATTTCCTGCTTAATGCAGTAAAATTATCACAGAAGACCATTTGTCATTCAGTAGGTATTTCCAGTTTCACTGGACAGCAAAAAAAGGAAAAGTTTAACTTGTGTTATTTTAGTTTTTCTTCCTCCAGTCAGAGTCAGGAAATATAAAGAAGTGAAAAAAACTAAAACATAGATTAATTCTTCAGAAAGTATTCACTGAAAGTGATAAAAAAATTAATCATTGACAGCCCTATGGGAAATAATTTGTGGGAAAATAATTTTGTCTTCCTTAAACATTTACGTTTAAAGAAATTCTTCTATGCCTGTTGATGTGCA
Source organism: Cnemophilus loriae (assembly GCA_013397755.1). Lineage (NCBI taxonomy): Eukaryota > Metazoa > Chordata > Aves > Passeriformes > Corvidae > Cnemophilus > Cnemophilus loriae. The sequence continues at coordinate 155,266 of VZTF01006428.1, forward strand.
ATAGGTATTTTCCTCTCCTATTCTCAGTCATTCAAGTATAATTAAAATGAACAAACCAAATTTTTAGGAATTCAGTCAAGTTATCACTAGTTCAAGTCCTCTTTTGTTAAATTTCAGTAAAAACTGAAATTTACTACTAAAAGAGTAAAAACAATTGCTATTATTACTTTTCAAACCATATAAGGGACTGCGACCATGTCATTTAGAGTCACAATCTACCTCCTAGACAATGAAACAGTCCTGATGAGTCACCTGCTGAAGTAACTGTCTAAGTTCATTATTTAGTTCAAGAAGAAAGGTAGAAGCAAAATATACCCAGGTCAACTTCTCTCTTAATGATGTCCAGAAGTCTGTCCACTTTAGCCTCTGAACAAGAAGGACAGAACATCCTTTTAGAGGTCTTTAGAGGCATGCTGTTCCCCTTTCTCACCTTATGATGATGTTCAACACATGCTATGAAATACTAAAGGCCACAAATTCCAGCCCATTTACTTTCTCATAAAGCAACCAAAGGTTACACGTGCACCCTGTGCTCTGTTCACGTCACCATGATATCCTCCACCATCATTTCATCATCTGATGATACATGAGGAGCTTCATCACAGTGATGTAGTATTGCAACTATGGATTTTTACTCTGTAGTCATTACAGGAAATGGTCTTGAAGTTTTCTGAATTGTTTATGTAACATTCACAAATTTTATTATTTTAATGCATCAGTTTCTAATCCTCATCCTTATAACAGCTGAAAATACGAAATGCTAAAACAAGTAAACTAGAAGATGAATAAAAAATGCCAGCTATTTGCTACCAACCACCCAAATCCTCATGCTTCTGAGCGAGGTCAAATTAGAATCAACAATAATGATGATTTCTTCTAAAAAAATAAAGCTAGATGAAAGAAAAGAACATAGATGGGCCAGACCGACCAGAAATAAAAATGGGGTGATGACTCCATACAGCAGAACAGACCTGTAGATCTTGTTAGCAAAGAATGTTTTGGAGGCTAAATATAAAGTGCTCAGTGGGGATCTGAAAAACTCAGTGAAAGACGAAAAGACACCACCGTTTACAACCCACACAGAATGCACATCTGGTTCAGGAAATCCCTTTAGCTGGAGATACTTAGAAACTGGAAGAGGAACATTACATATGATTGCATGGTTACTTTTTGTCTGTAGCTATCAGCTTACATGTACTCCTGCAGACATGATACTTGACAAAACACGTTCTTGATTTGATCCAGTATGCCTGTCCTTTTGCTCTCTCATCTTCCCCTTCTATCTTAGCCAGAAGTCAGATGCTTTGAAGTTTGACTTCATACACAAACTTTTTGGCAGATTTTAATATGCAAATGTACCGCATTGCCTTCTCTGTCTTCCATGTGCTTTGAAACATCATGAGCATAATGTTTTTGCATTAAGGTAAGGGTCATGATAAGCAGTGTAAAACTAACTTACAAATAATTAATGTATTTAAAGGTAGCTGACTGCATTTTCCATAGATCCTGTAAAAGGAAATCTTGCAAGCCAAAGAGCTGTTCAAATCTGCAGATGGTAAACAGAAAAGTGGAGTTTACAGTGACCTACATTACACATCTAGCTAACAACAGTCTACTGACGTATGGCAACTTGGGTTTCATGCTTTATTTCATTTTTTAGTAGAGAGAACATTGTATACAGGAGCTAATTATTCAGAACATTTAAAAATATTAGTGATTGTGATTGTGAAAATTATATTAATACTAATATCTAGCTTGAACTCTTTCAAACTTACAGTTTCCATCTAAGATGGCATACATTCTCTACTGCTTCTAGCTAACTTGTGTATGAATTAGGAAGAGTATTGGCAGAAGAAGTGGAAAAAGGAGAATTACAGGGAAATTCGAGAGGATTCTCTTCAGAATTACGGGTATTAAGGAGAAAAAAAACATTTTTTCATCAGATACATTGTATTTGACTTAATCACAAATAATGTAGGTAAATTAATATTTTGAACTATTCAATGTTGTGTTACCAGAATGACTGCAAACAGACCAAAATCAACTGACATGGTTCAGAAATGCAGAATATAAATGTTTCTCAAAGGTTAAAACTGAAGTTTCAGTTTTAACTTCATGTTCTGCAAGAAACGAGGCACTGCAGAAAACCTGGGCCAATGTCCCTCTCACTACTGATTTACACTGAGCAGAACATGAGCTGATGCATGTGCCATTCTTTGCTTAGCACAGCTTGTACCTATACGTGAAAGGTTAACACTCAGTCACCAAGACGACAACACAAATATTATTTCTATTACAGACCTAGAGTAGTAGCTCATACTTGTCCAGTAGCCACTAATAAATTTTTTTCTGTTTTACTTAATGAGTTCTTGTAACTAAACGTTTGTGCTGTCTGGATAGTTATTCTGCCTCCAAACCATGCAAAACTAGATTTCTCTGGGACTTGTTTACAAGCATATTGCCTGGCTGCCCACTCTAACCTTACAAACACAGAATCGGCACCCTTATTTTCCTAAAAAGATGGATATAAACATAACCCAAACTGTAGAACAAAGCCTAACACTTGGTTCTTTACTGATGGAAAATAGATCACCATAAATTACCCACAATAAATGAGATCACGAAGACCAACTTAGACAAGAGAAGAGAATAAACTGAGTTAGGATATTTTCACTGTGTATGGTCTGTGGCAAATAACAATTGCATCTTCTAAAATCTCTAAATCTCTAAATAGAGATTATCCCGAGAAATACAAATGTTTTCTTTCAAAAACAGGAAAGGACAAATTTACACTTAGCATTGGACAAGACTAACACATTGGCTGTACACTACTTCTCCCTTCCAGCATGTGGCCAAAAAGTTATTTTTGTCTCATTTCACACTTACTGCTATAGCACTTCAGATGTTTTTATCAATTCATCTGCATTTTGCAGGAGACTGAAACAAAGCAGGTCTAGGTGCACCAAGCAGCACACCAAAACAAATAGAAATGTTTTGCATAACTATGCACAATTGAAAAACACTGGGAAATTAAAAAAAAAAGTTAAAAAAATAAGAGTGCCTCCATCCTGGAATGTAAGAGAAAACGCAGAAATTTAAGCTCATGATTAAAATAAGATTAAAATACTTTATGGAGTTCTCGTATATTTAGACATCTTGGAAAATAAATTAAAAGAAAAATGGCCTTAATGTTTGTACAGTATACTTTACTATCAATGGTGTTGTAAAGATATTTTAAAAACCTGCAAACAATACAGGTGTGCAATACGGCAGCAGGGAACTGTGCATGTGATCAAAATGTACTGAAACCTAGGTGATACTAGAAAAGATGTCATAATTGTAAGACAATAACTGACTGCCTTTAAAAGTATTTTACATAGATGTTGCAAAGACTACCTGTCTTGTGATCTTAGAAAACCTATGAAACTGATCAGCATAAAAGGATGCAAGTAGGGTGCTGATAAATGTCACTCAGTGAGGGGAGCATTGCTGTGGTCTTCCACAAAAGCCTATTTTCAAAATAGCGGCAAATAGTATCATGCACTGCAATTTGAAAACTCTTTCACTTGAGGAAATTGATATCACTGTGCGTTGGCACCTGCAAGCCTGAGCTGCAGCTCTCAGCTAGCTGGAATCAAGCCAGCAACAGGGAACAAACTGTGTCCTTCAGTACACGCAGCACTGAGCCTCAGGAAATAAAATCTCCTCAAAGCTGGATCTTTTAGCTGCACCAACACAACACCATGCACTGGGGTCAGGGCTGGGCTGCATCTGGCTGGTAGCAAGGAAGATTAAACATGCATCAATTTGCAAAGACATACCTACAGAAATACTATTTTCAAAATAATGGCTCAAACATGTGAAAGTGGATTATTTGCTGGAGCACCAAATCTACACATTTTATTTTCTGCTTCTGTGATAATGTTGCTGCAGAATTACACAGCCTTTTCCTATGAAAAAGAGATTTAGCCACTAACATGCCAAGTGGAAGAAAATATGACAGCATTGTACAATTGCTGTCTGTGAGTTCAGCGGCCACAGTGCTCTGGCCTTACTGTGGAAGGCCAAGGAGGCTGAGGCAGGAGTTCTTGTTGCATTCAGTTCTGCCTGGCTAAATATCAACATATTTCAAATAAAGCTGTATATATATTAAAAAAAAAAATCAACTTCAGAAACTTTTCAGTAGTGCTTAAATCAAGCCTTTTATTTTTCTGGGCTACAAAAGAACTTTTGTATGATTTTGCCTCCAGCATTTTTTCTTTAATCTTTAACCTTTGAGGAGCAAAAGACTGACTTTCTGGAAAGAGACTGAATAATTAATAAACCATTTCTTATTAAAAGTAGATAAATACCCCAAAAGACCAAGAAATATATATTTGAAAGTAATTCCAGATGCAGTAGCCAAATGCTTTTCAAAACCAATTAAATGCTTTGTACAACCCATTAAATAAAGCTCTCTTTGCTGGTTTTGTACTAAATACTTTGTGCTGGAAAATAGCTTTATAATGCAGTATCAAGTCTGAAAATATACTGAATCAACGCTTTGTAATGTGGTCCCAAATGAATAACATCATGCAACAGGCAAAACTTCTGGAGATATAATGGCAGAGACCAAGAATATGTCTCCCGCTCAATTAGCAGTCATCAGATTAAAACTATTTTGTTCAAAATTTGGAAAATGGTCCTCTCATTATCACAATCCTTAGCACTTTGCAGTTTTTCACAAAAGAAAGAAAAAAGCCTTTAAAATATGCAGTCACATACAAAGAACTTCACGAGGTCTGTTTCTCGACGTGTGCAGATGTAAGAGGTCTTAGCAAATTTAGCAGCTTGATGAAAAGTGAAACAACTCCTACAAAAAATGTTTTATCTTGTCTCCAATGACTTCCAGTCCATCTTTTGGACGTAGTTCTTCCATCAACACTTACTTCCACACAAATCCCTACAATCATTGTATTCCCCTTGACTGTCCATCTTCCTTTGCTATCAAACAGCATTCCTCACGAACGCCCCACTGGAACTTTGATTTCCTACCATACAGCTTTACTTGTAAGCCTCGTATTTCAGGAAGAAACCATAGTTAAAATGAAAATACATGCTGTTTTCTGAACTAAAACCAACCAGTAAGAGTCAAGAAGGACATTTCTTCTGGTTTTCCACAACCACTTGTTCAGTTACGATGAATCCCAGTTTTGCCGGCTTGATGTCCCGTAAGCTTTCCATTGTGTAGCCTTCTTAAAACTAGCATGGTAGGTCAAGAACACCTTGCGCTGCAGGAAACACAAGATACCAAGCCCCAAAGCCACTTCTTCTATAATAATTTTTCATTTGACTCCACACTCTTAACTAGACTGTTTTTCCACACAAGCATACTTTACGTAATACAGGTTAATTTTCTTGCTCTTAGCCTAAAAAAACCCCATCTAAGTAGATCCAATATGAACCTTACTGTTTCTTTTAAACAAGAATGATAGTAACTGAGTAGCAAGAGTGTTATTTTTCTTATCATGTGAAATAATTAATGAATATTTCTAAGTATTCATTTCATGTTTCCTACAAAATTAAATTCTACAACACTTGCTTAATGGGAGGAAGCAAACTTAGTATTTTTTTTTCATTCTTAAGCAAATAGCTGCCATACCTTTTCTGTCTTACCAAATCACATATATCATGTCACTTCAAACAATAGCTCCTCTAACTTTCTGCCTATGATTCAATCCAAAGATATAGCTGGCTTGTGCAGTAGGTAGCACAAACAGTTGAGAAGGTCAGCCCATCACTTCCTGGTTAAAAAAATGATATGACCATCCTTACATAGTGTCACTTTATTATGGTTAGCAATTGGTGATTGTAAACGTATCTTTGAATCAGAAATGGATTTTACAATACAGAATTTACAATGCAGAGTTTACTTCAGAGTTAAAGCTCATGATAAAAACACATGCAAGGCTGTAGAATTATGTCAGAAATTTCAAGGCAAAGATGTTAAGTGTAATATATGTTCAACAGTAAGTGTCACTTGTGATTCAACTGAGGTTTATTTTGAGAATGGAGACTGGTGACTTTTGTCATTATGCAACATGGCCTATATCTTTCATAATTTTAGTGTGGTAATATAGGGACTAAGGAAAAAGAAAGTCCTGAATACTCATGACACTGGTGAATCCTTTGATTTGAGGAAATTACTACTTGTCAGTGTTCAAATGTGAATTGCAAACGACATTGTCTACATATTTTAAGGTTTCTTTTGAATCCTGCTTTGTACTTGTTTTTTTTCTTGGCAACTTGAAAGTTATCTTTGAAAAAAAAACCAACTTGTCAAAACCCAGAAAAAACCGCTAAACACTGCAGGCAAATTAATGCACTTCTGAAGGTAGATATATTGCCACTGTGTTGTTATTTACATATTAAAAAAAATATAAATAGACTTTAAGAGCATGTGAACCATTGCATCAGAAAAGGCCCCCAAACAAGTCACTCTATCTGATAAGCCTACACTTCACCAGTCTACTCCGTCAAATTTAAAACCAACTATCTATAAAATGCCCCAGAACAGAAATTCCTTTCAAACTTTGTGGGAAATGTGATAATCTGAGAACTGATGCAAAAAATAATGCCTAACTGAAAACTCATGCTGCTATCTCCCTGTCAGGACTGCAAGCACGCTCATTTCTCTCCCTGAGAAGGGACCTCTCAAGGTTACTCCTTGAGGAACTGAAAGATTCCTCGTAGCAGCACATTCTCAGTAAGTGATTAACAGCATGCTAAATTCTCACATCTTAGCTAAGTGACACAAGGGATTGATTGTGCACATACAATCCTTTAGACATAAGCATTGGCAAAGTCTAGAACCCAGGCACTTAGATTGATTCCTCTCTGAGAGGAGTTTAGAAAGCAAGTGAGTCCTTTCTGAACATGAAGACACAACAGAAGGGTCTCCCTGACAGCTTTATGTGTCTCTGCCCTCTATGCTGTTATCGTCAACTGTACTTTGCCATCAAATCTTGTTAAACCGCCATCACATTTACCACTGAATTTTGTCAAATCACTGTTCTATATCAACAACATATATTACTGTTTCACTCATGAGTGAAGTACATCACTTCATTTGTGACATGGATGAAGGACAATTATTTTTTTGCCTACCTGACTTGGTTCCTTTACCCTGTCATTTCCTCCCGCAGTTGTTTTCAGAGATTGTCAGGTAATTTTACTCAAAGTTTTAAGCTAATACAACTTTTTCCATTCCTTTACTTCACAATGACTACTAACTCCTGTTTTTCATCGCCTTGGGCTGAGCATAATCATTGGCTTGCTCTCAACCAAATCACTCAAGGCTTCAGGAACAGAACAAATCCTCCAAAAGGAAGTGCAAATATCCTGATATGACCCATTCACACCCAGCTAGCTGCTGCATCAAATCCCAGCCAGTTTTTACACAGTACAATGAAAACATAGATTATCTCTATAAAATGCATCAATATCAATTCAACTGTGATCCAATTTCTTTTAGACTGCAATGGAAGTGAAAAGATGGAAGCTTATAAATACCTAGTTTTTCCTTTGGTCTTATACAATTTTGCTATGCAGTGATTTGGGGGGGAACAAAACCAAAAGCAAGAAGAAAGCTTGACCAAACAAAAATGACAGAGACAACTGGGGCATAGACACACTTCAGAATTAAATCTCAGACATGTATATTAAAAGAAAAAATCAACTTTCAAACTACAGTCAAGATGTATAGAAACAACTTACCTATTATTTCCCATAATAAAGCACCTATCATAATCTTCATTGCAACACAACAAAAAATTCATTTTTAGCTGAACCATGTTCTGGTACAGTAAGAGGAAACCACTACGTTTCTGCAGCTTCTTATGTCATGGCTACATACAATTCTGTTTCCCTGTTTACAATATGTATTCCCATAATACAGCAGAGACCTGAAAACTCCTAACCTTAAAAGTGCTTCTTAGTACTAAGACTTAGTTTATTCTTCAGAAAAACTTGTTATATAAAGCTAACAGGTTCCAGAAAAAACGTAAATCAAAAGAATATTCACAAAACCGAGCTCCATTTAAAAGACACATGGAAATACTACAACAGTCTAACACAGAAAACACTTTTACTAACATTAAGTATCCTAGTGAATTTGAAACGGTTTTTTAAAAAGAATTTAAATAATCGTATGTGCAGCTTTCTGAGAGCAGAACTGGAGAGTAAGAGAAAAAATCGACTGCAGCTAAAGGCAAATTTTGAAGTTTAAAAATGCTTGACATGGAGCTTGGACTGAAAATATGAACCACCATCCAAATAATTCCTTTTTCCTATCACATATGTTAATTCTTTGTGATGCATCAAATGTACTGACAATAATATTGTTCAAGATTTATTATTTTTTTTTTACTTTTTCTCCTATTGGTAACCAAAAAATTACTGCAGTGAGAATATAGTTGATAAGAGATTGCTACAGGCAATAATGGAAAATAAGTCACGTATTTGTTGAAATGCTGGAATTTCACCATGAATGGTCCCCAGATGCTAGCGCTCTCACACAAGGTCAGACGGAAATGCCTCTTCATCCCCAACTGCACAGAACTGAAATGCCTGCAGGGAAAGCCAGCCTGTCCTGCAAGAGCACGAGGGAGCAGGCACTGCCTGTTTGCACAGATCAGGTCTGACCTGTTCATAGCAAAAACCTCAGCCTGTTTCAAGCATCTGCCAGCATGGGTAATCACAGTAGCAACTTTCTACTAAGAGATACAGTGCTCTCCTGGTTTGAAATTTATGACTGTTCACTGCTAAAACAGAAGATAATCTTCAGGCAGTTTGTTTCCTTAGTTGCCTCTACCTATGAATTAATTGTGATGAGAAATCGTTCATTGTACTGGACAATTTAAAGAACGTGGCTCTGTGATAACTTAAAGGTTACACTTATAACTGAGAAAACCAAGCAGATAAGAATGTGGGACTGCAAATTACCACAGCGATCATTAAATCCAATCTTCCATGGACTTAAACATAAAAATAGCTGCCTAATCTAGTAAAGGGTACAAAAAACACACAAATATCATGAAAGATATCGCACCATAAGAACAAAAAGGTTTACTCATTTGGTCAAAGAAAACCAAAATAACACCTGGTATTGCACTAGTCAATTCATAAGATGGCTGCAAAAAGTATTTTGCAGCTTAGCTCACTTTATGGTCTAATATCATCACAAGGACTTTCACAAGCTTGATGTGTCATATGATAGTAGCTCATCTCCAGTCTACCTGTGAGGTGAGCATAATTTACAGGCAACATGTAAAACTGAACTTTCTGTAAATGCATTCCCGTACGAGTAAGCCAGGAATTGGCATACAGTGTTTATCTGAGATCATGAGAAAAAAAACAAAATCGAAATGCCAACTTTCCATCCGTATCACTCAGCTGAAATAAGAACAGAAGATGCACCTCTAGCAAGAAACTTATTCCCTGAAATAATTATGAGGGACATGTTTGGAATAGAATATGGTCAAGATTGGTGACTATTTCATTGTCATTTCACAGAGCAGTTGGAAAATAAAGCAATTTTAAAAATTGCAGTAAAAGTTTATGGACTTTTAATATTCTTCTTTTATGTGGTATATTTTTATGGTCAAGATACTTTTTTTTAAGTGAAAAGCTAATAAATTCTCCAAAAGCCACTTCATCATGAATTATCCATACTGACTGGCAACGTACTGAAAACTACAGCGTAATATGCATCGCCAACCATATCTACTAATTTTTAAAGACTCTGGCACTCAAGTATCAGTAAGAGCATGAACATCTCTTTTGTTGTACTGTTGCTGTAGGGATTTTTGTGGTAAACCAGTTGAAAGCACTGCAAAATTAATCTTAGGTCTTATTACTGCAAATGTTCTTTTTTATTGGTCAATAAACAATTCAGGGAAATTTGGAACCAGCCATGAAGATATTATAAAAGGAAGGTTTGTTTCCCCCAAAAAAAATTAGAGCTGAATTCTAGAGGTGGAAAAACATCCTGTTTTTTAGATGCAGTTTAAGATAGAGTTTTCTACATGAATTACTGGCACTAATAACTTTCATTTCCCACCCACAGCACTGAAGTACACCCATGATTTTAAAGATATCTATCTGGACGAGGCCTATTGTGAAAGTATCCTCATGATACCAGGAGTTCCATAAAGAATCTGTTACTCTTTTCTTTCAAACATCTGCATCACCCTCACAGAAGTACCATGGAAGTTTAATAGCAAGGAAATTGTCCAAGCTAAATTGAAGTTTGCAAAACTAAGGTCAGTTTTGGGGCAATTTAAGAGTGACTCAGTCTTCTAAAGTGAACACAACCTGCAAGTGTTAAGGACCTCCTAAAAAGGTACAAACGAACCTTGTGCCACCAACTTACATCCCACAACACTCCTCTTGCATATAAGTGCTACCTTACCAAAGATTTAACACCAATCTTACGCAAGTAGCCCCTCAACCACAGTTTCAGCAGCAGAGACTGGCAGATCACTTCTACCTTTTCCTTCCCGCCCAGCTATGAGGCAGTACAGCAGTGCTGATGCTGAGCTCTTTTTATTCTTCTTTGTTCTACAGCTCTTTAGATATCACAGTTGCTTTTTTATTACCACAGTTGCCTTTGTAAGAAACAGACTTCTCCAAGCTGTGCCAATAGATACAGACGACCAAATCATAGCTGCTCACTTCAGAATTACTGGAGAAAATGTGCTTTCTAAAGGAAACACATTTAACGATCAATGACTTCAGTCTAACGTCTGTTTACAAATAAAACACTCTAAAATTATTTTTTAATAACCTTTACAGCTCCTGCAGGACATCCAACTGGCAGAGATGGAAAGGAAAGTACTCATTAAACCCTTATCAGGTACCTAATCTAAGCATTTTTGCATCATTAGCTCAGACAGCTAACCCCTCTCTGACAGGAGGTCAGTGTTGAGGTGCAATCTGGTGTGATTGTCGAGATGCAGCATGAACACATGTGCTAAGAACTGAACAGATATAAACAGGGCAACACAATGCTCCGCTGAAATAAAAACAGCAAGTGCTCTGCTTCTGTTCCAAGCATGGGTACAGGACAGCTGAATTGATTCCTATCTGTTGCTGGCAACTACATCAGATTTTTGAGGGTAAACAAATTCCATATAAAACTGACCTTTTGCTCTGATTTTTTCTGACTGGAAGGCTGTTCCAATTTCTCATTTTTTCAGTAGCAGGAACTTTCTGCTCTCTAACATACATTTATTTCTTGCCAGTTCTTTTATCAAAATAAAAGTGCTTAAAGTAGGAAACAAATTAGTTTTAAAAATGTTCTAGAAATAAGCAAAAATGGTCAAATTTAAATTACTACAGCCTAAAGCCCTAAGCATTTTTTCAATTACGATTTCCACACTCTCTCCAAAAAAACTGCAACAATTATAAATTTGTATTACCTATTTAGACAAGAAAGACAAGTCTTCAAAATTAGGAAAGATTTGGCTCACAATTTTCAGCATTAATTGTCAACATCAATTTTGTTTTTTCTGAACACTTATCTTTGTTCATAACAAAACACTTTGTCTCATAAGAACAATACACAAGACCACGCAAATCTACACATAGATAAAACAAATGCAGACAGTTTGAAACAGTTTAGGCAATCATAATTTACCAAGATCACAATGCTTGACTGTGTACTAACAGAATTTTAACAACTGATTTCTGGGGCTTTCTAGAGAAAAGGTCTAAAAACCCATCATTTGACTGATTTGACTTACTAGTCTGTTCATTTTCATTGAAATGACCTGAAAAACTGTTAAAAACCACCAACGAACATTGTTACATATTGTTTCATCTGTCTTTCTCTTTTTCTTTTCACCAGGTACCCTCTCAAAAAGCCTGTAAGGTTTATTTCAATCAGCTTCTGTTAATTTGGGGTTTTTTTAATGTCTGACTAGAAATTTTTCCTTTGCTTATCACACATACTGCCAACACAACACAGTGAGGTGTTTGTTTCACAAAGCAGTATTTTTGAAAAGGAGGGTGGCTTTCAGACAGGTATGAAATGAAAACAAAGACAGTCTTTCACAAGCCTCAGATACAGCAATAGCAGGGTGGCCAGAAATTACTCCATAGTGAGAGGATTAGCAAGGTCTCAGTATCTTTAGTCTCCGTCTCAGGCTCAAAGCTCCACTCCTGCAGACATACACACAGAGCTTAATCACATCAGCTGGCATCTTACCCTCAGCTGAGCTCGAGCTGTTAGAACTGAGTACAGATATTTTAAACATTCACTGTGTCTCTCTTTGGGGAAGAAGTCACATACCCAAAACAGCATCTCATATTTTCCATTAGACCATAGCTTTTCATCTTTCCTCACAGCTCTGGAACCCGGAAAAGCTCCCTCAGGAGACAGCTGCTCTTTTGCTGCCTCTCACCAGTGTTGTCCCAGTAGCTCCTACATACAGCCTTGCAGCAAGGGCAGCCACTGCTCCAGGAGACTCGACTGTCCTGGCAGGCTGCCAGTGTTCACCCAGCACTATTTCTGCAAAGTCCATTTCAGCTTCTCTTCGACAACCTATCTCAGAACGGCAATTTCCACCCAGGAGAGGAATAAATTATATGGGATTCACCAGTTCTCTTTACCAAATGGAAGTGGTCTTATGGTACCTGTTTGGGCAAGATAAACAAACGCAATAACTTAACTTCTCTGACACCTAAACCAAACTATTTATCTAAAACACTTGAAGTCACCAGACTTAACACTGCAGGTCAAAGAAAAGGCAGTTTTCTTCAGCAAAACCTGCTGTAGCTTTCAGAGCTTCAGAAACCATTAAAGGAGATGTCTATGAGCATTCAACAACTGTCAGACTTCCTGAATTTATCACTTGCTACCAAGTTCCTCCTACAGTAAACAAATCTTCGTGTCTTGAAGATAATTATCAACCCTGCATCCTGAGTCAATCCTGCAGCTACCAAAGCAACTATAAGCCAAGAGTCAAGTTAGCTTTTTTTTCTTACCTATACACACACACACACAAACACACACACACACACACACACACACACACACACACACACACACACACGTCTTTGCATACAAACCTTTTCAGTAAAAAGTGTGCTAAAAGTATTTGTTCTAATCAAACAAAAAGTACTGCATGGGAAAGAATCTGCCCATCTTCAAAAGCAATTTGGTAGCCATCATGTCCAAAATATTTTTGAAACATGGAACACTATTCAGGGCTTTTTTCTGAAAAGACTACAGCTGAAGTGTGTTTGTAGGAATAGTCCTAGCTTTCCATTATATTCCTTTCACTTCAGACCAGAAGTCTGAAAATTGCCTCCCTCATCTCATGAGATATCATGCCTGAGCCAGTTGTGATTCAGATACCTTAGACAAGATATAAAAATATTTATTTACTCAATGTGGAGTTGTACTTACCAATGACACTGACAGAAAAGGGAGAACCTTTAGCGTAGTGTTAACTATGAAAGAGAAAATATATATTCTGTTCCATACAACTTCTTAAGCCTCTACACTCTTCACTATTCCAGGCTTGGCTTTGACTTGAAATTCCATTTCAGACCAGAGAAAACACTTCCCATCATGTCTGGTATGTACATTCCTAAAAAGGAGGACTGGTTGCAACTAATTAACATTCTCTAATGGAAAAGCTACTTTGCCAGAGGATTCATGATCAGCTCTAATTTGACTTCTAAGTAATTATTAGAGTAGCATGACAGCAATTACATTAGCTGTGAACGTAGCATTTCCCAAAAAGAGGGCAATAAATTAAAGATTGTTACAGCAAAAAAATGACAAGAGCTGGCAGGGGTTGAAAGTTGCTGCTTCATGTTGCATTTCCCAGAAGACACTGAATTGGAAGGACGGGCTGCTCTGATACCGCTCCTCTCTCTGTTTCTTATACAGCCCTCAAGTAGGACAAAAGGAAAAATTATTTTCAGACAACAGAAAAAAACAACTATGATTTCAGAAACCTTTTCCTCACACTTTATTTTAGGCTAAGACACCTTAGGAGTCAATTTTTTCACAGAAAAGCTATAGAACATCTCTAAAACAGTCAAGTTCACAACTTGACAGGGAATATGCAGCTTGGTAGTTTGACTGAAGACATGTCCTTCCTTTATATTCTCTATCATGCAAGTAGTTATCCTAAATTCCAAGTCAACGCCCTACTTGAGACAAGCATAATATGCGGCAGGACTAAACATTATACTTATTCAGCAAGTCTTTGGGCGACTGTCATGCAAGAAGCTTTACAGCCTATGTTTACTCTTTCCACTGATGAAAAAGCACAGGCTCAACCCCTGTCGGAGCCTGAATTAAGAATCATAATTATGGTCACAAGACCCAAATGATTAGGCATTTTCTTACCCCTAAATTTGCAGAATAATGAAATTTCAAAATACTTCTTTCCCACACAAAATCTGAATGAAAAAGTCCCTAAAAGCGAGTTGTGGCCATTACAGGAGAAACACAGATACTGGAAAATTATCTACTGCAATGCCCTGTCACCACTCTCTCCCCACTATCTGCTAAATCAAATCAGAACTGAGAAATCTTTGGATTAAAGCGACTAGTGCAAAAAAAAAAATCAAGTCTGAAGTTTTACCATAACTAAAAAGTACATAAATAAGTACTTTTCTGAAGTAATTCCTTCACTTTTTTGTTATTATGTCTCATGTAGGGAATCTAATTTTAGGTTATAAACAAGGATTCCTAATTGCAGACCTTCTAATTACTGCTTCACATTTAAAAAATTGCTTTTTTAGGTCTTTCGTAGAAGCAATAGACCACACATTGTAGAAATATGGCTTCAAATAAAAACACATTCTGACCATATGGGGGTTTTTCCTGCAAAACTCAGTGTCTATTCCTTTATGAAACAGGCTTCTTTTCTTTAAAAAGAGAGCTATGAAAATCTTAGAGAAAAGTGAATGGACTGGGTGATCTAAAAGAGACACCTGCATATGAGTACACTTTTCTAGATGTATAATCCAGCTTCCAGAAAGAAATCTGAGAGACTCAAGCGATCTATCAGTCCAATGAGAAGTAAGCTAATATATACCTTCACCGAACAACACAAACCAAGGTCAGCAGCTCAGAAGTTATAAGAAATTTTCAAAGGGTAAGTTAGTTTTAAAATTCAGGCCTACTTAACCTGTGAGAGAACAGTAGCAAATGAAAATTACTTTAGACATCCACACAGCTTTAAAAACATCATGTCTAGTCCCATCTCAAATTAAACTGAAGAGCTACGGGCTCTTGTTACACTGGTGCTCCAAAGATCATTTATTACTAGCATTTTACTTATTCAAGGGTAAAGATAGGACGAGGGAGATGAGGAATTCCCTAGCCAAATACTGGTAAATGCTTTACATTTTTACTGAAGGATTTATCTGTTATTTTGCCTTGTAATTAGTATTTGGTCTCTAGCTGGTGGTGACCTTGCATTTTGCACCAAACTTTAGCTGATAAACAACCACAAAAAATGTATATGATAATTTGGATTTAAATGCCAAAGGTGACAGAACTAACAAACTGGGGCCTATTCCAAAATACAAATTTGCAAGAGAGGCAAATGAATAAAAGAATAAATTTATTTGAATCACTGTATAGCCCAGCAGGGCTCATGATCAATCGGATTTCATTACACTTTTTACAGTTTTCTTCCTACCAAATGTAACAAGCTTTAAGAAGTTCTACAAAGTGTCTTCATTCATTTTGAAAACTGAAAAACTGGAAGCTAAACCACACTATTAATTCACAGAATTACGTCAGAATATAATCCTAAACTAAATGGAGACACTTCAAAATATATTTTTAGTTCACGTGTGTTTAGTTCCAAACAATAGACACAAAAAACATTTTCCCATGGCTCTAGCACTCACTCCTTTGATCTGCTGGTAGCATGCATCTTCTGTGCAAGTGTTATCTACGCACACAAACTAAGGTCTTCATTGAACAAGCAATTTTGTCAATACGGACTTTTCAACTAATCAAAATTCCTTGAAATGCGGAAGATATCAGCAATCTTGGAACTTGGCCAGGTCAAGCATCTGCAACTACTGAATGCAGTCCACTTTCAATACCAAGCCCTTAAGCTGTTTCCTGAAACAGGATGCATTTGTATACATAGTGATTTTATATTTATTTTACTACAAAAATGCTTACAAAAAAAAAAAAATCCCACCCTTCCATACTTTGGGCAACTCCATGTGTATTTCTTTCAGAGATTTAACAACATGATAGCAATAGCTGAAAAAAAAAGAAAAATACACAAAATATAAAGTCAAGGCAGAATTTTAATTCTAAGTGTAAATAATTCAAAGAATCACTATTTTCATATTTTCTTAGCAGATGAAAAAAAAAACAAATATGCAAAAAACGGCTACTTCTTTTCCTTGGTGGTAACTACAGGCATAAAACACAAAATCACTATTGTAATCACGTAGTACACAGCAAAAACACATCATAACTTCTGGTTTAAAATGGAGTAATTTGAACCAATTCGGACTGATACAATAGCAATCTATCCCACAACCAAAGAACAGTTTGATTTGTCTCTCAGAGAGTTTACTGAGAAATAAACTAAGAATTTCTGGTGTACTACAAATTTGAATGTGTCATTTGTGTACAATTGCAACAAATTGGCATTACTTAGAAAAAGGGAATGTACTACTATACCATCCTATGTTATAACAGCCTGGAGAAATTAATGACTTGTTTAGACATGAGTTTGTTTAAGGCCATAATTTGCTGCATATAATTAATACTTCCTGGTCAGTTTCTTCTGTTTCCTACGTTTTTTACATTAAACTAGATGTAACAGGAATCAAGGTGCTTTCTAGCTGGAAAAGTGTGTAATAAACTTAGGCAAATTTAAAAAAAAAAAATTAATTTAAGCAGCCTTAACTGCTAAAGAAAGCCTACCTGAGCATTCTATGACTTGTGGCACCCAACATCATTCAAGACAAAAATGTAAAGCTCAAATAACATAATTTATGCGTGCAAGCTGAATGTAAACAAGTGTCTCAATGGGCTTGCTTGTCTTCAGCAAAAGAAGAATCCAAGTGTTACAGCTCTAATTAAGTTCTGTTCAAGAATTCCTTAGACTGTGTGGATGGTGTAGAGAAAGGGAGATGGCTTTAATTCAAAAGTACTTCTCTGTCAAGAAGTTTAGACTGATGTTTCAGCTACCACTAGGTAGTATTAAATTCAGAGGATTGGCACCCATGAACATAGGAGACTACCCCTAGAAATGATTTTCCTTAAACTGTTCTACCCAGACTAGGAGTTTTGGTGTCTTTATTTTTTAATGTTCCACTCTTACAACGCTTTCCATACTACAGAATTCTTCTGTGGTTCCTGTTCTTGCCTTCCACCACGTTTAAAAAAGGAATGCCTACTTACACAAACAAACCACACTACCAAACCTTGGTTTGAAACAATACAATCATAGGTTATGTCTCAATCTGAAAGCAGTTTTTGCCTCTTCAACCTACGATTTACTGCCCCGTGAAGAAACAAAACGCTCTGTGACTCTCAGTACTTTGAGCTGACCAAATAATTGAAAAGGTGATTTTCACTTTTACAGTTGCCACTATCTTAAGCTGAAGTTTGATTTATAATTTTGTCATCTTTATTTCTGTATCACAGCTTATGTATGCTTTTAAAGAGATATTCAAATAGAATATCAGATTATGAATTTACCTAAACTATGTGCTATCAACAGATTCTTTGTGGAAACTAGAGTCCTGATTTTCTAAGTTTTTTCCTACACTTTCTCAGAACTGGGTGCTAAATAATGCCAATCTAGCAGAATACAGCTGATGACACCTTGTTAGTCTTCAGGACAATCTCCCAGTATAACAGCATTCAAAAAGATAACTAAAAGGTTGCACTGAGATTCACCATTTGTTCTGCATCTACTATCGTTTTAGCAAAGAAATGGTTAACTTAAAGGGTCTGGTTCCTGAAAGACTGCTTCAAGTGTTTCACAGAAATATTTAAGTGGTTAGACTTACAACACCACCCAAAGCCCTAAGAGATGATATTGACCCCATTCCTTTGACACACCTTAGGAAGAACAGGAAGTTCCTATGAAGATCAAGCATAGTTTCGACAGGTCTTCTAAGAAGAAGTTTACATTTGTATTGCAATGTTCTTCTCAAGCATTTGAAAAGAAACAGTCTAACGTGAATGTTTCCCTGTTAGTTTACTATTTTTTCCTACACATTTCACTAAGTTAGCAGTCTGCCTTAACATGCAGACTAAGCAGCATTGGGGAGCCAGATCAGTTTCTTGTACTGCTGGTGGTCCAGAACTGCAAAAACACTCAGCTCAGCACAGCATACCAATAATTATTACCATAAATCAGATATCAAGTAGTGTGCTGAGTAAACCTATACATACATGTATGAATATATTTACTATTAAAACCTTATAATTACATGTCATGTACATCTGCACAGAGTATTGAGGTTGCGAGGGCCTTTAATGTCATTTCAACATGACATGGAAAAGAAACTGTGGAATGAAGTCACCATTATCAATCCTCTTCAGAGCTAGATTCATCTTCCTGGTCAGAGAGCTCAGCAACAGGAAAGCGCAGGATAGCTGCCACCCCTGTCAGCTGGCCCAGCTGCTCTCCAGACACATGGAGGCTGGAGAAAATGCGTACTGTGCCCATGTTCTCTCGTACGCTATCTACCAATTTAACGTATCGGGCACGTGTAGCCACATCCTGGTGCCGAAAAAGCTCATCACTGATCAGCAGGGTATCAATGGCCATGGCTTCATTGGCCTTCTCCACGTGTTTCAGGCCATAAAAAGCCCGGTCAGGCTCGTGCTGCAGCATTTTATAGAAGTCATCTAAGGCTTTGACCTCACCAGCTGCCTTAGTGTCAGAAAGACGGCTAGTTACAGATGGGTCGCAGAGTGCTTCCTTCAATGCGTATTTATGTCCTGAGGAAGAGTGGACCTAGAGTGAAAACAAAGTCAAAGGTTTGGTGGTTTTGAAGAAAAAGGACCATTTTCTTGATTAACCAATCACAAACATCCTCTATGATATGTAATATTAATCTTGATAATTATTTGAGGAACTTATCTCCTTCTTGAAACACATATGATTCTTTTCTCATTGAATCTCTCCTGCAACCCAAAGCCTACACCAAATCCGTTCAACTGCCTTTCAAGAAGCACAAGAAAACTGTCTCTCTTATTCAAAGGCTGGGTTAAATATGCGAGCTCAACAGTTCCCAAGGTAAGGCTACTTGAAACTACTAAGAAACTAAGATCTAAGACTAAGTCTTTTTTAAAGCATTCAAGAAAAGGAAGGCCCGTCGAGACTGCAGGCATATAGTGTAAAAGCATCAACTCTGTGTAATTACTATGCTTGCAAAGCTGTGAAGTACATTAAAACTTCTCAGTGTTATCATTTTGCTACACGTGGAAAAGAAGGGTTCTTGGTGCACTAGGTCTCCCAAATACTGGGACCATTAAGCACCGGGACACACTTCACTACCCCTGCCCCCAGATTACAGGCCTACTCCAACCTAAAAATTATACAAGCTGTGAAAACTTATTTTAGGCTCTGTATATTCCTATTTCAGTACAAGGCTAAATCCCCACCTACTCAACCAATGAGATGACTAGGAAACAAGGAAAAAAGCACAGCCTTTAACTGTGTAGTACAAAACTAACGGCAGAATTAACTAACCTATACCACAGCCACTTTTAAAAACACATCTTTAGGAAGTTGTTATTAAACATGCATGCTATATAGTGTGACGGAGTAACAGTGCAAAGTATTTCCTAACTTGCACATCACACTTAATCGAAGAGTAAATATGCCTTTACAGGGAGTTTGAAATATCTAATACTTCCTCTACTCCACATGAAGGTATCCTAGGCAGGAACTATCCTTGTACCATGTGTAACTCCCTTATAGTTTGGGATGCATGAGAATAATATTCTCATGATGCTCAGTCAGAAATTTATTTTAACGACTTATTTCCCATGTAACTACCTTTTACTATCACACACAGTTCTCAAGCCTCTTTTTACCCACTCTGGAGACTGCTTAGATCCTTACCTGTAGGAACTTAGACCTGTTCTCCAGCAGAAGTTTGTTGTCAGTCTTGACTGCCTGCTGGAACATGTAGTCACAAAACTGCTCCCGCACGAAGCCTGGGCTAGCCACCAGTACACACTTCACCACCTCAAAGTTGATATGCCTCTGGATGGCTTGCACCACCTGCTCGTAAAACCTCTCCAGCGCCCGGTCGTGCTGACTGCAGTTCCCTTTCCGCTTGCGGGGTATGTTCACCTCCACCTTGGCACGAGTAAGCGTCATGCTCGGGGTGACCAGGCAGACATGAGCCAACCCTTCCTGCATGACCACGGCCGCCACATCGGCGCTCCAGGCCGGGTCGCAGGCCTGCTCGATGCGCTCCAGCACCACGCTGTCCCACTGCTTCTTCGCCAGGGTGAACTGCCGATTGGGCTCCAGCTCGATGGTGTGGTAGGCGCCCATCTTCACATACTCGTTCTCTTGGATGTTCGTGCCCTTGACCCGCAGCTGGCAGGCCTGCGAGTCGAAGTCGATGGTCTCCACGCAGAGGGTGAGGGTGGTGCGGATGCGGTTGCTGCCCACGCTGCCCGTGGACGACTCGGTCTGCACCTTTCGGATGGTGGAGGCGCGCAGGCTGTCACCCACCTGCAGCAGGTTGTAGGTGTGCCACATGTCCTCAGGCTCTTCGGGGATCAGCGTCACCTGCCCCGCATTATCCTTCTCCAGGTCCTTCCTCACCAGCTTCATCCTGGCGGTTCCTCGCGTCGCTCCCCGGCTTCCCTTGCGCCGCGGCGGCAGCGGGCAGCAGGCCTGCCCCGGGAGGAAGGCCGAGGGCCGGAGCCGGGAGGACCGCACACTCCCGGATGGACAGACGGACGGACGGACGGACAGACACACCAGCGGCCTTCCCAGAACGCAGCCACTCCGCGCGCGCCGCCGCCGACCCCAACGCGCACGCGCGGCGTCCACAGCCACCCCCACGGCGCACGCGCACAGACCCCGCTCCCGGCCAAGGCGCCGCCGGGGCGCGCCCCGCCCCGCCCCGCCCCGTCACCGCAAGCCCGGCGCATGCGCGGGGTAGGCTGGCGGCGCGTCGCGCGGCTCCATCCTGCGGAATGGAAAATGCCGGGGCCGTGTGAGGGCGGGGGACTGGGAAGCAGCAGCGCTGTTACTGAGTGCTGCGAGCACTGGAAGGCAGCTGCTGCCTCGCCGGGAGGGGGTCGCCCCCGCATTCGTCCTTCCCCTCCAGCGCTTTACAGCGGCGGTCCAAACTCCTAAAGTCTAACACCGTGACACACGTTTCAAAACACGAGAGGAAAAAACCAAATCAAAACCAAACGGCGAAAGCCGAGCAGTTGTGGAAAGTTACAGGCACAGACGGCGAAAGAGGCGAGAGGTACAGTCCCGTGGTTCAGCGAGTGCCAAGGAGCCAGGGGACCGCAGGGCCACCCCTCAGCGGCCGCCGCCGCCTGACCGAGGCGGAGCGAGGCGGCCGTCGCCGCTGGAAATGCAAACCAGACGCAGGCAACGTTAGAACCTCAGCTGTTACTTGGACGCTGCTCTTAAACTGAACTCCGGTTTAAAAGGTTTTGGTGAAATTTGCAAGTTACACTTCAGTCCGTACTGAACCTTGACCGGCTTCCTTCCAGTTCTGGAATGCTAGGGAGGCAGATAAACAAGTTTCAAACGAAGCCCGATGTTAACATGTAGAAATAAGATGCCTTACTAAAACGCACGTCAGTTCAATGATATTGCAAAGAAAATGGACCTGCACCCTCACTACACAGCTCAATTTGCAGCCTAGACAAATTTAACAAGCCAGAAATAATGAAAACTTGTATCACTATACAAGAAGAGACGAATATTGGAGAAGAGAAGGTTATGTGAGACCTCACAGCAACCCTCCAGTATCTGACGGGGAAGAGGGAAGCTGGAGAGGGATTCTTCATCAGGAACTGTAGTGACAGGGCAATGAGTAATGGATACAAACTGAAAGAGGGGAAATTTAAGTTACGTAATAGGAAGAAATTTTTCTTTGAGGGTGGTTAGACACTAGAATACTGTCTAACCCCTGGTTGCCCAGGGAGGTTGTGGTTGCCCCAACCCTGGCACTGGTTGGATAAGGCAAGCTGATCTGGTGGGAGTTGTCCCTGCCCATGGCAGGGTGGGTTGGGATTAGAGGATCTTTAATGTCCATTCCAACCCCTTAAAAATCTATAATTCTATGATTCTGAGTTCTGTAGCTTGTTTTTGAAACGGCGCACGACACTAAAAACTCCATTTCGGAATGAATGTTGCAAATTTAGAACAAGGAAAAGAATGGAGAATAGAAAAAAACCTGCTTGCATGAGAAATGATTAAATAAAAAAAGGTTGAGAAAGTAGGCACACTAATGTGCCATGCTGAGTGTGTCAGGGCAATTGCAACAAATACATTAAGTTTGGAATGACTACACACTCAGTCTGGTAACAGAAAAGCATGAGGGCATCTTCTTCCAGATGAGAAGGTGGCTACAAGGAAGTTTCTGGTTTCTATTAGCTTTTTTTTTTTTAATAAAAAAACAACCCACTGGATTATGGAATTTGCTGACTTGGAAAGGCTTTGGAGTCAAGAATTTAATGAGATACAAGGCTACTGTGAGCAAAAATAATCCCATATCTCCCATTATGGTGTACCTATAAATTTCTCTGAAGTATCTAACTCTAGTCAGTTGTGACAGGACAGTGAACTCAGATCTGGCCCAGTAATGTGCATTCCTTTTCCCTAAGCTTGATACTGGTGTAAAAACAACTTTATCAGATATTACATAATAGGATTTATTTATCAGACCTCAGATTCCCTTCCTGTGAGTACACATGCTTAACTCTGTTAGCATGAATAGTTTCACAGAATCAGGCAGGACCATCCAAGGGAATATAACATAAGCACGTATGTAAGTAACTGTTTGCTTAACTTGAGCTTGTTCATACTAATAATTTTGCATTAATGTTTTAATGCAAAAAAAAAGGCAGAAAACTTCTGCATTCAGCTTTTCTTTAGGAGAGAGTGTGCATTCAGCTTTACTTTAAGAGTTCCTTTCACTTATCTATGTAAATGCTGAATGGTGAATTTATGTCAAGTTTTCTTCTTTATGTTCTTTGCAACTATAAAATTGCAGGGGTTGACCTCATGGTATTCTTCCAAGAAAAAATAGTTGTGGTACATATTTACCTTCCACTTTAAAATGTATTTTACTTTTTATTCTTTTACTGATATGTATCTACAAACTTTTCTGTGGTTATTCATTCCAGTCAAATTTTTACAAGCAGCCTCACATCCCTGGAGATGCAATATATTTTACATAAAGATTGCGAGTTGGCATCCAGTACCATCCACTAGAAAATAAACACTCAATTCAGGAAAGTAGGTGACTTGCAGCATTAAAAAACCCCACAATAACATACGTGCCTGCACACGCATACACACACGCACCCCAAAAGCAAAAAACTCACAACAAACGAACAAAACCACAACCAAAGAAAAAAAAAATTTTGAAACAAAGTTGCCACTCAAAATATTAAATTGACTGTTGTAGAAAGAGATATTTTGATATGGGCCTTTTCTCAAACAGCAAGTTGCAAGATTTGTAGAGTTATGAACACTGATCCACAAATATTTAGTTGCAAATGCAAACTTCAATGATGTATCCACTGTCAGCAGGACCATTGTCAACTTACAAACGAAAACATTTACTATAGATGATGCTTTGCCTACTCTGGTAAATAGTGGGTATTATTATTTGAGTATGTCAAAGTATGAGCAGTAGAATAAAAATGTCTCAAAAAAATTAAGAACCATATAAGTTTCTAAGTTCATTCTAATTTTGCTAATGACAGGAAGAAAGATGAATTTGACTATGGTAGAGCCAAAACAAGTGGGTACTTTTAACTTTTAGCATAAAAGTTCAAAATTGCATAGCCTGTTCCTGCCTTGGTAGAAGATTGAGACTATGTGTAGGACCTAACAGTTCTGCAATAAATCACTTTTAAAATACAATTTTATAGGTATTACTAATTGCAGCAATTTGGCATCCATTTTTGGACCTTTTTAAGTACAATGCAAGATCAAATGAAAATGGTGATACATATATTCATAGGGATTTTGGAGCCATGCTGGTTATCTAAGGTTATTATTCTGAAAATGTTTGAGACACATTTCCCTACATCTTCAGTTCTTGGTCAACTACATTATGAAGATGGGTTATGTACAGATTTTAGACAAGGAGAGGTCATGGTCTTAGGAAATCCCCTCTCCTCCATATTATAGCCACTTTAGCTAGAATTCATGCAAACATGCTCACATTCTGGATAAGAAAAAATAGTGGGAAAGAATCTCTAATATAGGGGGAACTCTGCTGAAAAATGTTGAGCATTATTGTTGCAATAGCAAAGGAAGGGAAAAGAGACAGATGGAGACAGAAACTTGGGAAAACATCTTTTCATGCTTTGCCTTTGTACTGCCTGTGCAAGCTCTGAGCAAAGACTGCTTCATTTTCTGCATACAGTTCTGTCTTTATCTATTTATCTTTATCTTTTCTGTTACAAAGATGAGTACAACGAGACCATCATCAGTGAGGTGAGAAGTCCAGGAGGGAACAGGCTTTGCATAACACTGTTAAGTGAAGAAGCATTTAAAGGTAATGGAACCCTTTAGACTGACTTCTTCATTCCTCATCTGTTGAAATGTAGGGCTGGAGAAGACTTCAGCAGATCGCTAGTCAAACCACTTACTTAGAGGCCAGCTGAAGTAAACTCAGCCATCTCTTATAGCTGTTCATCCAGCTTCATCAAAAGTCCTGGTGAAGGACATTATACAGAGGTGGGGTTTTTTTGGTAGCCTAGCAAAACTTTACCTAAAGAGTAAGAAATTTTTTCTGAATATTCTCTAAGATTTTTGCATGGTCAGTTACATTGATTTTCTTTTATTCTTTGTTGGACTTGGAGAACCAAGTATTCATCAATATCTTTGGAAACCAACATATGCGATGTGGAAAGTCATGACTGAGCGCTCTCACAAAACAAAGAAACTCTGACATCTGGAATAATATCGTCAGCAATAGTACTTGGATTAAAAGATGTATTTGAAATGTTCAACATTTTGCCCTTAGTTTTCTTTCTGCTAGATAAACAAGCCTAACTAATTCAGTCTTTTGTCATAGATCATTTTCCTCAGCCCTTATCAGGCTTCTCAATTCTCTGTGCACTTCTGAATGTTGGCAGATCAGACTTTCTGTGGTCAAGATTCTGAGAGGTCTCATCAAACCAAGCCAAATTAAAAAAGAACAAAAATCTGTAGAAATACACAAATGTACATTACATCTCTATGTAACTGCTTTATTCTAGATTCTTTTTGTCTGCTGGGACCTGCCAGATTATTTGCCATTTTTTTTTCTTTTTAAGGAAGAGCAGTATGTAATTTATTTTAAAATTAATTTTTAATGCCACTATAGGTCTCTTTGTGAAGAAAGCCCCTTGTCTATATTTTATGACATTTTGACTTTTTTATGTAGGACTACTTCTCTTATTTATCAGAGACAATTTGAATCCTTTTCCTGGTATCTGCAATGCCTCCACTTATTTCTAGGTCTATTCTCTTTCCCACCAACCTTTTAAAAGAGAAACCCCCATGCCACCACCACCAAAAAAGTAATCACCTGGGAAATCTGGATGAGACTTGCTCTTAAAATGTTTTCCTATCTGACAGTAAACCTTTTTGTCATTACTGGTGAATTATCTGTCAGCATTACCAGTGGCAACTCTGCAACTCTGAAGGGAAGTTGTGGCACACTAAATTATTGTTGCTTTACAAAGAGTCCTTCTTTGAAGGAACACAAACAAAAGCATATTTTGGAGTATGTCACTGTGATAATAATACAGACAGTTAAGAACAACAACTAAATATGGCACACCAAAATACTATATTCAGATTTTCACATTTTCATGTATCTGTTCTGTCTTGCACAATAAGCACAGAGGGAAGAGGGGAAAGTTCTAGTTTTGCCTTTTCCCCATTTGCTGCTGCCTGCATTTGGACAATTCTTATGAAATTGATTTCTCCCTCTGTTTCAGAGGGGAACTGCTTCAGGTTCACTGTGTGCTGCTTGCCTGCGCAAGAGCTGCTGGGGAGTTCAATGTCCAAGTTTCCAAGCACATGAATCCCAGCGTTGCTTTAGCTTCTTTCCCACTTCTTGGATTCCCCTGATTTCAGATCCAAAATGTTACTACAGACTGACTAGCTAGGGAGATCGTTACTTGCTGTATTCTTTTTTCTAGAAAAGCAAGTCACTAATAATCAATGAACCCCTAAAAGGAAATATTACATATTCCATCTCCGGATGAACTCATCTTTCTGAAGTGAGTGAGTGCTTCCTCACTTCCCTTTTACCAGTCAGAAGTCTGAAAGCCAAAAAGCTACCCTAGTTAAAAAAGCCACCGAAACCAACCAAAAACCAAATCAACAAAACCAAACAAACTTGTTTCTTCCAAGCCAGCTTCAATTACAGTATGCCTTCTCAGCCATTCATCCTCATCTAGCAACCAACCCTTGCCTCCAGATTCTAAAACTGCTTTAGGAATTAAAGTTCCCAGAGAGAAGCACACCGAGGAGGTCCCTCACGGCCTGCGGCTGGAGAGCAGCTCCGGGAAGGGCACTCCCGAGGCAGGGATCGGGGCGGGAGGGCGCCGTCCCTTGGGTGCCAGACCCTACCAGCTTCACCCGCTTCCCGCCGGGAGCAGGGCTGCTTTGGGAAACTGAGTCTTCAAAGCAAGGCAGAAACAGGGCTTTCCTCACCTGTCAGCATCCAGTAGGAGGCAGCCATGCCTGGGCTCCTGCGAGCCGGGGGCCGGGAGCCCGGGCGGAGGGCAGGGGTGGCGGGAGCGATCCTGCCGCCGGCGCGCCCGCCGGAGCTGCGCTGCCGGTGAAACTCAGCGCTCTGCACCGCCCGTCCGCCTCGCAGCCGAGTTAGGCATTTCCTGTTTGTTATCCAGTCTTTACGTTGCTTCTCCGCTTTAAGAAGAATTTAGCTTCCTCCCACCGCACACAGTTTCCCCCCACCCACTCCCCTAAATATCTCTGAGCTTTGGAAACCTCCCCGTTGAATTAGCCCAGCGTTAGGATGTACAAATAAAGCCAAATTTCCCCCACTAAACACTCCGGCTGCAGCTCTCAGAGAGCGCAGCAGAACCTTAAAGGGACATCTCCCCGTTCATAATTAATAAGTGTCTCCCGCCGGCCAGCCCCTGTCCCAGTAGGGCAGGAGTGAGCTGGGTGTGCTACACAGCCACTTCTCTTGCCTTATCAACAGGAGAAACACGTCATTGAGGTAGGGGGGTGTGTTTGACTGCTCAAGTTTAATTTCTCTGACATCATCCCTTAAAAACACAGTCTACGGCCGGTCATTTGCCCGCAAGAGGAAGCCAGCCACCCCTTCCCCATTCTCGGCGGCTCTGGAGCTGCAGTAACTCCTCAGACAGCGAGCGATTTTCTCGAATCTTTGCCTTCTCCTGTGCTTTGCTGTGTAGAGGAAATACCAGACAGCTGCCTTTGCCCTCATTTATCGGACGTTTGAATGGCATGCCTTCCCACTCTCCCTGCCCCCAAAACGAGTTCACTAGTAAATAACTGAATAAATAGCAAAGGTAATAAACAGCCAGATTCAGGCCCGTGAGTGAGGATTTTCAGGGTTTGTTGCACACTCAGGAAAGGAGCAGTTTTGTAGGTCTTTTTGAGTTTACCATAATGATGCTCAAGTGGAGTGGCACCCCTTCAGCAGTGTGTGAGTTCTGCCACTGGACCTGGTGAAAAATAATTTTGTTGTTTATAAAACAGGGGAACTCATAGTCTCTCAAGCAAGAAAAAGAGAAACCAAGATACTCTATAAGAATTTGGAAATTTTGGTGCTTCTAGAAAAATCCTCTATCATTTCCTTGACTTGGAGCAAAGGATTTGGTGAGTAAGTGGAAGTTAGTGGAATTTTGGCAAGTTCCTTTGAGACTAATAAACTGCAGGTTTTAATAAGCACTGTAATGGCTTATTGCATCTTCCAACTTTTGCCTTAATTTCACGAGAATATTTAGGGTGCACCTTGTAGATCTGTGGAACTTTTAGAAAACTGCAGAATTTTAAAGCTGGTTTTAAGAGCGAAAACCCTCAGTGGGACTACCCAAAGCCGATGAAATTAAGCGCATGTGTAACTTTTGCTGGATGAGAATTTTAGCTTGGTTGATGTCAGTTTAAAAGACAAGACACATTTTTTCCAGTCAAAGGTTTTATGCAGAAAATTACAGGAAATGGAAATGGCATCCAAACTAAAAGAAGACTGAGATTATGGAAAAACTGTCATTTTATTTTTGCCAGTCAGTTGTGTTACTACTACTGTTATTCCAAAACGGGGTTCGTAACCCAGTGTGCTAGAGCCCATTGCACGCAGAGTTGATGCTGTAGTTTATTACAGAGTTGCAAGTCTGGGTGCTGGGTGGTAATCCACAAAAGACAGCACCCTCTGGGTTATAAAGCTGGTGGTTTTTATATCCTTTGTAGTAGTAATATATTCCGCCTACCTAACACAGATGGACTGCTGTATTTTCTAAAAAAAAAAAAAAAACAAAGCAAAACCAAACAACCAGACCAAACATCCAATCATAGTGATGGATTTTGGGTTTTTTTTGTGATTAAATGTATTACATCCAAGGAAGAAGCAGGGGAACTAAGGACTTTCTCTTAGACTAAAATAAATTCAAGTCTATATGAAATTGATGTAGCATTTCATATATATGTGGTGACTGTATATCACATTGGAGAATAGCACTTCTTGAGAATAAAAAAAAACATTTTTGATGAAGAGTTATTCCTGATTTCTCCCAAATTATTCTTTATATTATGATTTATTAATGTCTTTTTGTGGTGGTGTCCTATATGTCTTCCATCAGGTAATGTCAAAAGGAAAACATTAGAAAAGATGAATTGCTGGACTGAGCTAGCATTTCTTATTTATTTGAACGCGTTTAAGGAAGTAAAATACACTACAGACTTACAGACAACCATCTGTTTTGGAATGTCAATCCAGAAAAAAACCACAAACCCTCCTTTTCACAGTTCATGTTGCTTTAAGTGCATTAATTCAAGTGATGTTAATAACATCTTGCTAAATTCTCTTCTTGGAGTTTAAAGTTTCATACATTATTAGTAAGGAGCAAATCTATTTAAAGCAGGAATCTCTAGATGAAGCTCACTCAGGCCCAGAAGTAGTTAAGATACTAGGTTATTTTAATGTGAGAAAAACAAATACTATTAGTTCCAGTGGATTGTAGTAGTATACAAAATCATTAACCGTAGTGATGGATAAAAGAAAAATGTCAAATTAGTTTAAAGAATATAGTTATCTTGCATATTTTGTGTCTTTCTAAGATTCCACAGAATGCTGAGGAATTTTTCCTACTGCTGTAAATTAAACATAATTTGTCATTTTGAACTGTGCCTCCCAACTCAGTTTCAGCAACTTGTTTTAGAATATGTGATATAGAGTAAGTACACCATTAGTTCCATAGAATCTCATGGAAGTATTTGTGATTAAAGATTAGTTTAAAGACTTTGAAAAACTAGACTTTGAAAAGACAAGAAAAATTAAAAATATCACAAAGACACAATTCTTCTCCCTTCTAGGGGGTGATATTCCTGCGAAAAACCCCCAATCAGTGGAAACGCATTTTGTCCCAAAGGTTAGGGCTGCAGAAAGAGGAACCAGAGTTTTTCAGATAGTGTCAAAGGCAGGCAGTCTTCTAAGTAGTGTGACTATGATTTACATAGAACTAATTTTTCATGGAATTTTTTCTTCCCCTCTTAAAGAGGATATGAGCAATTTTAATTTATTTTGTTTGTTAGGTAAGAAGGATCTCTAATCTGTAAGACAAGAGAGCAATGCATAATGCAAGACTGACTTCAAACAGACAGAAGCATGTCTAACTTTCTTCCATTAAAGGAATAGCATCACAGCATCAATACTGTAAGAGAGATATAACATGTTTCTGCGGTGTTCACTGTTGTTATTACACTGCATTATGCACTGCATGGAAAATACTACTGAATGTGTTCATATAGCTTCTAAGTGAATATTTATCATTGACAGTGCTTATTGTAATCTTGGATAGTTTACATTGCACTGTAGATTAGTGGTAATTTACATTTATGTTTTTTTCTTACACTTGCTTATTCAGAGTCTCCAACATGTCTTTCACCTTGATGACTTTGTTGTTCATTTTCATAGTCTCCATTTTTTCCTATCTGATTCTAGGACCATACTAGAATTCACTTGGCATAGCTTGTGGGTCTGTAGTTCTATTTTTATTATGTCTGAAATACTCAAGGGCTTCTTCTTCAAGTACCAGAACTAAGACCTTGCAGGATTTGGTATGGTTCCAGCAGTACACTATGCATAAATCTTTTCATGTTTTACAGCTCGGCTTTTAACTGATACTTGATAGTCTTGGAGAATGCCCATGTTTCTGCTCCATCTGTATTAACCAGTGGTACAAATGTGCCAAAAATCCTTTTTGCTATACAATAGGATCTTGATAAAATTTTTGTTTTGCAGATTGTTTTAGTTTAATTAATGTTGGTAAGAAATGTTATGGAAAATGCCCTTTCTGTTCTGTGTTAAATCTATTCTCTACAATATCTTTTATTTCTTCTTGTGCTTTTTTGGATTATGTATATATCAAATATCATAGTGTAATTATGAACCAAATTAATACTCAGCCTGTGTTCTTTATGAAATTTCTGATTTTCCTCTGTAACAGATTTCAAGTGTCTCACATCCTCAGCCATGCTGCTTTTCTTTATGCATTTTCCCTACGTGCAAGTTTTTTAATATACATTCTAAATTTGTAGAGATCAAAATTAGGGGTACCACAAAAATACAGGATGATCAGAAAGAGATGAGTTTGTACAGCATCATTTACTACTATGCATCTTCCACCAATCTCTTTAATTTTTGGTTGTTGCTTTATAATCATGTGGCGGGATTTTTATATTAAAACAGATTTTAAGATCATTGCAGATTATATACCTATTCTTTTCGTAATTCCTTAGCTACTTTTATTTCCTTTGAGCCAGTTTCTTACAAATTTAGTCCTGATTAACAGTTTTTTCCTGCAAGAGGAAGATTTTCTGCTTGCTTATTTACTTACCTATGTACCTATTTGTAAGCTATCTTTGAGCTCTGTACTACATTACCAAACTTTGACATGAATATATAGTTCTTCAAACTAGACACTACAGAACACAATCTATTCAATGTGAATGAGGTACTGATTCCTCTGGCCTATCAACTTTTTTTGTGCTGGAGCACTGTTTTTGCAGCACTGAAGTCACTGTAGCTATGGTATTGAGTCTGAGGGGAATGGAACTGGTGATTTCAAGTGTGGGGAGATGAAAAAAGAAATTAATATTGTATTATTCAAAATCAAGGACCTAGAAATTGCAATGTGCTTATAGGATTTTTGACTAAAAGTATGTATAATAAGAGATAGTGTTGGTCCATCAGTGCATTAGCTCTGCTGCATTATACAAGGAAGATTTGCAGTGAGGCCAGAATTTAGGTGTAGAGGGTTAATTATTCTCATTAACATCTTGGGCTTTCTGCAGTCCACACACATTTCTTTTTCTCTTTGTTACTGCTTCTTGACAATTAAGGGTCTTTTTTTTTTAACATGCTGCTCGTGGTATGTTGTGTAACCGATATTATTTGTTGTTCAGATAGATTTCAATTATGAAGCTGAATAAAAGAATAACTTACTGAGAGCATGCTGTGGAGGGAGGCTAATTGATGACACTAATTTCTCAAAATAATTACATAGTCTGCAGAATCTTACATTGTATTGCATTGCATTGTAATCATTACCTTCACAGCTGTTCTGCATAATATAATTACTTATTACTGTTTGGTTACAGAAAAAAGGTAGCTTTGATTGTAATAACCCTGTGAAAACTAATTTTATTCATTTTTCTTTTGTTTCCTAATAGATAAAAACATTCTCTCTATCCTTTTTTTCGTGATGCACACATTCTTCTTCCATGTCTATTGTATTGCTGTTAATGCAAAAGCAATATTTAAATACAGATCACTGCCCAAGCTTTCCTTTGATCTTCTCAATCAGGAAGAAAAAAATCTTGCTTTATTTGAAGGAACACAAACGTGGTCATGATGACAGCCTATGTTTTATGGCCTACATTAAAAAAGCAAAACAAAGCAACAAAAATCAACCAACAAACCAAAATCCCCCAAAAACCAACAAACAAAACAAACCCACTCATAAGAAAACCCAGCACAAACGCACAAAACCTACACTAAAACCAAACAAACAATTCCCTCCAGCAAAACAGCACACACACAAGAAAGAGAAAGATCCCTGACTTGCAGAAACTTTTGCAATGATTACGTCTTAAATTTTTAATTATGTGATTTTAAGACGAATTAGAAGTTTGCAACAATCTTTCTACAGTGAGGAACACATTGCTACTTTTTAGTAGCAAACTACAGTTTGAAGTTGCAAACCAGGCTCCTGCTGGGATTTGAACTCCTGTAGATTGCAGTAACTCTGTTTCAGGGGTGCTACAATAATTTTTACCTGCAAAGACCTGCAATTCAGATTCCACTGCTCCATCTACCTGTCTATGTAAGTAATTTGTTTTGTGGTCTAGAAGTCTGGATCTTTCTGAATGTGGATCATATTGAAATAGTGGACAGCTGACAGAGAAGGTAAATGCATAATTTTGTTAGAAGATTAAACAAGCACTCAGCTTCCAAGTCAGAATTATAAATCGCTGTTCTTTTTCACATTGAAAGACTCTTTAAAAAGCATCTCCAATTTTCCAGAGTCATGTCAAAACCAGCAGACTTTTGCCTAGCTAGCTGTAATGTTCTGTTGAAACTAATAGTGTGTACCAGAGAACTAAGGTTTCTTCAGGCCAGAAGCAATCTGCGGAACTGTAGCTCTGGAAACTGCTGCGATGAACCCTTTTTTCCCCATGCAGGCTGAGTTATGTGGCACTTGATGTCATGAAATGTGCTCTCCTCAAGTGACCAATATATTAACACGTCTGTCACATGACTGAATACATGGGTATAAGCCCTGTCAGATGAGTACTATGCAGATATTTCATGACATTGAGCTTTTGCGTATCAACCCTTTTAGACAGGATAGGCATCAGTATGATTGTGCATGAAAGAGGTACTGCCAGGAACTCATGAAAAAGGGCGACAAAAGGCAAGGCTCCCAAGACAGTCCATACCAGGACCACTCTGTCTGCTCCATCATCATAAGCCTTCAGATAGCCAGGAGGAGAGTCTTTAAAGTGACTAAGTTGTCACTGGGTACACCCAGTCATTTTAGGTTAATTCACTTACATGGGAATGCCATGAGCATCATATAGAATGCATGTTGTCCTAGGAGAGGGAACCAGAGACCAGGACTTGTCGCCAGACTGACAGTTTAGCCTTCTTGTCAAAGGACTCAAAAGGACATTTCCCTTGCAATGTAAATCACTGTGAATCAATCTGTGCTGAGCATACTCTGAGGGCATCTGCAGGATCAGGCTCTTTAGTGAAACTGAAGAGTGTCTGGTCTGGAGGTTTGATCCAGACACCAAACTGCTTCGGAAGCATTGTTCTAG
Organism: Cnemophilus loriae; assembly: GCA_013397755.1. NCBI lineage: Eukaryota > Metazoa > Chordata > Aves > Passeriformes > Corvidae > Cnemophilus > Cnemophilus loriae. Next base: position 189,078 of record VZTF01006428.1, read on the forward strand.
CCATGCAAAAAACAAAATGCTAAATGCCCAGAGAACCTCATGAATATACCAGCATCCAAACAGAGTAATTAACTCTAAGTTCGGAGAAGAGGTGAAAGCAGAATTTTTAGATCAAAATTTTAAATTTAAATATAGAGTTCAAATTAGGAATTGCTTTACGGTATCAATGCGTCTAGATCACGGGGCAATCAAAGCTTTGTGTTTATTTTATAATTTAAAAAGAGAGATTTCTTATAGTATTTTAATCAGATGGTGGCAATATTTGCTGATTAAAAATCTCTAGAAGCTGTGTTTCATTTCTGCAAAATGATCCTTGAGAGTGTAACAAATATAACTTCAGCAATCTGTAGAAATTACTTAAATTATATGGTCATGATAAAAGAGGAAGTTTTGCTGTGGTATAAAGAGTTTATGATTAGTAGCTTTTTGTTAGTTTGAAAACTCATTCTCGGTGGAAAAACAAAATGGTTGCTCATGCTATATTATTCTCCTTTTCAGCTGCTCAGCTACTGAGTTAGAAATTAATAGAAGTGATACTATAAGTGTGTTATTGCTATGCCATTTGACATGTCTAAATATGCCTAAATATTGGCATACCTAAAGATTTTCTGTATGTTGTAAAAGTATAATCTGAAAAAATAAAGATGCAGATGTTTCCTCCAGCTCATAGGAAATTCTGGTTTTAAAGAACAGAGTGAACTCAAAATTCAAGAGACAAGTTGTTTGTTACAGAGAAATTTTCAGAATTCATGGTTAGCACTGTATAAACCAGGAATCTCAAAGATGGATGTACAGTGTTTTACTGTGGGTTCCCCTGTGGAGTAGAATTTATTCAGATGATTTATTTCAGAGTGACCTGGGGGTGGATTTGTACACAGATAGAAGTGAAAAAAAAAAAGAAAAAAAAAAAATTTGTAACTGTCTTATTTCATAGCATCTAAAGAAACAATTTTCCTTCCTCTTCAAGATATTAATCAGTGTAATAAACATGAACAATTTATTGTGTTTCTGCAGTCTATGTAACTTTTATGTTTTCTCTTTAAAGAAATTGCGATAATGTCATCAAAGTTTGTTTATTACAGTATATCAGTGTCCAAGTATCCAGTGACCACAGTGGGGTTATTAAAATAACCAATGTATATGCCAGAGGCAGAGTTAATTTTATTGATAGTGTGCCTATTGATGAAGCAGTGGATGTGAGTGTTACTCCTGGATTAATTTGTGTTTACTGTCTATGGAAATCTTATTTCTACTATTGGCTCAGAGCCAAGACCTTGGTTCAGGTCAGCACATTTTACAGAGGCTTTAAAGTTAGCTCAGCAATCCAAACAACTCCCTGTGGAGAAACTCAGGACAATATTTCCCCCAAACTCTGCAGCCAAACTAACCTTTTTGACCTTGTCCAGAACTCATAGGTTGCAGGTTCTCCATTAACTCAGTCTGGCACCGTTATCAGATACCTGTGCACCTAACATGCATTTAGCCGCCTGACATCTTGAACCTCTTCAGAAGTTTTCCAGGCTCTAATGGAAGGTCTTGTGTCACCAGAACAGAATTGAGTTTTGACTGCTAGAGGAACTAGATTTGTTTGCTTTCAAGAGTGCTCTTTGTGTGCTCTTATTAAAATAAAATGAATGGTCATATCAGTGACCACGTTTGTTCTCAGACCTATTTAATCTGATTTTAGAGTCTTTTCTGAAAAGCCTTTTCTTATGGCCTTTTCTAAGAGTATTTTACTCAGCCAGGGAGGAATACATATCTCAGATATCAAAAATGTATTTCTTCTAGTAATCTCTTTCCTCAGTACTTGGAAGGTCTTTCCTGAGGTTTTGAAGTATTCTTCAGATGACTTTTCTTTCAGGAATGGTCTGAAGTTGGTATCTCACCAGCTTGTCCATCTGACATTTATAGCCCAATCTATAAGCTGATTTGGCACAGTAATCACAAACCTCCAGGAACAGTATTTTGTAGATTCAGAGCACCTTATCAAATGTGTTTCCTAGGCTCCTGGATTAATGGTCTGTCAAGGAGCTAAAGATTTCAGTCCGAGTTTCCAGGTTTATAATTACCTGAATGACATGAATGCTGGTGTACGTGGATGCATGCAGGTTGCTAGATGCATTGTACCAATTAGGAAAGCGAAGCTTGCAGTGGTGTGATGATACGAGCTAGTCTCCCCGAAGTGTTTTTCTTGCTTTAGAGAGAATAAGAACTGGATGGTGGACTGGAACAGGAAGAATTCACATCCATCTGAGAAGATTCCACTGTCGGCATTTACTCCACAAGAGAGCTCCTGGCAAGGGGTAGACAAGAAATGTACATCAAATATTCAGGCTGAGAATGAAACACGCTTCCGTGTCATCAGGAACTGCCCGATCATACAGGATGCAGGAATTAAAAGGCACGATTACATCTGTGAAATGTTATCAAAGGAAGCTAAAAAGAAAGATTGGACAAGGTTTCAGGAACTACTTGTAAGAGATGACAACGAGCCATACAAACTGGACATTATTTTTGTGAAGGAGAACCAAGCATCTGTGGTGGCTGTGACTGTGCAACACGAGTATCCTGACACATTTTTAGAAGAAGCTGTGATGGAAAAAGTGAAGAGATAGCAACATCTTCACAAACTCATTCAGGAACTAACAAATGTGGTAGGCACTGTATTTATGGGTTTTCTCCTTGGAACACGGGGAAAGAGATACCGTTGAAATTACAAACGTTTGAGGGCCCTGAGTCTTTCCAGATTGAGGCAACAGAAGGCAGCCTGGGCCTCCAGAAAGCTCCTTGCTTCTGTAGATGTTGTACATATGTTTGTGAGTAAAGTACGTACTGTTGTATCATCTTAAATCAAAATAAGTTTTTAGTGAATGCTGGGAGCCCAGGGCAGCCACAATCCAGCTAACACCAGGCCTGGCTAGTACGTAGGGACACCAATGGACTTTTATCATGACGTGTCTCATACCATCAGTCTGGGACAAAATTCTACTGATTTTGACCAGGGTGAAGAGGCCATCTGTACTTAACTCAGAAAAGGAACATATGTAAATTATCTGTGTTCGATAAATAGCCATTCCAATTACTCATCTAAAACATTTGGAATTATTTTATAGCTAGTTTTATACTTACATTTAAACTGGTTCTATTTGTGTGTTTGGCTCATGTAGCCAGCTGGTATAGAGAGCAGCATGAAGACCTTTCTAATCTAGCAAGATAAAGGAAGGGGTACAGAAATAAGGAAGTTTAGACCACACTCATAAGTGTCTTATAGTCATAATATCTAATTTAAGATAAGACAGCCATCTCGGCTGCAGCCATGGCAACAAGATTTCCAGTAGTGATTACAACGCTGAATCAGAATTGAGTATTTTGCATGGGAAACAGCAAGTCTGGGGAGAAGTGAGCTTTGAAAAGTCACAGGATGTCTGCTTTTCAAAACAGTCACTCAGGCTAAAAGAGAAAGAAACTGTGAGATCCAATTTTGTACTATTTTTAGTCATATGTACAATGCGAAAGGAATTTATGCAGGAAATTATGTAGCAATGTAGGTACATAATAAGATTTTCTATAAAGCGTGAGCATTCAAGGTAGTGAAACCCTATTTACTATTTGAAATTTTGCACATGGTATCAGTATGTGATATTTTGTAAACCAATAAATCTATGAATGTATGTCAAGAATACTCTGAACTTGATCTTTTTTTAGTTATTGTCTTTTCTGAAATTTGTCTGCATAGAGAGCTTGATCGACAAATTTGCGAGGGATTGTTTTGTGAATCAGGTTGATAGTAAATTCATACATTTTGTAGAAATAAAATTAGAGTAATTAGTATACTGATGTAAGACATATAATGATACAAGCATTGTGTTGAAAATCTTGAATAATAAAACTGGCTTCTAGTAATTTTATTTAACCCTGCTTGATAAATTATATTAGAATAATTGTTTTAAATTATTTTAGTATTGTTTGAACTATTTTGGAGGGGAAATCAAACTTTTAAATTCAGATAATTGCTCAATTTTGTACTTTCTTTAATCAATTAAAAATAAAAAGATAATATAATTTTAAAATAACCCAAGCTATTAAATCAGTTTGATTTAATACTTTGCATATCATGTTGGCCTTGGTTCTGAGATTTTGCATTAAAAAAAGGTAAGTTACTGAATGTGTTTCAAGACATATTTTACTGACTTCCTCCAGATCTTTAGGCCTGCAAAATATATTAGATGACCTGTCACAGTGAAGGAATTTCCAGTGCTATGGCCATAAATTTGTTTTAGAATGAACAGACCTTAACGTCAAGTGAATTATTATGGTTGTTTAGTCTGACCTACTGTACAATGCAAAGTTCTTATTTAAGTATTCTCTTTAGGTCAGATAAAAATATACATTTATATAATACTAGAAAAAAATACCATTCCACCAGTTTAAGAAACAAATTTTAATTCTGTTATCTTAGATCTATCTAAGCTATTAATTATTGCTTTTTTAAACAGTGTTCAGAATCTTCAGATGGGTCTTCAAGTGAGTAAGGTTGAGGGAGAAGTTAAAAAAACAAAGAAAAGGAATGGCATTAGAACTGATACTGTTTTACAGTAAAGCAAGGATTTTCATTGCTTTGAACATTGCCAATAACTTTTGTGTAAGCAGGCAGTAGTTAAGCTTAACTTAGGTCTGGTTTTTCAACTTTTTAATGGATTTCATTAGACAAGCATCAGCCAGTTTATGAGAGGGAATATGTGCTTAAAAGTATAGCAAAGCATAGTATGTCATTAATGAGATGCAGCTTCTTACATGATAATATTGCAACCAGCCCTTGAGCTAGCTCAGCATGTTTCATGCTCTTAAAAACTGAGTTCAGCCATAGATGTATTTTGACTAAGTTTAGGAGGTGTGATGCAAAACCAGATTTTATGTATACATATATATATTTACAGATATAATGCCCACACTACATTTTGGTTTACAAGTGCAAATTTGATTGGATTTGAGTAGGTCTTGGGAATTTCAAGGGGGAAAGTGAGAGGGGCTTAGAGGATAAGTTTTGCAATATCTTCAAAAGATGAGGGATATTGTGAAGAAAAGGAGAAAGGAGTGTAACCTTGCATAGCAGGACATAAAGGGTTAAGCTATAAATAGTAAAAGCACGAGTCTGTCTATCATGAACTCGAGCTAGTTTCCTGTTAACAAATTGTTTTCTATCCAGTCTCCGGTATATTAAAACAAAACAAAACAAAACAAAATACACCTACTATATCTGTAAACATTAACTTAAGCTCTGTTAATGTTTGTCAGAATTCCACATGTAAATGAGTCCTATTGAAGTAGCTGAGGACATAGGGTAGCAGACATGCATAGGACAGACATTGTATAATTTTCCTGGCATGACCTCATGAAATGAGTTCCTAAAAATTGGAGTATGAGCCTTTACGTAATCATAGCAATCAACAGAAAGGATTCTTCTCAGTACCTGTGAACTAGAATTCTATTTATTTTTTTGGTTTATTGGTTTCTTTGAATGACAAATTTTACTTGGAAATGGCAGTTAAAATCTCAACCAGAAAACTGTGACCGTTTTTCCTGAAGAAGGGTAAGCCAGCTCCAAAGTACACATTTTACATTGAAAGATGCTGCTTCACAAAATACTCGGTACTGGCTGTCTTTACCTCCAGCTGTACTAAGTCCTGGTATTAAAATTTATTGAAATAATTGGTGATACCTTTACTTGACCAGGTTAGTTTAGGCTTTTCTAATAACCAGTGAAGAGAATCAGGCTTTTCCAGTGTCTTAAAGATATCCTATCAAAAGAGGTCTGAAAAAGTTTAGATAACTCGTGACCTGAAATAGTCTTTTCTTCTCTATTGTCTATAAGGCATTTTGGTGGACAGCTGACAGGCAGAAGTCTACACTGTAGGTGTATAAACTAAAGAGTTGAATCCATACTGGAAATTAAATCCTTAATTTAGAAAAATCCATGACTAATCTTTCGATAGCTTCATTAGGGACAGAATGTCAACACGTGTTCTGAAGGGAATGTACAAATTATATAGAAAGTAGCTAGGATTGCAAAGACTGTTTTTCAAATTTTCCACCTACACGATTGATATAACTTCTAATTATGGATTCATTGGTAGGGAGAACATCATTATATTGCATTGGGGCCCATAGAAAAATAAAAAGTGGAGATTTCCTTGTTCAAATAATCATGAAAAGAGAGAAAACCACTTCTGACTTGATTTATTCAAAGAATGTCGGTGAGCATTTTCGGAGAAATAAATGTGCTCAGTATGTTTCTATAGTAGTCACCAATCTCTTCTGCTTCTGTTGATGACAAAGAAAGATTTGTCAACATAATTAGGAAGGGAGAAGAACCTCCACTTTCTCTAAGACAGACTACAAAACCCACACTGTTTTCACATATCTTTGTGATGACTGGTATCAGAGTTCATTGTTTGGATTACATGGGTATTGGTCAAATGTTTTTAAGTGAGATCTCCTGTCTCAGAAAGAGAAAGGAAAAAAAAAAAAGAATGAACAATGAAGAGGAAAGAAAAGTGTCATGATATGGAAAAGGCACTAGAAATCCACTAAATGGATTTTCCTTTTAACTTCTCTTACATGTTTATTTGTCTATATTGATAGACTGGAACACATGGCACACAGAGAATTCACAGTCAAAGTGCCTAGTCTTTTGTTATTATATTCCTTGTAGTAGGAGATATTTTTCCATTTTCTTCTTTCGTCCTTGCAAGAGCCCTGCTGAAATGCAAGAGAATAATTTTGAGTAACTGTAGTGACCCCGTTTGGTCAACGAAATGGTGTTTTCGAAAGATAACAAACATATTCCCTATTCAGCTTTTAATTTGCTGATTTTAATCACCCTTCTGGAGTTGAAGATTGTGCAATTATGCTGTCAGCTTATCAGTTCTATCGCATATGTGCCATTTTCCCAAGTAATCTTTGAACCTAGCAGTCACTTTCAGATAATTCCCTTTGAGGGAGAAACAGAGGACTGAGTATGGTCTCACAAGTCTGGGGAAGAGTGGTCAAATCGTGTTAAATTAGATACTCATCTTTGCCACCCGTTCCCATGTGGGATGATAGAGCCTCAATCAAGCAGCATACATAATACCAGACATCTAATTATCATGCTTAGAAGTTCAGCATAGCAACAGAATGATTGTCATGACACGGGGAAAGGTTTTTGGTAAGACATATGGGTGAAGGGAAGAAAGAAGTCATAGTAGGTCAACAGCTTTCTTTGCAAAGCAAACTCACAGAAAAATAGCCATTTTTCTCTTTTCTTTTTTTTTTTCTTATTCACAGTACTTTTTTCAGATTACAAATAATTCACCTCATTTATAATTAAAAATGTAATTAAATTTCTTTTTTTGGTCTAAAATTGATTTTGAGTTAGATACTGAAAGGGAAAAAATTTGTTCCCGTTATAAGAAACCCAGTTGAAAGACAGAAACTTGTGGTAAGTGTAATGGAATTCTTTGCCAACTGGATGGACACATCATTCAAGGTTCCCAAACAATTTGGTAGACTAATGAAAAAAAGGTATTGTAACTTTCTAGCCACTGTTGTGGAAAAGAAGGATAAATTCTACCATTTTCATGAGATATACACCTCCTGTTTAGACATACTGTATTGAAAAAAAATCAGATACTTTGAATACTTGATTACATCTAACAATTTTTTTAAGATACAATTTCAAAATTACGGTCATTAATTGATATATAATACATTATTATGTCTCCGTTGTTTTTTTTTTTTTATCTTGAGACAAGGAGTGAAACTCTGTGAGTCAAGTAACACAAGAGAGTATCAATGATAATTTTAACAGTATGATTGTAGTATGATTTTTTAAAGCAGATGAACAATTTTAACTCAAAGTACTTTTAGTATTGAAATACAACACTTATAATTAGGGTTATAAGCTTAATATGTATTTTTAATGACTCAAATACATAGTTATATATACTGAGAGGAGTTGCACTGTATTTCTAAACAATATTTAGTGTTTGTATACTATTTGTTTATAAGAATTAGCTAATGAAGTCATTTTCTAAAACTAATTTTCAGATGCAGCTTAGCAGCTTCTTTTTCCAGCAACTTGCTCAGAACTACACGATTTTTCTCCAATGTCTTTCTGTAGCATGACATTGGGAGTTATATTGTGATACAGGACATCCAGAAATGCAGAAAAGCCAACACAATAGCAAGAAGGCAAGATGTTATTTATATTTTTTATCACCAGCTTTATAGGGTCATTTGTGCTCAATTTCCTGTTACAGACGTCAGCATAAAAGCAGATGCTGTAATAATTAATAGACTGTATTTTCCCACCTATGAAAGGCCATGGAAATTTTCATAACAGCTTGACTTCTATCTAGAACAGAAGTACTTGAGGGAAAACCATATACTATATTTTTCTATAGGAAGTAAAAATATTGGGAGATGTATATTCTCAAAAGAATAGTGTTTAGTAAGAGGTGGAAAGGCTTTAAACACTTTATAACAAAGCAAATTCCTTGTAAACACAGTTTTCAGGAAATTTCGTATGCAAGCTATCCACGCCTTTTCCTGACAATGCATTGTATGATATCTCTGAAACCACAGTTCTTTATCTCAGGTCTAACACTTACAAGGATTATAGTTATCTTAGACAAATGGAGGGTCAAGGTTTAGTCTTTTTTGTTAAAATAAAAGTCACTGAGGGGTATTGCATAAAAGACGGTTGGATTTAAAACTGTGTAGAAGACAGCTCGAAGTGTTGGAGCTGGCTCAGAGTATGCCTTGAAGTGTGGTGGAATTTGCTTTCTCAAACAGACAGTTGAGCATTCATATTTGCATCTCATGCTCCTTATATACTCGACTGTACAAGTTTTTCAAACTTCTTGGAATATAAAAATGATTTTCCTGAATTAAATTCATAGAATATCTCCCATAAGAGATAAAATCAGTTCAATGAAATTCCCCTATGTTTTTTATTGAGACAGATAATTTTTTTTTTCTTATTTCCCCAATACAACAAAAGATGTTTAGCTTTTTAAAGCCTTTGTTCTATTAAACAGTTTAGGTAGTTCTTTGCCTCTTAAGAAACAGCATGTCTAAAATGTGCATGATTTGATTGTTATAAAATCTCATTGAGGTTACTTGTTATCTGGCATCATAAAATTATCTGACAACAGGTTTCTCATATGCAACCAAGTGAAATAAAAATATAGTCTTTTGGAGGCTGAAGAGGGACCTAAAATCTGAAAGGCAGACACAAATAAATTAGATTAATCGTTGGATGAAATCTAATGCCAATGCATTACATATTAGACACAGAACTTTTAATTTTCATTTCTCTCACATTTCTAAACAGTCCAGACACTCAAATTCAGTAGTGGAGAGGATTCCTTAATAAGTCATGCAATTGCATTTTTTGCGAAGATACATCTTCTGCATTTAAATGTGTCTGTTTAATCTAAGGCATTTGTCAAGGCTCATTGGACAGTCAGTGAAATGCAGTTCCCCCATTGCCCTATCAAATCTACTTTTCTTAGATCAGCTACAGTAGCTCTCTTGTACCTTCTTTTTTCCCACCAATTCCAGAGGGAGCCTAACTGCCAACTTAAGCTAAGAGTATAATGTTTAAATGGTTAAAAGTAGGGGCAGTGGAGTTTACCTTCTGTTACCTTTCCATGTTTATGAAATATGTCGATGTATTACCATTGTTATCATCAAGAAGATATCATTTAGTATCAGCTAGATTATAATTTGATATGGATGGGTATTTTTCTTTATTGCTTGTTTCCTCCATCTCTAGTTCCATAGATTTTGAGCACCATTTTTTTCCTCATCAAATCCTTTCTTCAGTATCAAAATTTACCAATGTTTTATTGGAAATTTTTCAATGGTTTGGGTGTGTTTCTTTTTGTTCAAGTTAATTAACTTGGAAGCGAAAGTAGCTAAACGATACCAGACCTTGAATAAACCAACGTGATTTTAACACAATGTGAGTGAAATTCTGATCCAAAATAAACAATGTGGTAAGTTCTTGCAATGATCAACATATTCTGTTAACCATTAAAAAAGTTCTGTATGAATAACTCCATATTTGAACATTCAGAATAAAAATGTTTTGCACCTTTTGCCAGATGCTTTGTATGTCAGGGATAGAAAAGTATATTTCATTACTTGTCTTCCAGTAGGAGACCTGCAATGATTTATTAAATAAAAACAGAGGTCTTACCTGATGCTGTGTTTCTAGCTGGGCAAGTATATGGAACATGAAATGAAATAAAAAGTGTACCTACTGAAGTTTTCCTTGGAACTATAATTTCATCTGTGGGTGCTGAGAATCTGGACTGCCCTAGAATGATGTGCTGTGGGAGAGCTTGAGAGGTTTCCAAGCAGCTAAGCAGGAAACCTGAACTGAAATTAAAAGAATTTCTTCTTTTAAGATGAAGAATTTGCAATTTTGGCTTTTCTGTTTCAATGCTTGCATAGATCTGAAGGATATTTTCTGACACTGATATGATAAAACACTACATTCCTTAATCATCAGGTTTGTTTGTCCTCAAACTGGGTCAATGTTCTATGTTATATTAGGCACACGGTTTAAGGGGTGCACTTGACAGTGCTAGGTTAATGGTTGCACTCAATGACCTTAGAAGTGTTTTTCAACAGAAGTGACTCTGTGATTCTATGATTCTATGTATATTTGCCAAAAATGGGCTTGATTGTATCCAATTTTTGACATCTGAGTATGTGGTGAAAGCTATTTTTAGGCTTCCTCTATTGTTAAAAAAGAGAGAGAGTTTCTTTAGGAACTGATTCTTCCCATCTTACTGTAGTTGTTAGGAGAACCTATGTTGTTAAGTAGTTCTATCTTGGAAGTGAATGCAGAAGGAGCTAAAATAGTGAATTTTAGAAGTCATCTGACATATAGGTGGCTGCACATAGTAAGATTACTTGCACCCCCAAGTTCTAGGTTCTAATAACTTCACAGAGAGAATCTTCCCCTTGCCTTCAGAAAACAAGTCTGTTTCACACATAAATATTGTCCTCAGACTAATCCAGTCCCTTTAGAGGAATTGTAGTCAGAGCTGCTGGACTTTTATTGGACAAAGCCATGTTCTTTCTCTTGAAAGCTGTCAATAACTTTGGTACAATATTATTTTTAGATTGGTAAATCCTTTCTTACTCACTCTGTCAATAGTTCCATAGAGAACTTAATAGTAAAAAATTCCTGTTCATGTGTGCATTACATCACTCTGGCTGGAGTACAGTGATCATTGCCAGCTCATGTATCTTTAGAGTCTCTGAAAAATCACTAGTAATTTGTGTGAATATTCAGAAAAAACGCGCTTTTCAGAGATGAAATACCCATCTATGACCATTCTCACCCAACAGGGCAGAAAACTATTGTCCCTGAGGACCAGCTTCAGAGAAACCTCTGTCTCCATCTTAATATGAGTAGAGATTCACAACTGGCATCATAGAGAGTATTTCTTTCAGGAAATAATTATTTGCTTCCACTCTGAAAATCAAGTGTGGTCTGTGCCTCATCTTCAGAAGGTATGTTGGTTTCTGTTGTTGCAAACATGTGCGTTAGGTTTTGTTGCCATAGCTTGCATTGGCTGCTACAGTTTTAGGTGGACTTCTTTAAAAATCAACTGGACCTGTTACAGCTTGGCTGATGATTACCTGACAATTTCTTCTGGTACTTGATAAGAAATTCTGGTGGTTTTAAGGACAACTGCAATGCAAAATTTTAGGGATTTTTCTATTGTTGTTTCAATTCCTTTTTTTGTGTGCATTTTTTTTATTTTTGACTAAAAGAAAACCCTAGACCCATACAACTCCTAAAACCCATCAAGAATTAGTCCTGGTTTTTTTTGCCAATTGCTACAATTTCAAATAATAAACAAGGGAACCACCAGCCTTCAGTCTTCCTATTCAGTCACATCCTTGGAAACATGGGTCTGCTAATAAGAAGAGATTTTGTTTCAGCCTTAAATGAACTTTTATTCTAGAGAATTGTAACAATAATTCAATATTATCCTTTGGCATAGTTGAAAATACTGACAGTCTTAAAAAACAATAATTTGAAATACCTTATGAACTTTAAAAGCAACAAGACAATTTTAGCTGACTGCTGACTGCAGCGTGAGAGTCCTCATTGCTGAGTCAGGTAATGACCTCTAGTTCCCTTTTGTAGGAAAGTTCATTAGAGATGAACCTAATTTTGCAATGTTACTGGGGAAAAGACCATTAGACCTTCAAGCTTGCAACAATAATATACTTCCTTGTCTTTTCTGCTGTATAATTAACAAATATTTGTTCTAACAGCACTTATACTTGGAAGAATTACTTCTTGCTTATGCAAGTAGTCTTTTCAGACCAGTTGAATTTATTCACTTAAATAAATATTATTTTAGTAATCAAATATTGCATGACTGAACTCCAAATATCAAATGCTTTTCTTAGTTTGGATCTATATATGATACAAATAAATGATTATTTTATGATTATTGAAGCAACCTAACATTTTAAAATTTCCAGACTTTAAACCAGATTTTCTCAGATTTCCACACTGATTTTTTGTGTTTGCTACAAATAATTTGATGTATTGTTGTTTTCATTGAAAAGATACAAAACAATTTACAATGTGACTTGCTTCCTATTAATTTCAACCTAACAAGATTATATCCATATTAAGGTAGAGGGCAAAATTATAGGTCATGGGATATCTTAAATGTTTTCTTTAGGTGGCTTTAAAGATTATGAAACTCTCGTGTGATCAGTGAAAATTAAATTTATGTGGTCGTTAGGTATTAGCTCAAAATTAATTTTTTTTTCTATAAACTCCATCTTGCAGCTTATGAAGGATAACAGAGCAAAGCTGTAGCCAAGTACTCTAATAAATCTCTTTTTAAGGTATCACACTTTTATGGGTGGCTTAGATTAATTTCCTGTTTCGTGGTTGGAGTATATATGGTTTTCCTTGCTCCATGACAATTTCTGTGATCTGTTACCACAAAGCACCGCTTCTGTTCCAAGTACTTTGTCCTACATCTTCACTAGGGCATGCATGTGGAATAGCCTTCCATTAATTTGATTCTGACTGTTCTCTGTCCCACTAGCTAGATGTAAGGCCCCAAAAACCTTGCTTGACAAGACACTCAAAAGGGCTCATGGTTTTTCACATACTCTGAGTTAGATGCATGGGAGAAATACCAACAAGATATCCTGAAGAGGTCAAAACAACAACAACAAAAAATTACTGGCAACTTTAGAAAATCTAAGAACTTTGGCAAAAGGTTTAGAGCAACGCTCAATCAACATAAGATACTTCTCAGGACAATAATGTATTCAGCTTAGCAAACTCTAAGACTGTCTGATTTTAAATTACGCAAAATCCTGAGAAGAGGAAAGAGAAAGACAGAAGACATATAGAAAAGAAAAAAACATAACTACCATTCCTGGGTCCAGCAGTGTTCAGCTGGTAGAAATTCCAAGAGAAAATAGGGTCAAGACACATACTTGCCTCATGTTTCAGGTTAAATACCCTTTGGCTTTTCTGAGTCCTTTCCTGAAGTGGGATTTCTGGTCTGGTGGCCACTTAGGAGCTGGATAAGAGGCTTCAGAGATGGGATATGGAGCATTGCCTTCAGTGTGCCAGTGGCTGGAGGGGCTGGGATACACTCTCAGGCTGGGGTGGGGTATGTGGAGCAGTTCATCACCTCACCAGAGCAAGGCCTGACCTGCCCCTGCCTTCACACTTGAAATGTTTCAAGCCAGCAATTAGTCCAGTCTCTCACACTGGAACAGTTGGATTCAATGATGTTGGCAAAAATGATTGCTGCTTATTTGGATCTGAAGTCTGACACTGCAATATCATAAATTGCATTTCCCAAGGGTTTTTCTCATCCCAGCTGGGGACTATAGATATATTTCAATGTGGGCAGAAATATCTTCATGGAAAGTTATTTCTAGGAACATGTGTCATTCTGTGGTCTAAGTGAAATTGTGTCTTTTGGACTTATTAGTTATCTGATTAATTTCAGGCCCTATGTTGAGAGGAAAATTGAAGGCAACAATGAACAGTCAGAAGTCAAAAGAGAGCCCATCTACCATGACAGGCAGCTACATTTGTGAAAGTGGAGTACACCTGTGCTTATGCGAGAAAGACTGTTGAATGGTCTCTGAGACCAGTATCCATCTGCTGGAAGTACCGAGGAAAACTAGAATAAGAAATATCTGTAGTAGAAGTGTCAAAACGAATGAAATCCAGGGAAGAGGCATGAAGCGAACTTCTGGGAGCCAGGAATCTTAAACCAAATATCACATGTCTAGAATATGTGTTCTAACAACACATTCTCCTCTCTCTCCATTTTGTGTTTTAGCTGCTTCTTTTTTTTCCATCTTCATGTAGGTTTGGTTTTTTGGTGTTTTTTAAAAATTTGTTTGTTTGGTTTGGTTTGTTTTTGTTTGTTTGTTTGCTTGCTTTGTTTTGGTTTCTTTTGTTTTTTGTTTGTGTTTGTTGTTATTGTTGTTGTTGCTTGTTTGTTTTTTCATCGGGAGTATGCTTTTAACCTTGGCAAATCTTGGAAGCTGAATTTTGTAAGTCATTGGTTGCATTATGCTTCCTGGAGCCCCCTAGTCACTTCTGCTATAATGTCAAGGTCTCAGAATAGCAAGTTGAAAGGGGCAAGTGGAACCATGAGTGGTTTTGGGTGACAAAAAGCAGAATTTCTCTGTGAGGGAAGCACCATCAGCTGCAGTTGTCCTGAACTAAGAACTATCCAAATAGCAGTGGTTATTTTTTAACTGTGACGCTCACTGTCAATGACTTGACCCCAAATGAGCTTGTAATGAAGTGGGATGAATATGGGTTGCCAGATTCTGAGTGGTTAATCGCCTTTTCAATGCTCATTGACATGTTGGTTTCATACCCCTCCAAGTAAAGCGAGTGCTTAGGGACGATTTTCAAAGGACACATTTCCTCTCCCTCAGTTTTTCCCGCTATGGTGGTCTCACCACTTTTGGAGCCTTTGCTCTTCTGATTGCTTCACTCAGCTTTGGTCTTAAGATTAGAGTTGATAGCTATGGGCAGAAATACAGCATACTAACAACATACAGGACCTTGAGAACTATTGAGACTAGTTACTTTCTTTCAAGGGACTTTATGTACAGATGCTCCCAAAATGTGATTTCTCATCCCATCAGCCTAGAACTTGAAAGAACAAAGAAATACCAGAACCTGTCGTGTGGAGAACCCTTTGTCAGACACAAAGAGAGCAGGAGGAGCTTGTAGACATAGAGGAAGACTGGGCCATCCACTGTAACAGGCTGCTCCAAATCCACTAAGACCCTCCCAGCTGCAATATTTAAGCAAGGTTATGCTACTCTGGGTGCAGGTGCACTGAGAAGGTAGAGCTTGAGGACAAAGATAATGGAAGTGGAATTTTCATTTGGGATGTCTTCAGTCCTGTACTTCCAGCTTCGCTTCTTGCTGTAGGCACTGCCAATAAGAAGCAGTCTGAGTACCAGGAGAGACGGCAACTTTGCTGTCTGTTCAATTCTGACCAAATTTGTATTGATATGGGATCTAGTAAAGGACAGAAGTGATACAACAATTCACTGAGTATTTCCTGAACCAATATTCACAATGAGCTAATAGAGAGAAATGTACCACAAATCTCTCATTTGCATTTAAAAATTGGTTCCTGGAAGAAGAACAGAGAAAGAAAGCTTGTTGGACTTCTCTGTATGCAATAACCTTGTAATGCAGGATTCTGATTCCTCTTTGTTTTTTCTAAGAGTAATATACTTGCTAGGTTTTTTGTGTTGCTGTTTTAACACTCAATTTTATTTCTGTCAGGACACTGATAGAAATAGCATCAGTTGGAATGATGGAAAGTGTAATTAAATGTGTATTTGAAATTAACTGTAAGGGCTGGCAGCATCATCTTAGTGAAGAATGCAAGTATTCAATGAAGGAATATTCAATGTAACATTTATATTTGCCTACCTAGTTTATGGAGTAACTTGAAACAAAGAAGCAGTCCCTGTTTTCACAACCCCCATCTCATAACATTGTAAAACTTTTCAGTGCTTGATACATAGCTCTAGATATTGCTGATAAAAACCAGAGGGGAATTTTAATGAGAAGAAATCATAAATCTAGGATTTAGCTCCCAAGAAAACAGATCAGAAGCTAAAGGACAGCCAGGCTGTTTCTAGTTTAGCTAGATTTAACAGAAAATAAAAATACAAAGCACTCTGTCCTTTGCCAGATATCTTTGTCATGAAAATACCATTCTGAATAAGGAGAGTGTTCTGAATAAGGAGAGTGTTTTGAATAAAGGAGAGAGTGTTTTGACTCCCATGAGAAATTGGGCAGGTACCAAGCCTGAGGACAGCCATTGTGCCAATAGTGATGGGGCCCAGTTCCACTCGTTTGGATTGAGTCTGTTGCAAAATTTTTGCTGTATTTCTGAGTATGGGTGTTAAAAAGGCTGTGCCCTCTCTTTGTCTCTCCCTCAGCTTGGAGACAAATTGTGGTTGCATCCTTTTCCTTCAACTTAAAGTAACCTGTTACAGTTCAAGAACTCTGTCAGGAATTTCTAATTGATATTATGACAGAGATATTACGAAGTGCATCAATAGCTAAATCTACTATGAACTGACTGGCACTGTTACTTGTGCCTGCAAATATGAATCGTAAAGCCATATAATCAGAAAAAGATGGGAATGTTATGTGATGTAACTGTGCAGAAGTTCCTCCACTGACAGATGGAGACTTAGTGAATAACACTTTGAGGTGTGTGGGGTGTGTAAGGGGGGTGTGTGGGGAGTCAGGAGGCAGGCAGAGAGAGAGGAGCAGGGAGAGAGAGGAGAGACAGAATTTTGAGGAAATGCCATTTGCATGGTGCCATCCTGCCCACTACAAATCACTGCTCTGGGGTTTTTTATGCTTTTTTTTTTTTCTCTCCAAAATTTCTTTTTAGCATGGTAGAGAAAGAAAGCAGAGAAATGGGTTACCATAAGAGTTCTTTAAAATGTAAATTAATAGGAAATTAATTTTGTTTTAGAAGCCTAAATGAAGTATGCTGTATAGCTACCTTATGCCCCTATTTATTACATTCTAAGTGCAAACTGCTGACATTCTGGACTGTATGAAAAACAGCATGTTCCAGTGAGGAGGCAGTCACTGACAGCTGTGGAGTCCCAGTTCTGTGAAGGCACACGTGCAAGTCTGCTGGGAGAAACAGTAATACTTTCCTTATGGGCCCAGGGAATCTTCAGAGTCCACACCCCCTGTAAACCAGAAAAATAACAACCGAACAAAGAAGACCAACCAACCGACCAAATCCAAGGATAAGGACTGTGCAGCAGGAGTGCTTTAATCTGTCAGAAGGACAACACCTTTTAACCTGAGCAGGAACATTGCTGTTAATAAAAGTAATAACATGTCATGTGGGCTGGATTGCAAGACTTAGTAGTGAATGCTGATCAGTTGTATTTCAGTTTTAGTTTTTTAAATAGAAGTATAATTTATTTTTAGTTGTTTCAAAACATAGGTATACTACTTGAGATACAATAACACATAATTAGATTTAAAATATAGATGCCAATGAAGCAGAGAATTAGGGAACAACAATCTACTAAATAAATTGAGGAAAATTACTATTATCATTAGTGTTAGGATGTCAACAGCATGTTTAGCAAGTCAAAATTTTTTGTCACTTCTAGATGGTCTCAGGTCAGTTTCTTAGACAACTTTAATAATCAGTGACATTAGTGGGGACTATGTTGATTGATGAAATCTGTGGGTTTGTTTCTTTCCAGTTCTGCTATGAAAATCTGAATACATCTCCTGTTAAATCAAGAGTAACAAAACTTTTTTTTCATTATTTCTTCTTCAGTCTCTGCTGACAGTAAATTCCCAGAAAAGTAACACAGTATAGTAGGCCTGAAATCAATATTGTTAACATCTAGGGAATCTGTTCCATTCCTTTCCCACTCGCAAAACCTGGCTATTGGATCAAGCCTGTAACTTAAGAGAGGAATATAATGTAACTGTGAACGCCTGCTGAGTTGTACTAACTCTTGTTTTGGTTGCTAGCAGGAGAGTTGGCTTTTATAAACAAAGATATTTTTCTTTACTTCATTGTCTTCATTTTCGCATACAGCTTCATTTTCCTTTAGCCTCAGTTAAAAAATCTAGGAGTTTCTGCGCTCACTTTCCAGATGATGTTCACTTCCATTATGAACAACAAATATGTTAGGAAAACAGATTTGGAAATGTCTTAAGCACCAACATTAGTTTTCTGCATTATTACTCATACTAAAGTATTACCTAATCACACTAACTCATGTGTTACCTACGGAGAGGCTTAGGCACAGGTGAGTGATGCTGAACACTGAATGCTGTGTGTAGCATTCCCTGACACCCCTAAAAAAGCCAACTCCCTTCTGAAATTCATTAGAATCATTTCTGCTCTTCCACATCCTCCTAGGGATACATTCTGATATTGTGCTGTCCCTTATTCCCATCTTGAGCACCCAGAGGCTCCCTCAAGCTTCCCCAGCTGTTTTCTTTACCCTGACTTACACTGAACTATTCCAACCTGCTAAAACTCTTACTGACATTTCCCAGACTCTCAACCACCTCCAGGACTTCCTAGACACCTCCCAGCTACTCTTACAAAAGTACTGTGCTGCTGAGCAGGAGAGTAGATCTGTTCAGGTATCAAAGTTTAAAGAGCAATATACTGGAATGTATAAACTTGGATCGAATAACAGTTTGCAGATTGCAGGAAATGCTAAATTCTTTACAAGTGCTTCCTGGCTTTTATTAATTGGAAAGCATAAGACAAGGGAATTCTACTGGGAGTTACAATAGCTATTGCCATACCAAAAAACTAGAAAATAAAATTTGTTTTTCTGTTCAGTGGAGCAAGTTTATTGCTCTGCATCAGAAGAGACTCCTTACTAAAAGGTTCATAGCCAGACTCACTCTGAGGAACAGAAGTCAATACCCAGCTATTTTTCAAACGATCTTGCTAGGTGATAGGGCCAACTATTTTCACTGTGCTGAGGCACCACAATGCTAAGCAAGAGCAAAGAATCAAGTAGTTGTCTGGTATATTGTGCATTTGTTTTATGCAATGGCCTGTCCACATATTCATGTTCTTGGTACCTGTTTTAAACCGATATTAAAATAACTGGAAATTCGTGAGATTTTTAGACTTTTTTCTCAGTGCAGCAACATGAAAATTTGTCTCATTCAGAAACGAGTTAAAGTGTAAAGTAAAGACAAAGACCATATACTTTACTATATATACATATACATTACTATATTGTAAACAGCAAAGCCCAGTTATTACTTTTCATTAGAATTCCTCTGCAAATTATATCAGAAAAGAGAGCTCAGAAGTATGCTTACTCTTAACTGGCTTTCTTCCACGCTTTACATCAGAGAAGCTGCAGTTACAATATTTTGTCCTTCCTCTTTACCTGTTGCAAGAAAATTTTTGAGTTGTAGACTTAAAACCCAACCCAACCCAAAAAAAAAAAGGCAGAATGGCACTTCAATAGCGTTGTATTACCCTGGAATGACAGGGAAGGCACTGAGGTATCTACCTAAAAATGCACTTGAGTGTGTTTCAGAAAGTATGTTGGGTTTTTACTCAGTATTCTGCCCTTATTTTTAAAACCCTGCAGTGCACCAAGTGCAGCTACATCATGTGCCTTAATGCAGGAAAGTACTTGGATATGAATTTGAGTTTTGTTTCCAGAGAATGCAAAGAAAATACAGGTATGAAACTACCCAAAGGAATAGTAGGATGGATTAATCTTTTGCCTTTAAATATCTTTATATTGGTAAGGATTTCCTCAGTGGCTGTGAGGGGACAGTCTTGGCTTTTGTAGAAAGTATGACTTAGGTATCTCCCTTCCGAACCTGTTATACACCATGCTGCTGATGCAAGCCACGGGCAGCAGCAGACCTTTCTGGGGAAAAGTCCAGGAGTCAAACTGTTGTAGGATTTTCAGGTACTATTTTAAACATTGGTAAGATTTTATTTGGTATTAATTTGTGCTTTGTTCACAGAAAGAGTAAATTCAGGAATTCTATTAATCATTCCGTGAAAGTACCAAAGCAGGAGATGACAGATAGGACACAAATACTGGTCTTTCGACTTTGCTTGATTGACTAGTTACTTGCAGCTTTGAATATGGACTAGAATAAAGAACACCTGGAATACGAGTGCTTTGAGCAACTATGTAATACGTCTAGGCTTATGCACATGGTATATCTAAAAGACTTAATCTAGTGAAGTATTATTACAGACTCTGCAGTACTCCTTATTCAAACTAACATCAATTTCAACAGGGATTTTTGACAAAAAATGGCGCTTGCCAATCCAGTGCCCATGCTAGACCATTGCTATTACTCTATTGATTTTTGCATTTCTTCTTTTTTTTTTTCTTTTTTTTTAGTTCTTTTTTAAAGTAAGCTTATCTCTTTTATTCTACACAGGAATCCTATTTTGCAAGAAAAAATGACTCTAAAGCAATTATTTTTGAAATGTTAGAAGGGGCCCTGATTTTTCATGTCATGCATAATTGTTTGTTTTTATACAGATCCCCAGGAACTATTACAAGTTTTATTCTCAGCCTTTCAGTAAGCCAGAAAAATGAATGTGGGGACCATCACGCTCAGATGATGATAAATCAGACCAGTGCTGCACTGAATCCATGTCACCGTCCAATCTCTAATTAAAACCAACTGGTTGAAACTGGGATACATAAAACTACAGAAGATTGTGTTTAATATCCACATCTTCTTGACTATTTGTGTCTGATCACATCTTAAAACTCATTGTTAATGTTAGTAGTCTCTGCTTTACACCTGACAGCTGTATTTTAAATACTCATTCTCTATGCAGAATTGTTTTCTTATTTTAGCTTTTCCATTAAAAATAAAGTGAGAATGGGTGTGGTAAAGAAATCAAGATGGTATTAAGCTTATTGTGTTTTTCTTAGACTTAGGAAATGATTAGTTACCGCATGCAGGTGCTCTCGGAGCACTATAATATTCTAGACCTGCTGTCAGAGCAGCAAACAGTAAAACACTGCTGAGTTTCTGATTAGACATGTTTGTCTAAACTGATTAGGTGACTCTTACAGAATTAGATATGTAGTTGATATCGTTCAGGTTTTAGTCAGTTGATACGGCACACAGAAATTCCAAGAATGTGCACAAGATTGTGAGTGGGACTTCTAGAGCACATTAGTGTCTGTCCAAATGGCAGCAGAACAGCTCTAACATCTCTGTGCATGGTACACCTGGTTCTATATACCACTGCAGCAAAAAAAACCCTTGTCCAGGAGAACTGCAGTTGACGTTTCTGATCACCCTGAAGTGCCATGTCAGCTCCTGCTATACCAGAAGGCAATTCATGTATCTCCAAGGAATTAAGCTGAAAATCAAATGAAGAATGTTTATTTCTTCAGAGACAAGGATCCATGTCATATCTTTACATACAAAGATACAGATACCACAGATGCTTATTTTGCCATCTGGTCCTCTTTTTACTTATAAAGAACAAAAATTATTTTGTTTTGTTTTGTTTTGTTTATTTCTGTAGATATTCTATGTAGCAACTTGAAGAAATTATAAGTAGAAAACAGTTATTTTCATTGTATCTCTAATCTATAGCTATAAAATATGTTTAATCTGGGGTAGTAAGATTCTGCAATATTTTATTTTTGTCATGCCATTAGTGGTGATTATAATGGTGCTCTGATAACTGATCAAATATTAATGTCACTCTTTCATATTTTTACATTGCCTGTACTTCCTAGCTATCTTTATAAGATTGAAATAGAGTTTGAAAAGTTTGCCATACTCTTTCTCAATAGAAAAAGGATCAGCAATTTCATAACATTAAATAATGTAGCAGGAAACCTGCTTTCTGACCTGGCTGAAAAGGTAATTTATGCAGTCTTCTGACTGTCTCTGTAGGCCTGAATAGAGAGAAAAAAAAGAGAAGAGGGAGGGAAAAAGAATCCAAAGCCTATTCCGAACATCAAATTCTAATTGCAGCTAAAGAAAAGCACCTGAATTTCTGCCACAAAGGGAGAAGAATGTTGCCAGGAGCATTGCAATGACCATTTGACATTTCAGCTGTCGGCCCTGCAGCATATAATCATAGGGTGTATTTAAGTTCTCCAGCAATTGCAAGTCTACTAAAAATGTAGTATTCTGACATCCATCAAGCTGAAGGAATGACAGGTAAAAAATACATATGAATATAAATTGCATGGTGCTTTTCGTTATAAAAAGTGATTGAGCTTGCATTTGAGTAAGTTTTTTTCATTCTTCTTCTTTGTAATCCTTGAAGTCACTTGGTAGCAATAACACAGCGTAATTGTTTTATGAAGCTATTATGAGTATTTAGCTTCATAATGACTACCTGTGCATGAAGGAGACAGTGATTTTTTCACTGTTGCAGGATGAGAGTCTTTGTGCCTTTGAAAAGTGGATGCCTTTTCCCTCAACATATCGCACAGTTTCAGGGATGGTTGTGAGAGATTTGGAAATCCATAGCTGTCTTTCTTTCCTGCTCCATTGGAAGCTATCTCTGCTAACAGCAATAACCTGTGTTTCTTTATGTGATAACGTTCCCAGAAGAAATGTCTTTTATTCAGTGGCATCCACATCAAAGTCTCTGAGTGATCTATAGGTAAAGCCTACAGAAATGGAATAAAATTCCAGCTTGGTGTCATAGGGCAGAATCCTGTGTCACAGGCAAAGAGCAGTTGCTTACCTCCATCCTTGTGGAATTCTGTTTAAAAGCTTATCTTCAAGTGCTAGGGTACTTACGTAGGTCCCTGCCCAACACAACCTTGATACATAGGTATAATATGAACTAGAGTCAAAATTTTACTAAGACAACAATAGTCTTCACATCATACAAGAATTTTACAGTTAAAAGTCTCAAGTAGACAATGCTATACAGGCAGAATATTGGAGAATTAACTGAAAAACATAATTTTAAGCCACTAAATCAGGAACAACATTTCCACTGTAGTCTGAATCATAAATTTTCTTTCTCTTCAGTAAATACCTTCCTTGAAACATGTTTTCTTCAGCTTCATTTCAGCAGTGGCAAACGGATGAGTTTGAACATCAGACCTTAAGAAGATCCTTTGTTTCAATACTCGCAAAGATATAGAATAAACAAAGCTGTTCTGCAAGTCAGTGTGAAATTTGGAGAACTGTGGACACAGCTAAATGGGATTACTGATTGCAGCCTAAAATAATGGATGTATTTATTCTTTCTGACTGAATATACCTTGCTTACCTAGTATAATAGCTTGATTTTTGCTTTAGGGCACTTTATTGGGTCTTGGAGGTGTAGTTTACACTGCTAAATCTTAATTTCTGATTAATTTTGTTGGAAGCTGTGTCTAAATAATGGCATAGAAATGAATGTTTTGTGTGTGACTTGTGTATCCATTTGGAAAAGCACAAAAACTCTCTACCTTGCTTGCAAACCTGGTTTTGCATTAGACACATACATCTGAGTTTAAAAGGGAATGTACAGCTAAAACAGTGTCTCCATAACAAATTACTACTGCAAGCTTTATGAGAATTTCAGCCCCAAGGCATGCCAAAATGATGACTCAGGACCACCTACTGCAGCATTTTTCTTGAATAGTAAGAGAGTAATGAAACCCACCCAACCTTCAAGATTTGCCTAATGCCAGGAGCACTGGAAAGCTCAAGAAATTACAGAATGAAGTATCGCATGAATGTAAGAAGACACATCTTGTGTTCTGATGTGAACAGGAACTTAAGAGCAATCACAGCTACCACAGATGCAGACTGAGGGCAGACTCTGGGTTTGACTGCAGTATGAGATGTATTCATTCAGTGTAGTGGCCAGAAAGCTTCTACAAACAGGGCTGAAATGTAGATAAAAAAGGAATTTAAAGTTGCTTTTCTGATTAAAAAAAAAAAAGAATTTAGACGGAAAGATGATATTAAATGCAGGGCAAGAGGCCACATACAATCCCATAGCTGAATATTCCTGAGGGGAAAAAGAGAAAGAAATACAGGCTGACATGAAGAGGTGCCCCTATATTAATCTTAAATCAAAAATCTGTGGTGTCTGCTGATCTGAGATGGTTTATTCCCCATCTCTAGCTGTTAAGTTTACAGATCTCAGCTGGGCCCATTTGGTATTTATCCTTTCTCTAGGGAGAGAAGGGAAAAAACAGAGTACAGGCTTCCCAGTCTTTGAAAGCCCAAAATAATAGCTGTTACACTTCACATTGGCTGACCTTTGTGAGTGAGGACATGCCTCCAACTGGCTCAGATATTTTCTCAGTAGAGATGTCAGTGTGCTGCACATACTCCATGTTACTGAAAGAAGCTTTAGGCACTTCTTAGTAATTAGGAAGCAGCTTTCATTTTCATGAGAAGATTCCCTCCAAACTGCACCTGGAAAATGAAGAATTGTGAGTTCACTGTGTTTAAACTGTGTGACACTGCTAAATCTAACAAATAGTACTACTTCGTAAACTAAACATATGCTTTATCATAGTAGTACATCAAGAGACGATGCCTTAAGACAGTTCTTCAAATAACTCTGTAAACGCTATAAAATGATTACTTCAAATGTGAAAGCACAAGAAAGACTGTTCCTCATGGCTTGTGCTATAGACTTTATGATCAAGATTTTAGCTGCATCTGGTCCAGTCATTTTCTTTCAACTTCAGAAACACGACAATGAATGTGGCTTAAAAACTAAGATTGATTTTTGTCATGATAATATGTCTGCCTAAAAACACTTTTCTCCATAACAGTGCATCAGCCACAATTTTAAGAGCTGGGATCAAGTTTAATTAGGCTGTATCATAGAAAGAAGAAGGGAAAAATCATGACAAAAATTAAATCATCTTCAAAATAAAATTACTTCATATTCCAAAATGTTCTACTTTTTGGGCCATAGGAATACCTCAAGGAAAAAAGAGGCAAATATTGAGGAAAGAAATACTATTTATAATTCCTCTTTGAATGATACTGAAGACTTTAGTATTTAGGTAGCAACAAGAAAACAATGTTCTATGGCCATTTAAAGTGCCTAAATTTGTAGATGGATTGCAAAGTATGGAAAATAGTGGAAAACACATTCCCAGTATTGGCATAGTGGTAGGCTGTATTTTAGATCCCAGTCCCTGAAAAGTTAAGACAGGCTTGGAAGATCCATTTACATTTGCCTGGGATCATATGGGTGGACTTTAGATAAAAGTCCTGAGAGTTAAATGAATTGGAGCCTCTTGAGGATGGCGTGTGGGATATCTTCCTTTTACAGTTATTGGTCAGATGAATATGTACTATTTTGCAGCTGTGATGTGGCTACCTCATATCCATTTCCAGGTTCTGACAGCCACTAGTGTGAGGTTTAAAATTATTTTTGTTCAAGACCTCTTCTGCTGCAGTATTGATTCTAGTGAGCAGAATTAGAGGGTGCTGAATTCTTTCATCTCCAACCAAACACAGCAGAAGTTGAAAGCATGCAGACTGGACCTTTTGAAGACACCGATACCAGCTGAACATCTTGTGGGAAAAATCTTTGTGCTTACATGACCATGCTGCTCTGTGTTGCGTATCTTGGAAACATAAGATTAATGTTGTGCAGGAAATACTGTAGCAGGCCAGAAAACTAAACAAACAGCAGTCATTCCCCACTCTCAGCTATTTAATCAGCTTTCTGCTATTGTTACAGATGGCTTGACTAAAACCAGAAAGAAGCGAGTCTGAAGACCCCTCCTACAGGAAAACCTGCAGAGCAGCATAATGAGTGAGGAAATCTCTGCAAACTATATTAGAGGGCTCTTCTCAGTCATTCCAAATGGGGAGAAGAGGAGGCAGCAAGATTCGCTTTTCTGTACAGGGATACGGCAGATTCCTGTGGATATCAGCTATAGACTGATGTCAAAGTGATCCCAGGCGATTGCAGAGCAAATCATTCAGACATGGAGATATCTAACAAACTTGCACAAAAGATTATCCCTGGGGAGAAGCCTTAGGAGTAATCACACATGTTCCTATTATGGAAGAAGTTCCTTGTAGGTTCTTAAAGTTAAATGACATAAAGGCCCTCCCAAAATAAAAAGAAAACAGATCATGAGGGAAATTGTTAGAATATCAGAAAAATGTTGCCAGTTCAAACACTCTAAAGGAGATTTATCTGAGAAACCATATGATACAATTTATCGGACAATGACCTGCACACACAGCAAGCTCCCGTCTAGTTGTTAATCCTGGGGTCATGGGGAGAGGAAGAAAAAAATTGCTATGAATAGAGTGACCATAGCATTGCAAGCAGAAATTTCAGCAAATGAACTCAAATCTCGTGGAAATGTGATTCACAAAAAGAAAATTTCTTTTCTGAATTACAGACTATGAGGGGTATGTATTCCTAAAACCTCTTAGAGTTTCAGGTACATATGAAGTCTCTGTGTGGGGAATACTTCACAGTTTACTGAGTATGAAGAGTAGTCATGATAGCCCTAACCAGTCACGGTTTGGTGTGCGTATTGGATTTCTGTGGCAAGGTTTTGATAGCAGGAGGGCTACGGGTATGCCTTCTGTGAGAAGCTGCTAGAAGCTCCCCCTATGTCTGATAAAGCCAATGCTAGCTGGCTCCAAAACTAGGCCATGGGTCAAGGCTCAGCTATCAGTGATGGTGGTAGCCCCTCTGGGATATTTAAGAAGGGGGAAGGACCCCGGTCCAATACCAGCAGCAGCAGTTAGAAGTGATGCATGAGAATAAGTGAAACAACTCTGCAGACAAGGTCAGTGCAGAGGGACAGAGAGAAGGTGCTCCAGGTGCCAGAGCAGAGTTTCCTCTTCAGCCCGTGGTGAAGACAATGGTGAGGCAGCTGTGCCCCTGCAGCCCAAGGAGGTTCATAATGGAGCAGCCCATGAAGACCCTGTGGGAAGGCCATGCAGGGGCAGGCTCCTGGCAGAACCTGTGGACCCTTGGACAGAACAATTTTGTGCAGCAGGTTTTTTAGCGTTACTTATAATCCCATAGGGGACTCATGCTGGAGCAGCCTGTTCCTGAAGGACCGCAGTCTGCTGCAGGGACCCATGCTAGTGGAGTTCATGAAGAATTGCAGACCATGGGAAGGATTCACTTTAGAGAAGTTCATAGAGAACTCCTGTGGAAGGAATCCCAAGCTGGAGCAGAGTAAGAATGCAAGGAGTCCTCCCTCTAATGAGGAAGGAAAGGCAGAGATGATATGTCTGACTGCAACTGACTGCAGCCCTCACTCCCTATAGCCCTGCGCTCCTGTGGAGGAAGGAGTTAAGAAAATCAGAGCAAAGTTGAACCCTGGAAGAGGGAAGAGAAAGTGTTTTAGGGTTTAGTTTTTATCCTCATTATCCTACTCTGAGTTTATTGGTGCTAAATTAAACTAATTTTTCCCAAGTGGAATCTGCTTTCCCTCTTTTGGTAATTGTTGAGTGATGTCTCCTTGTCCTTATCTTGACCCGTGTACTTTAGTTATATTTTCTCTCCTCTGTCCTGCTGAGGGGAGAAATGATATAGTGGCTGTAGAGGGCCCCTGGTGTCCAGGCGAGGTCAACCCACCACAGAGTGCTTAAGCAGGGTGAAACTGTGTGTCTTTGTTTAGATTGAAATAAAAAATTCTGCGGTGTGACAAGCAATTCAAAAAGAAAGAAGAAACAAAAATGCTTACTAGACAAGAGAAATGTGTAAATATTGTGTGAAACACGAGAGGAAATTCATTCTGAAATAAAACACTGGCTGCAGTGTGAAGACTTGTCCTTTCCTAAAATATAGCACTAGGCTGTGATGAACCCAGTGTTAATTGCTAGTGTTTTTTCTGCCTTTATGGTGTATATATTAAATTTATGTACAACTGAATTCTTCAAGAACTGATAAGCCACAACTGTATCTGGAACATGTGAAGTGTCAATAGCATATCTAATTATTACCTTGCTTATAAAACTAGTGCTTACAGCCTCTAGAAGAAAAGCAGAATGATATAAGCTGTCCATCAGGCATTTAAGTTCCAGCTGATAGAATGGCAGACTGGTACACCTGCACCACCTTACATCCATTTATCAGTTATTTTACCTCTTTTACAGTTGAGACATTTCTCCCCACCTTTGCATGCTCCATGGGCTGCTGTTATCCCAATGCTGGCTTTTCAAATATTGTTAGATCTTTTTCCATCGTGCTACTTGCATTTGGAAGGAGATTCCCAGGATAACAATGTATCTCTCCAGCCAAATGCATTTATTATTTTCATCTAAGATGCTTCTAAAATCTGCAATAGCTATGTTACTAATATGCAGAGTATTAAGATGATAAGACAGTATCTTTGTTGCCTGTACTGCTTCATCTGACTTTTTCCATCTGTTGATTCCTGTAGACTGCAACACATTTTCAGTCAGGATCATAATTTTCTTCTGTGTTTGTAAACAGCATAGAGCTGGGATTCCAGCAGGGCTCTTCGAACCTGGTAAACAGCAACAGCACCGAGCAACAACAAAATAATGCATGCAGTAGAAACACTTTTGTTGATGACTCTGTCTTTAATGGAGAAGATAGTAAATATTTTTAATAATATTTTTTGTATTTTTTTTTTTTTGTAATTAAATGAATGATGTTACCAGCATGAATAAGCTAAAAGTGCTGCACTGAAGGGATTTATGGCCAACATGTGGTTTAGAAGTTACTTGAATTATTTTGAGGGAAATAGCTAAATGAAAATCATGGAGTTTTTAGTGAATTAAATAGTAGCTATAATCTGCACAGGTAGTTTTTAATGAATGGGAAAGGAAGTGAAGATACAAGGGGGTGATATATATAGTGAGAGAACACACGAAGAAAGCATTGTCTAAATTAAGCAGATGGTTGTCAGAAAATTATATTAAGTAGTGAAGCAGATCTAGGAAACAAGAAAAAGCACGAAGAGGAGTTTTGAGGGAACAATAATCACAAGTAGAAATGGGTATTGGACAATTAAGAGCATAAGTATTTGAAAACATTTAAGATGCTTGTCTTTCTGAAGAAAATGTGGGAAATTAAATCAATTAAGTATTGATTAATTCAGCAGTCAATTAAAAAGCAGAATAAACAAATTAATAAAGAGTTGGGTTTTTTTTAAACAAAACAATTGAAGGAGTTTGCAAAGAAAAAATTGAAAGAACCAAAAATTTAAATCATTAGTGTAGTTTGATATTAAAAATAAGGGAAACAAATGGATAATGTTTTACGTCATTGTAATACAGAAAAACATGTTCCACATCTAAATGTAAAAGATGAAAAGATAAACTATTGGCGAGAGCTGAAGCCCACTATGCAGGTATTAACTTTGTTACACAGATGAGTGTTTTTGCCTGATTTGGAGGCCCACTTACGTTAAGATGCAGATATTCTAATACCCTGATTTGAATACATTTTTAAATAGTTGTTTCAGAATTTCTCTGGAGGATCTTAGTATGTAAGAGGACGGTAACAACAGAGAGATAATCTGCATCAAGCCCATGGTCTGTCTAAGACATTTACTTCAGGAATATTGTAACTAAAGGAAACATTGAGTAATACTTTTTGTATATCATTACAATATTAATTTATTCACTAAGATACCTTTACTTTCCATTTCTTTTCTAACTTTGTTTTTATTTGTGTGTGTTTGTATGTTTTATGTCTCATTCTTTGTTTCTTTTTAAAAAAAAAATTTCTTTATGTGTCAGCCAATCATGGAATAGACATTTTTCAGAGAATTTAAGTTGGTGGTTCTTTTTTCTCACCAGTAAGAGCTGACTCAAAGTTGGCAAACTGTGTGAAGAAGCAACTACTTGTACACATATCACCAGTCAAAAAAAAATCACCCCACATTATGGGACAGATGCTTTGTGTGACCACCAATGACCACTGAAGTCCCCCCAAATAAGCCTCCGTGGGTACCTGGAACCTGGACTGTAAGATAAGCCCCCACAGCGTGAATTTGGGATAAGATAAAGGTGGTACTATTGTCCGAGTGTTATCTCAGACCTAGGGGGAGCTTAACAAAGCTGGGGAAGAAGAATATATTACTGATAATGGGCACAAAGAATGCAGAATTTATGGGCCACCAACTCACAACCCACAGACCCAAAGGAAGTGAAAGATTAAGCATGTGGACTAATTAGGATTAGGGGAGAGGAAATAATTTAACCGGCAGAATAAGAGAACTGAATAGTCAGTGATCATTAATTCCTTTGTTTGCTAAAACATATAAATAGTGAAAAGTTATGACGATGTCAATTTCCCCACCACTGATTAGCCCCGAGTAAAGAACGACCAGTAGGACACCGCTGGATCCACAATCATGTTGATCTGTGTCTCTCTCACTCTCTCTCCCCCCCATCTCTTTTCTATTTCTTTCTATTTCTCTACCTCTCATTTTATTGTTAAACAAAATCTGTACTGTTGGATTTGGCATACAGTCTCATTTACCCCTTAATTCAGGCAGAGGCATCTTTCTCTAATCAGATCTTAATAATTGTCACCATGCTGAGAGTATGATAAGAAGGATGAAGTTTGTGAACTGCCCCTGTGGCCTACCATATAGTACCTGTCCTTGTTTTCTTGATGAAACAAGAAATTTGGGGATCCTGTTTCAAAAAGTTTTCTCTCTTACCTTTAGTCTTGCAACTATGAAGGTCAACCAAAACATCACGTAAATCTTTCCTCTTTCAGTTTGAAGTCATTCCCCTTTGTCCTATCACTACATGCCCTTGTAAAACGTCCCTCTCCAGTTCCCTTGTATGCTCCTTTTAGGTACTGGAAGGCACGATAAGGTCTCTCCAGAGCTTCCTCCAGGCTGAACAGCCCCAGCTCTCTCAGTCTTCCTTCACAAGGGACTTGCTCCAGCCCTGTAATCATTTTCGTGGCCTCCTCTGTACTCATACTAGTAGGTCGACTTCGTCCTTGCATTGGCTGCCCCAGAACTGGGTGCAGCACTCCGGGTGGGGTCTCACCAGAACAGAGCAGAGGGACAGAATTGGCTCCCTCACCCTGCTGGCCATACTGCTTTGGCTGCAGCCCAAGATGTGTTTGTCTTTCGGGGCTGCCAGCACACATTTCTGGGTCATGTTGAACTTCTTGTCCACCAACATCTCCAA
>VZTF01006428.1:220451-312013 GCA_013397755.1 Cnemophilus loriae
TTTTTAAACAAAACAATTGAAGGAGTTTGCAAAGAAAAAATTGAAAGAACCAAAAATTTAAATCATTAGTGTAGTTTGATATTAAAAATAAGGGAAACAAATGGATAATGTTTTACGTCATTGTAATACAGAAAAACATGTTCCACATCTAAATGTAAAAGATGAAAAGATAAACTATTGGCGAGAGCTGAAGCCCACTATGCAGGTATTAACTTTGTTACACAGATGAGTGTTTTTGCCTGATTTGGAGGCCCACTTACGTTAAGATGCAGATATTCTAATACCCTGATTTGAATACATTTTTAAATAGTTGTTTCAGAATTTCTCTGGAGGATCTTAGTATGTAAGAGGACGGTAACAACAGAGAGATAATCTGCATCAAGCCCATGGTCTGTCTAAGACATTTACTTCAGGAATATTGTAACTAAAGGAAACATTGAGTAATACTTTTTGTATATCATTACAATATTAATTTATTCACTAAGATACCTTTACTTTCCATTTCTTTTCTAACTTTGTTTTTATTTGTGTGTGTTTGTATGTTTTATGTCTCATTCTTTGTTTCTTTTTAAAAAAAAAATTTCTTTATGTGTCAGCCAATCATGGAATAGACATTTTTCAGAGAATTTAAGTTGGTGGTTCTTTTTTCTCACCAGTAAGAGCTGACTCAAAGTTGGCAAACTGTGTGAAGAAGCAACTACTTGTACACATATCACCAGTCAAAAAAAAATCACCCCACATTATGGGACAGATGCTTTGTGTGACCACCAATGACCACTGAAGTCCCCCCAAATAAGCCTCCGTGGGTACCTGGAACCTGGACTGTAAGATAAGCCCCCACAGCGTGAATTTGGGATAAGATAAAGGTGGTACTATTGTCCGAGTGTTATCTCAGACCTAGGGGGAGCTTAACAAAGCTGGGGAAGAAGAATATATTACTGATAATGGGCACAAAGAATGCAGAATTTATGGGCCACCAACTCACAACCCACAGACCCAAAGGAAGTGAAAGATTAAGCATGTGGACTAATTAGGATTAGGGGAGAGGAAATAATTTAACCGGCAGAATAAGAGAACTGAATAGTCAGTGATCATTAATTCCTTTGTTTGCTAAAACATATAAATAGTGAAAAGTTATGACGATGTCAATTTCCCCACCACTGATTAGCCCCGAGTAAAGAACGACCAGTAGGACACCGCTGGATCCACAATCATGTTGATCTGTGTCTCTCTCACTCTCTCTCCCCCCCATCTCTTTTCTATTTCTTTCTATTTCTCTACCTCTCATTTTATTGTTAAACAAAATCTGTACTGTTGGATTTGGCATACAGTCTCATTTACCCCTTAATTCAGGCAGAGGCATCTTTCTCTAATCAGATCTTAATAATTGTCACCATGCTGAGAGTATGATAAGAAGGATGAAGTTTGTGAACTGCCCCTGTGGCCTACCATATAGTACCTGTCCTTGTTTTCTTGATGAAACAAGAAATTTGGGGATCCTGTTTCAAAAAGTTTTCTCTCTTACCTTTAGTCTTGCAACTATGAAGGTCAACCAAAACATCACGTAAATCTTTCCTCTTTCAGTTTGAAGTCATTCCCCTTTGTCCTATCACTACATGCCCTTGTAAAACGTCCCTCTCCAGTTCCCTTGTATGCTCCTTTTAGGTACTGGAAGGCACGATAAGGTCTCTCCAGAGCTTCCTCCAGGCTGAACAGCCCCAGCTCTCTCAGTCTTCCTTCACAAGGGACTTGCTCCAGCCCTGTAATCATTTTCGTGGCCTCCTCTGTACTCATACTAGTAGGTCGACTTCTTCCTTGCATTGGCTGCCCCAGAACTGGGTGCAGCACTCCGGGTGGGGTCTCACCAGAACAGAGCAGAGGGACAGAATTGGCTCCCTCACCCTGCTGGCCATACTGCTTTGGCTGCAGCCCAAGATGTGTTTGTCTTTCGGGGCTGCCAGCACACATTTCTGGGTCATGTTGAACTTCTTGTCCACCAACATCTCCAAGTTCTTCTCAGGTCTGCTCGCAATTCATTCTCCACCCAGGCTGTGTTTGTGCTTGGGATTGCCCTGACCCAGGTGCAGGATCTTTCACTTTATGTGAACTGCTCAGTTGTTGAACTTCTGGAGGTTTGCATGTGTAAACCTCATATATATAAATCTCAGAGTAATTTGTACATTTGCACAGGGACATGGTCTGCTCTCAGTAAGGGTGGAGACAGAACATTCTTCTCTGAAATAACGTTACCCAAGGCCTTAGTCTGAGCTGACCCCTTCTTTTTTGAATAACATATTATTTTGAGCAGTAGCAATAAGCTGGTCTTAAAGCAGAGGTTAATAATCTAATTGTGTTTTTATATTCCAGGCTAATAAAACTGAGTGTGGTGAATGATTGAAGCAAACAGAAAATCCTGGGTGAAGTAGTTAAGGGCAGATAGTAAAGACAAAGACATTACAATTAGTAAGTACTACTGAGGTGACGTGGTAGCTTATGATCAGTTTTCTGAAGAGCAAATTGGAACTACTACAAGTCAATAAGAAAGAGAAATAATGACATAAAAAAGATCATGCTGGCTATAAACAAATACAAGAGGTGAGTATGAATAATAAGATGATTTATTAAAAAATGCTTTGGTAGATTTAAGGATCAGTGGTGTCACAGAGAACACTTAGAATTCATATTGGAATTCAGGGTTTCTGGATAGAACTTATCATTCCTCCTAACAAATGGAGGGTTTACTTCTATTTATAAAAGAAATAGGTGCACTGTGAAAATGTGTACCACTGGTTCAGTGGCTTCACATTAATTATTTTTACAGGAACAGATTTAAAAATTGCACAACAATAAAATAATGTAATAAACAAACTGAAATTCTTCCCCAAGACAGCAGAGAGTACTATCTATACATCTGAATAATTCAGACTAGAATAATATTTTGTGATGCAAGATTTAAAAAAGTGAAATGGAAATTTTAGAGATAACTCAGCTGTTTGTTTCATTGGCTTTAGTGGGTTTGGGATAGAGCAAGACAAAAATCTCCATGCGAAGGCAACTATGAGCTAATGAAAAAATAGCATAAGAAATTAGTAGAAATACCAAATGGTTTTAAATACAGTTTTTGATTCCATCTTAGCATTTAGATCTTTTAAAGACTGTTGAGAATTTTCTGCTCCTATCTGTGGGGAGAATTTGGTCAGATTTCAGCATCAGAGACATTCTTCTCATCATGAAGTCCATATTTAGGCACAAATTCAAAAGCCGATGATTTACATGACAGAAAATTTATCTCCTTGCAGCTGACGCAATTTGAGTTTCCCATTGGCTCCAAACAAGAGTTGGAAGAGGCTATGTGGGAGAAGGTAGCCGCTGATCTCTCTAGCAGACTAATTCATCTTTTCTGCTTTTTAAATTAATTTTTCCATCACTGCCAGATCAAGCAGTTTCAGTTGCTTAACATGCTATTGGACCAAGAGATTTCTAAGCGAGATGGGCTAGATGAAGGCAACTTGGTTTAGATAACCTAGGCAAAATCTACGGATTTTGTAAAACGGAAACAAAACTGTACAAACAAAGTAAAATAAGCCAAAAATAAAATTAGCCTTAAATCCAGTCTTGCTGTTATTGAAAGTATCACTTAGGTACTAGTCAAAGTAGGTTTCTATTTGCATAGGTGAGCAATTTTAATATGGTCAAACAGGGAGGAGCATTTTACTCTTGCAGTGTTGCAAACTATTTCCTTCTGTGCTTCCACTGCCCCCACTTCCTTTACTCCTTGTGTATAATGCTGTCCTTTCCTCACT
Source organism: Cnemophilus loriae (assembly GCA_013397755.1). Classification (NCBI taxonomy): domain Eukaryota; kingdom Metazoa; phylum Chordata; class Aves; order Passeriformes; family Corvidae; genus Cnemophilus; species Cnemophilus loriae. The sequence goes on from VZTF01006428.1 coordinate 224,255, forward strand.
TACACTGTTAATGCTGTTTTCTGGAGTAGAAAACATCTCCCTGTTTTGTTGGCCTGAAAAACAATGGAGATTATTTCCAGATATTAGGAAAATTGTATGATAAACACATTTTGGATCTGAAATGGCCTCAGAACATTTATTTCTTATGCAACAATAATGTAAAAATCTTGATGCAAATAGATACATTAAGTTCTGGGGAACCAAACCAAATGATCTTAGATTTTTTTGGCTGAACTATGAGCTTGAAGAATAAGGCCTTTGGCTTAGTGTCCTACTGTTGGCAGGATCCAACTTTTTCCGTGTCTATCAGGCTCTGTAATATTGGGTTTGGAGATTTCCCCACTTCATCTCACAAATTAATTTCTCTCAAGCTTCTGTTTTGTACAGTGCTGTTCATATAAATGATTAAGGTGGAAGAGTAAGGTCATCATTCACTGAATTGCTACGTTTTTACAGAATGAATTCTCATACAGTATTTTCGTTTATATTTCTGTTGAAATAAGTGAAAAAGAGACGTTTTCGTGACAAATGAGTTGTGCCATTTCTTTTTTTATAGATACTACAAATTGGTGCATATTGATAGATTAAGAAGCAGCCAGTTTTAGGGGTAGTTAGAATGTTCAGATATGCACACTGGCATAGTTCTAAGCTGTCTTGTTTTCTACCTCTGAAAGACAAGAGCAATCAGTCCTTAAGAGCTGATCAAAAAATAAGATATTGTGGTGCAGCGATGTTACGTATTGTTAATTCAGTTTTGATAATGCTGTAGACTGTAGATGATGATGTAGATAACACTGTAGTATACAGGGGAGGCAGTGGAAGAAAATAAACAGAAACCAATCGGACTCAGTTTCAAACAAATAAAAGAGAGAGTTCTTCATGCAATAGCTAGCTGATGAGAGCTACTCCCTGCCAAAGGATGTTATGAATAATAAAAATCCACATGGATTCAAGAGGAAAATGGAAAACTTGATGGACTAGATATTCGCTGAAGATTGCAAAATGTATAGAAACCATTTCTAACTCATAAAGAGCTGAAAAGACTCTCAGGTTTTAGGGAGGGACAATGTATATCCTTGTCATGTTCTTACCCATACTCAGGTAAGAGTTGGGCCTGTCAGCCCTACTAGAGAACAGACTGTGGGCCTGACAGACTTCTGCTGTTATACAGCAGATACCTTTCCTATATTTTAGGAATTGAAGTTTAATATTTACTAATACAATAAATAATTTTCATGTACCATATGTTATATATGTTATATATAAAATATTCCATAGCTGAAAAACAAACATACACCACAAATATGCATAGTCCATCATTTTTCTAAATGTCATACTTCATTTAAAAATATTGACCTCATTGTGTCACTGTGTGTCTCCACATGAAAAGTAACTAAATTACTAGGAAAGCTAAAACTGAAGGTGCTTAGAAGATTTTCCTGGAATCTCTATGCTTTCTAGTGGCTTCATCTTTCCAGAGTGAGCAATCAGACTTCTCTGAATACCAGATATCTTCACTGGGGCATTTAAAATAGAAGCATTAGAGAATTTTGATGGCATTATGAACGCTTTTTGAAAAGAAAAACATTTTCCCAGGCTAAACAGAAATACATATGTGTAAGTTCCTTTACAGTGAAAATCAGTGCAGACAGAAGGATCTACCCGCACAGATTAAATTGTGGGACTGCATTCCAAATATATTTGGCATTAAGAAATCTATTATCTATCTATCTATCTATCTATCTATCTATCTATCTATCTATCTATCTCCAAATATATTCCAAATATTCCCCCCCAGCTCCACGAACAGCACACTGAAGGTTTTCCAAACACAAAACATGTGGTCAGTGATATATCATTTTGGATGCCTTTCTGATAGCATCCCATAAACCCTTTAGCAACTTTTCTGTCTTGGTATGAAAAACAGTACCATGCATTATGGAGTGAGAACTCATTGATTTACGAGTGTTTCAAAGGACCAATTCATTTGGTTCATTTGACATATGCAAGAACAAATTCTAGAAAAGCTCATGTGCTTTTGCATTTTTTTTTTCTGAAACATTGAAAAATTGAGTTTCAATATCTGAAACTTACAGCAAAAGATATGTCAGCTTTAATTGTTTTCTGAAACCTGGTCCAAGCACCTTGAAATCAGTGAGAACTTTGGTTTGATCTTGGTTGGTCTTGGATCAGCCTTTCAGTAATCATAAAGTAAATATAGACTCTATTACAACCAGGCCATATTACCTCAATATTTTATGTTTAACTCTGTACTTTAGTATTATGTTGATTTCTTTTAACATAAATTTTATTTTAATGCTTATTCTGCATCTGCATGTTTAAATTGATTTATTTTATTCTCTTTTCAATTACTCATGTCTAATGTCTACTAGGGTTCTGCTGTTTTGTGACCTTATTCTTCTATTTGTGTTTTATTCTTTTCTTATAAATAGTGAATTCTATTTTGTCTTTGTAATACCCTATTTATGTGTAAAAACATTTGTGGAATACTGAAGTCATTTCACTGTAGTATTTATGCATGAGGAATTATGTGGCAGTAAAGTAAATGATGAGTGAGTGGAGGTCATGTCTTTACCCTTTCCTTTTCTAAAGCAGCATCCAGTGGGTATGATTAGCAGTGAGTTTTTGTTCAGCATCTGTATTTAATCAGCAGTTATTTCCCCATTTCCTACACTGGTTAGTATAACCCTTCACCACTTTATCTCTCTTTTCTCTGCCAGCCAGTCAATAAAAGGAGGTTTTGTATCTTTCTCCTCTAATTTTGTGGCCAGCCTTGATAAAACTTAAGTATCTGATTTTCTGTAAAGAAGTGATAACATAAGTAAAGTAAATGACTAAACAAAACTTTTAAACTTCTGGAGGTTTTGTGCAGCGTGGGGCAGTAGTGACTCAGCAAGACAGAGGAGGTTGAAAACATTTAATAATTACCTAAATTTAATTTTAAGTTCAGGTATTAATTTAAGTTTACTGTAAATATAATTGTAAAAGAGCAGTGTTTTCATGGCTTTTGGCATATCAATGACATTATAATGTATCAGGACTTATGAATTTGCCTTATGGGATTCTCAGCCCTGAATGTCCTTCTCCCTGCCTGGGACAAAAGTGCTTAATCTTATCCTCCATGTAAGCAGCAGATCGAAATTAATACCTATATCAATGGGAAATCACATGAAGAAAAAGCAATATATCTTCTGAAATTATCTCTTGCAGGAATAATTAGCATTTGGCAATTAATAAATTTAAATTTAATTCCCTGTTACTTTCCTAGGAGCTAGTCTCACACGAGTTCTGTAACTATATCCTGTTGCCCTTCTGCTTCCCACATGTCTACTTGCCATCATGACAAAATACTATGGAAGGATTTTTATCCTATGTGTAATACCTATAAAATGTCATCACCACAAGGATCAGGTTGGATTGGCCCATTTGACTACGCCCAAAAACTGCACATGAGAAATAATCATTAAAAAAATCTCAGCAATTTTTCCTTCCTGTAGGTGAGAGGTCCATGAGACCCTGCGGAGATTGATAATACAAAAAAACTAATGGGCTATTCACTCCGGGTCATGGGAACTGGGGAAGAGGCCTAGAAATTGGTAAAATATGGAAAAAGCATTTAACAAGTTTACAAGTTAAGAGCTTGGAATCCCGTATCAAATGCCATGATTTTAATATGTTGCAGAACTGTCTTCTATCCACGAGATGAAGGATTTTAAAATGTTCTCTATGGGGGCTAAAATCTGTCTCTAAATACTGAAGATCTGATTTGCCTCAGAGCTTAAACCCTTGAGGAAGCCTACTCTTGAAATGCAGTGGCAAGGTGACGTAAACCATAAACTAAAACTGAGAAAAAATAATTTAAATTAAAGTATTTTTTCACTCTGCTATATATTGCACAAGTACAGACAGTAAGGTAGCTGTCATCCTTTGGAACTCTGCAACAAAATTGCTTGATAATGATATTCAGCTCCAAAACCTTTGTTTCTCTCATAAGAGTTTAAAGAGAGAAAAAGAACTGTGGTTCCTGGGTTGTGAAATAAATTTTAAGTCTTTATCTTTAATGAGATTGTATTACACATTACCCTAATTTTCCTTTCACTGAATTTCAAGGCACAGCTGAATGCTACCATATATGTCATTAAGGAATGTCTGGGGGCTGTTCTTTAAGAGTGGGAGGACAGAGCTATGTGTGGTGGTTTATTTTTTTTCAAATATGCTTTTCTTATCTGTATGGACATCCATTACATCATAAAAGTGGCTCAAATTAAAGTTATTCTGCTACCTTGTGGCTGTAGCTTGAAATATCATGTGTTCAGTGGTTTAATTTATAAAATTGTCCTTTATACTGATGCTCATACCATTTGTTAAACTGCATCTGGAATACTGTACTTGATTTTAGACCTCTCCCCAGAACAAGAGATAACTCTCTTCTACTAAAGACTGACTGTCAGACATGGTAAATTCTTCTTTTTCCTTCCCCTTCTTCAATCTCATGTAGCATAGAAACAGAGCATGGAGGGGAAATTTGCACTGCAGCAGTTCTTTCCCCTGAACATACTTCAAAATTGATGAGAGCAGTCCAAGGTCAATGGAAAGTGTCATACATTATCCTGGAGAACTTCAATCTGTGACAGCTGTAATATTTAAATAAGAAAGAACTGTATTCTTTCAATATCAGGACTTTATGTACCTAAGTGTTGCAGAGATCCCACCTTAGATACCCTTTTTAAACTCTTCATACCTATCCTTCTTTTGAATATATTTTAGTCTTGAAATAAAAAAAGCGTTTCGTTCAGAGGAATCATCTCCTAGGCACTTGCAGTGACCATGTGTGTCATATTTCTTTATCACTAGTGGGCAATGCACAATGTAAAGAATTTGTCCAGTTTGTGTGAAGAATTGATCTGTAGGGCTCTTCAAGACGCTTCTGGAAAGTTCTTTACATGCTACTTTATACGTGAGAAAGACGTGATTTTGGGAAGCTTGTCCATTAGTCTCTTCTCCCTTTTCCTGAGGGCTTTGTAGTTTGATGTCCATCCTATGCCCAGATAAACATTCTTCTGTTAGTTTAAAACCCATTTTAACTGAAAATTTTCCTATTCTGATTTAATTAAAATGAGTTTAAATTGCTTATCATAAAAATTGCTATGCTGAGATGTTGAATCTCTAGACCTTTCTAATTACCTAATTCTGAACAGATTATGCAAATTTTATTTACATTTCTAATTGTTCGAAATGCCCCATTTGTGGTGCCTGACTGTAGCTGTGCTAACATTAAAGCCCTGCTGGCCTAATACTTAAGTAGTGTAGAAAGAGTGAGATAAGCCTCATAACCATAGTAGTAACAGTAAAATAATTCCAGAATCCGGGGTCCCATTCTTCTCTAGGTATTTTGAAAAATACTTTATATAACTCTATGCGCTACTCTGTCTTCAGATGACCTCAAAACATTTACTCTCATTGAAAAGAACTTTAGATCTGTCTTGGTATTTGTAGTTATTTGTAGCAGGAACAGTTTGAGTAACTACATTAGTTTGTAAAACAGTGTAACGTAGTGACAGAATAGCATCCTAACTACATAATCTTTCAAGCCACATTCTACAGCAATAATTTATTTGTGGTAATATTGGTGATCATAACAAATTACTGCAATGAGTCATTATTGCTTATGATATTTCATATGTGCAGAAGAGTCATTCCATCATAATCTTCAAATTATGTTGCATTGAATCAGATTCGCTGGATGAACTGTCTTCATCTTGTATATTACATAAAAATTCATTAACAAAACTTCTCAACAGTGTTCTCCTGCTAAAGTTTTAAATTATATTTAGAGATATCCAGCATCCTGCTGGACAGAGTCCATTAAGAGGCAGAGCTGTTTAACATAAGAGAAGAAAAAATCTCAGTTTTTGAGTTATTGATTCAAAATTCCATTAGAGGCCCTAAATACTAATTTTAGTACTATTTTGTACTTTAAATATTTGAAAAATTTTTGCTTTTGAAGCTGAAGGGAAAAGTCCCATTCTCTGTTGGCAAAAGAACATCTAACAGATGTAGGTATAGATCAGTCATACCCCAAGAAATTAAAGAAACATTATGCAGCAGAAGTTGTTTCAGAAAGCGTTCTTATCTGGGTGAGCTACTGATAGAAAAGGAAAAAACTTCCATTCATGTTACAAATAAGGCATTTAGGTATGGAATGACACTATCATGTAAAACAGAAGACACACAATTGTGGATTTGCATGGGGAGACGCCGAGCACCATATTTGTACGAGAACATACATCTGTAAACATTCTTTTATATCATTATACGTGGGAGATATTCTGCTGTCATACAAATTATTGTTTCGTCTTCCTGTAGGAAACACACAGTATAGGTTTTATGTTTCTGTGGAATCTTGTTCACAATATATCTCACAGCTTACTTTTGGTTGCAAGATAGTTCTGTAACGTAGAAAAGAAATCTTAGAAATGAGGGACATGTACATTGTTTAGTATGACTGTGTCCATAATGGCAGGGTAACAGAAATAATCTGGAATGATACCAAAGCAAATCCATGCATCCAAAACTGCTTTTTCCAAACTTTCAAAACAAATGTCTTTCTTAAAACATGACTGCTGTGTGGCTTGGATTTAAAGGTGCTAAGTATGTATATTAATCCCATTCAGATTGATGAGATACATTAGTACAGAAATTTATGAATCTCACTGGTTTTTGACAGCATTTTAACCTTTCTTTGTCCAGTCTAGAGCAAGAGTTCCTTAGCAGGGAGACAGAATATTATTTTTGTGTGGATAGCATTGGATAAAAATATTGACAAATCTCAAGTATGGGAATTAGTTATGAAAGTTATATAATCCAAAAGAGCAGACTAAATGACTTTTCTTTGGATGCATATCTCAGATCATAGATTAAAATTTTGCCACCACGAAAAAAAGAACTAGAGTGCTCTCATCCAGACTTTTGCATGTATCATCTTTTAAGCAGCTGAACAGCAATTTCATTAAACTGTTTCTTCATATGTAGAATGACCCTTACATGGCTAAGTGAAAGCTATTTTCTTTTTATGTCCCATTATTTTAATTACTCATGCAGTCTGCCATGAAAACTGTGCTTATTTATTATAACATCTTTGTGACTGTCTGGTGATTGGAGAATTCTCTTTGTTTTTTTCTTATATTCATAAGTGTAAGCTAAAGTCAGTTTAGATCAGAAGTTTTCCAGATGGAGGTGTTTTGATTGTAATTATATTTTGATGTAAAGGGTGCACTTATTTCAGACTTCTTACTCTATAGGTCATTGACTTTTCAAGTTAGTTCTCTTTCTTCAGCAAGGTAAAAAGCACAACTTCTACTAAAATTCCCACCGTTCTCACCAGAACCAAAACGCATGAAGATTTCATCAAACCCCAGCTTTTTCTTTGAATTATTAAGACCCTGATTTCATAACCAATAAGCAAAAGGCAGGTGATCTAGTAAGTGGATCAGGCTTGCTTCCATGTTTTCCATTCAAGCACAATCTGTTTTTATATGACCAACATAACCTTCTGTAATACATTTATTTAAACACTGTGTATCTGTATCAACACTATGGTTTAGTAATGTAGAATTCATGTTGCACTTGAAGATCTTAAACATTATGGTATTACTTAGTGATTAAATTCAATTTCTATTCTTAGTGTGAAAAGCTAGTGGTGTGATTCAGTAAGCAGGAAGCCTTTTGGAATTCAGTAGGAAGCAGTTGTGTTCTGATTTGGTGATTATGTATATTCCCACTTGGTACCTATGTTTCAACAATAGCTGGAGTGAAAAGTCATGTACATAAATTTTGAAGACATGACCTCAGGAGCTGCCTCAGGCTGAAGACCATTATATCTATTGCACTGCTGTAGATGTAGCATGCTTACTACCTCTAACAGCATTAGCATCCTAAAATATCTATTTATCTGAGGCACATTGCACAATATTTAACTGATGTTAAAAAGGAAGAACTTTTCATGAAAATCTGTAGGATCATATTATCCGCACAAAAACTTTGTAAAAATTGCTCGAAGGGAGTTAAAACACTGACTTTTTCTGTATTTCTTTCAGTATTTCCCAAATATATGAAAATAAACACTGTCTTCAGTTTAAATTGTTTGTCACTTTAAATAAATTACAGGCAGTAAATGCAGCTTGTCCGACCCAGAGTAAAATTTTAAAAAATTCTGTTTCATGGCAGAGCTGTTTTTTGTCCAGATTTCTAATGTTGAAAAAATCATGGTCAGCTCTTTTTTACCTGCACCTACTTTATAAATGCCATGATTAAAATTATTAAATATATATTAATATAAATATTTGTAGTAAGCCTAGAAAACAAGGCTATGTAGCCAGATGTTTGCTCATACACTCTAGAACTTGAAATTACTACCCAATTTCAACCACTTTAAAAGCTGAAGGAAATCTTAACAGGAAGAATGCTTCTATGGATTTTATGCATATAGCAGCTGAGTGAGGGACTGGAACCCAAGTATTTTGTCCCCAGCACAAAGTAGAAGCATGTGGGAACAGACTGCTGGTCTGAAACTTTCTCAGGTCTCGACTCAGGCACAGTCACTGTGTATCCCTGAGAATTCAGTTTTACCCATGGGAATTGTAAGATTAGCAGAAGCACGAAGCATAAAAAACAGAAGGAGAGAACAGCGACATATCTGCACCTGCAATATTCCTGAGTGCCTGTAGGCTTAGGTTATAGCTAGCCAATGGTAGTATATTGTAGTTAAATAATAGCCAGTGAATCTATTGTAGTCATTTAGCAGCCAATGAGTATGTAACATGAATGATAACATACAAAATCTATAAAAGACACTGTCTCTTTGAATAAATGCCCTTTTTTGCCCTTACTTGAAACACTGTCTATGTGTATGTCGCATCCGCCTCAACAGCGACAGAAGCAGAACTCAATTTCTGCACATTTTGTCTGGTGGCAGATGGCTGCTGGCCAGTCCTGCAGACAACCACAACACTGCTGATTCTTTTCCTGGTGAAGCTAGGAAAGATGTGTGTTGAATTATGCAAGCAAAAAAAGAAATACAAATTCTTCTGAAGCAGAGCTTCACTGATTCTGTTTACCACAAGACCATTTTAATTGTTAAGGTTTCATTCTTAACCTATAGTCAGGGAGTAAACTGTAGATTAGCTATAGTTTATCTTTGACATCAATCACATTGGACTAATGCTATCATGTTGGATTGTGATACAGTTGATATGATTTCTGCTGATCTTTCGTTTTACTAGATCAAGCTGTCAGCTGTGCAAATTGCATTTGAGGATGCTGTATCTATGCTGTAGCCAGATTTCTGCAGTATGACTTAAGGTCTATTCTGTTTCCAATATTTCTCACCACACTGTGCCTCAGCTTTTAAAATATGCAGTTGTAGACAAATTTAGGTGAAAGGGACCTCTGTGGGTCTTCTACTGTGGCCTCTTAGTGCACAACTCACATCAAGCCTCAGTGTAAGACTCAATGTCCAGCTGAGTTTTGTAATCCCTAAGAATGGAAATTCCACACCCTCTCCAAGGAACCTCTTCCAGTCCTTCAGCACTACTATGGAGAACCATTTTTAAAATATTCAATTACAGTTTCCTTTGTTGCACCTTCTGGGTTTAATCTTTTCCCCTTATGCATCTCTCAGACGAGAAGGCTAGAATGCACCTTCCAGTAGGAGAATCTGCAATCAGATCCTGTCTTCTTCAGGCACACACGCACAGGGTCCCCTCAGATTCTCTTAACAGCAGGTTCTCCAGTCCTTGATCATCTTAGTGGCTCACTTTTTTAAAATCATAGAATCATAGAATGGTTTGGGTTGGAAGGGACCTTAAAGAACATCCAGTTCCAGCCCCTCTGCTACATGTTTGAGGCACAGACTTGATTGCTTGGAGCCCCATCCAACCTGGCCTTAAACCCTTCCAGGGATGGGATTTCCTGGAAAACCCGTTTCTAGTTCAGTAGGCTAGACCTTGGTCTCATTTCAGTCACAGAGATCTACAAGGTGAGAGAAACCAATAGCGTTTATGAGTTTGGGCAATAACATTCCTTTAATCTTCTCAATCTATATATTTAGTTGTTTTATGTGAATCAGAATATTTAAACAGTATTCAAGCTTACTGGGAAATTTTTTTCCTTCCATACTTGATTCTTATTAAGGTGATAATATCTGACTCATGATCTCTGTAATTGTCACCCATTTCAACTTTATAACCATGTTTCCAAATGAGTTTCCACTGAGAACTTTATTTTCTGAAACTGCGTGTTTGGTGTTTTCCAGGAATTTATTATGGCCAAATATTAAAGCAAATATCTCAGTGCTTATGTCTTCCAAACAGCATAGGAGTACTCTCATGTTGATGTTGCGATTAGCACATATCATAAATTAAGTCTGCTTTGAGATTCTAAGCAAGGGTCGGGATGCATACGATCTTAGAATTTGTACAGATGCGGGGAAATGGTAGAGGAAACAAGTTCATTCAGCAGTGATTTGTGTAAGTAAGTAGGTACCTAACACAAGAACCATATAGGACCTCTAATGAGGCATATCAGCCACATGCTCTTCATTTCAGCTTTCTGTAGGTAACTAATAAATCAAGAAGAAAAATCTTTTGGAAGGCCCAGGAAAAGTGAGACTGGCCCTGTCTTCTGAGGTTCACAGAATTACAGAAAGGAGAGCTGTACCTATTGCATCCAGATGCCTTGAATTAAGTGCTTGTTAATCCTCTTCTGTATCCTTACATTCCAGCACTACCTATTGCCCCCTAGCCTGTAGACTTCTATCACATCCCTGCCTTCATTCAGGATATTTTGAATTCAGAGTATAAAAACATGAATTTCATTCTTCCAGCTTCCTATAATTAGGAGTTTGCTACAGTTATCAATTTGTTGTAGCTGAATGAAAAAATTTCCACATCCTTCCTTCTCTGATCTAAGATCCAAATTTGATTACAACATAAAAGAAAATATCTTTTCAAGTAAATTAACATTTATAAACGATCTACATGAAACTTTTTCCATTTTTGCTTAGACATGTGCATTTTCTTCAGCAGCCACAAGATGGGAGTATTGACCCTTAAAGCTCTCGTTTTGTTCTTTGGCTTTTCTTCTTTCCTCTTGTGCTGTGCCAGGCAGAGACTTAGAGAATATGTTTTGTTCCTTCCTGAACAAGTTCTCTGCAATGAACAAAACTGGAGAGAATTTCTGGGATGTTTAGAGAATGTTAGCCAGACTTATTCCCAACATGAATCCCGGAGGCAAATGTCATGTGTACATTAAAAGAATTTCTTGTGACTAAGCATCACATTTCTCTGATACAAGCTTCCGAGTGGTTCTTTTTCAGTTCTGCACTGATCTGCCACCTTTTCAGATAATGGGTTCCCTTTAGAACTCTCACAAGGCTGTAAGGATAAGTGGAGCAACAGATCAAAACACTTCTTGCTGCATTCGAAGGTCACCATCTGCAAGTCTGAAAGAACGCACCTTACGTGATGAAATGACTGAGTAATTTTGGGAATGAGAGTTTATGTTAAGAAAACACTAAGGACAAGAAAATCCCAGTTAAATGTTATTATATGGGCAACAGGACAACTATGTGTTCTGCCTTTAGGCTTATTTCTGAAAGATTTGAGCATGCAGAGATGTCCCCCTATTTGTCATGTGGCCTATAGTGCCTGTGAAGGCACTAATAGAAAATGGACCAATTCAAAAGTTTCTGAGCATTGAGGAAGTTCAGATATGAACCTCCTTGGCCTGCCTGTGCTCAAAGCATTCAAAATTTTATCTACACATGATATGACCCGTACCCCTCTTACATCTGAAACACCGCATCATCCAAGATGCCTTGTATTGGTTTTTTTTATTTTTTGTTGTCACACCAGGCCTCCCCTTCTCCTTCAGTTAAAGAGGGAAGTATTTCACAAAGCAGTGTGTAGGAGGTACTTGGATACCTTGTCACCTGTAAGAAGATTTTGTGTATGTATTCAGAAACCTGTGAACAGCCTTGAAAAAATGTGAAGTTTGAGAAGTTGTCCTTGTGGTGATCCACCTGGTACAAAGAAGAGAGAAAATGACTTAACCCTTACATGCTGTGTGCAGGTATTAAAACAAAATTAATCAGAGAAAATGTAATTTCTGGTTTTGTTATTTAGATGCATGCTATAAATGAGTAATATTCTAATATATTTTCCAAAGCACTTGACTCCTACTGAAATAATTAAAAGAAAAAATAGGGTTTTTTTTCAGAAGCCTGTGAGAAATTTTAAATCAGACTGTAGGGTTTGGTCTTTTGCCATCTTTTCAGGGTTTGACATCTGTATCTAGCTACAAATAATTAGCCAACTTTGGTCTGCATTTTAACAAAATGAAAACTTGAATCTTCTTGCTCCTATATTGTAGACACACTGAGAACTTTAATGCTAATGTTCCTTCTGTGTGTACAACAACGAAAACTAAGATTGAGCTGACTCATGGCAAGCAGTATCAAAACTGCAGCAGATATATTCACGCTCTCCCCACATGCCTGGGCCTCCTGCTAAATCTGAAACCTTGTCTTCCCTCACTGTGATCCTGTTAGAAACTTGATATTTTGGCCTCTGCTAGGATAAAATAAGGTTTTCATGGACATACACAAATAGCTGAGGAAATATAATTTAGAATTAGACCCGCATTTAAGGAAATAAAGAAGTATCACCCAGAGAGGAAGAAAGGAAGTGCGGCATTTTCATGGCAAATAGAATGATATTTATTTGGCAGAAGTGACCTTGGAAGAGTATGCATTCTGCCCTCCTTCTCTCCTTGCCTGTTTTTCCCTTGAATGTGTAGTACTATGATAAATGGCTGACAGTAGGTTTCACAAAAGACTACTTCAGTGCCTCCTGAGTGTGACACTACAGCTCTTCTGCAGAGTGCCCTTTCAGGCCCTCCTAAGGCCCTCCTCAGCCATCTGGTGCATATTTATGGAGGAGACGGATTGATTCCCAGGTGAGAAGCACACATAGCTCAAGGAGTACAGAAAATTTAAAACTCATTAGTTTGGTCACACCTCCGGAACACCTTGAGAAAAATAGAGCTGATTTTCCTTTCTTTGCCAGTACATTTTAATGGGGATTTAAAGTTCCTGGCTGTTAAACCGCCTAGTAGGAAGGTGTATATGAACAGTTTCACTTAAATGAGAACACTTTGGATGTAGGTGTAGAAACACTGAATCAGAAAATATAATACTGGAGATGCCGCTTTATTTAAAAATGTTATCTGAGTGAAGGAAGCACCTTATAATAACAGGCTGTGTTACCTCTGTAACAACTTCAAGTGCGATCAGTGGTTTCTACATGCAGTAAAATTGAAGATAATCATGAAAATCAAGCTCCTATGTGTCCACAGGCCTGGAAGACTGAATTCAGGTCTATTTCAACACTCTGTGATAAGATTGGATCCAAAGGAGAATCACAAGCTAGGTAAGACAGGAGATGCAAGTCTATAGGCAATGCCATGTCTGGGGCAGTTAACAGCCATGGGAGGCTTCAACGTGCATCTCATTTTTGGGGAGATTTAATAAGGTGTTTCTAACTGCCTCACATAGGCGACTTTCTACTGGTCTTTTGTGGATTTGATTATAAGCAAATCAACTCCATGCCTGCTTCAGAGCTTGTGAGACAATTTGGTTAGGTATTAAATGACATCCATCTTTTACCTCATATACAAATCCATTAATTTCAAATGCACTAGCAGTCCCAAAGAAACCAATGGTCCTTGTTTGATATAGAGTCTAAAAGAGTATTCTGTATTCCTGAGATGTCACCCGAATGTAAGATACCATGCTGTTGCAGGGACAATATTGATTGGATATACAGCTCTTTACTGCAGTTGGATTCACCTGGTTTGTTTAGTTATCTTACCATAATGAACTTTGAGTAGTGTTTGTTCATGTTTTTTTTTTCAGTATGGTAAAGAGCATGTCAGCAAAGCAGAATCACAGAAATATGAAAGAGAGAGGCATAATAGTGTGAAGAGCTCTAGAGTAATTCAGTTTTTCATCACCAGTGGTGACTAAAATGTGGCAAAAAAGAATTTTGTCTAAAGGTCTAAAGGCAAGTGGGTTAAAATGCTGATGGCATTTTTAACTCACTGAATGCTGTAGATGAACAAAAATATTTCCCATACCTTGTACAAGTTCAGAAAACATTGTGGAACAGATCTATAAAGCAGAACTTGTAGAGGTGGAACAGCAACATAAGACATTTCTGATCTTAGTATCTCCTCTATTTTTGTTTTTTCTGTCATCGGGTTGCAGTCTGAGTGTAGCCGTACTGCTCAAGGAGCCTATTTAATGTATAGAGATGACATGGGCCATGTGCAGCGTGACCTGTTGCCTTTACACACTCCCTGGAACAGGCAAGGCAGAACAAGGAAGGGACAAGGCGAGTTGGGGCTCTAGTGGAACTGAAATTCAATTACATGCCTCCTGTAGAACTAACTTTACTGTAAAAATTGGCCCGGCAATTTTACCTTTAATCATGCCTATGTGAACTCTCTTTGATATTAAAGATGGACTACGCTCATCCACCTTTATTGTCATATGGTGAGCAAGCCTCACTAAATTGGGCAGCAAGATGCAGACCTTTCAGAAAACCCAGACACAAAGTGAACAGCTTTCTGCAGCCCTTGAAAGTACATGGGATTGATCTGTTTGCTGTACAATCCCCAAGCCCCAGGCTATGGATAAAATTTCTTAGAAGAGAGGCAAAGTAAATCAATTCTGTTCTGTTGCTGGGGTAAAGTTGGTCAATAGATGATATTTTAAAGCACCTCCATCAACAATTTATGAGATTTATTCAGTTTATGCGAAAGAGCACTCCATAATCATCACTACACAGCGATGGCCCAACAGGGTGTTGCTAACTGGATATCATTTAATAAAAGTTTTTCAAGTGCTCAGCATGCTTTCATCAGAGGGTGATTTTTGTTTTTATCCTTGTTTTGTATGAATGTTAGGAGGTAATCAAGAAGTTATAAAAGTTGATGATTTATGAAGCTTTTGAAGTGGTGGGTGAAATTGTAGGCTAGATATAATGCTTATATTGATCACACTGTTGGTAAAAGCGTGATAAGATTGTTGACTAAAAGTACTATTAAAATAAATTTCATGACAGGCTGTTAAATAGAGATCTAGTATTATTTAAATAACTTGATTTTGGTTAATATTGGTCATGGTCAACACTGTGCTGTATTGTGTGGATTGGCACATAAACCTCATGAATATTACCATATTGACACTGTGTTTTCAGAATTGGAAAACTGGTTACATAGTTACCAAATCTCTCCTACACCAGCCCTTTAATTTCTTATCTTTCCAGCAGTATTCTTGTCTTTTAAACTAGTAACCTTTTGAAATTTTTGTTCCATGCCCATGGTTTCATCCTAGTCTGCTCTTTCAGTAACTTCTCTTGCTTTGTTGATAAGTTTCTTTTTTTTGCAATTCTACTTTTTCTTCTTTTTTTCTTTTCTCATATTATGAAATTACTTTGATTATGGTCTTATTTGTTCCAGTTTTAAAAGCTCAAGGGAGAACAAAGTCATAATTTTTGTTTTTGCATATACCCGTACCTGTTAATTCCTATTACATATTATCCACAATTTATAAAGAATTCCAAGAACTTATTTTTAAATCTTTATCAGTGTCTCTAATGAAGTTCTTCTTTTTACCTTTTTTTCTCTGACTACTATGCTTTTATTTCCATTTCTAGCTACTTGCATTCAGAAGAGAGTCAGAATTTACAAGTCTCTTTGTGAAAAGTCACCAACTCCCACAAACAAACAAACAAACAGCTTCCCCCCCAGAAAACCCCACCAAAACCAAACAAAAACAAACACAGCAGAAAATTTTGACCAATTTTTTTTGTTCTCATTTTGATACATTTTGCTTTTACGTCTCCCTCCTCTAATTTATTCACACTCTGTTTCACTGCATCCAGTTGAAGAGCTGGTATGTTCATACCAACGTCTTTTTTAATTTACTAGTTGTTATTTAAGTTAATATATGCAAAGAACTCCAGCATTTGGAAAATAATCCAGTGCTATCTATTAGGGCTGTTCAGCTTCCCTCTCTGTCTTTTTAATGTGCAGAATTTTGTTTCTTTATTTTTCTTGTATTGGTTCTGGCTGATTTTTTTCAGATAAAAATACTGATTTGTATCCTTTTGGAATGAGATCTCTGTCTTTTGGCTGCTTTATTTCTCACACGTCTGATCTACACCTGACAACTAGTCATGATATGAGAAAGTCCAATCTTATTAAGAAAGAACTGCAAAATCTGTTTTATAATGTAGAATCATTTTTCAAGGTAAACTAATGTGTGTCATGAAAAACACTTTTCAAGTACCTCACCTGAGAACACTGCTGACCTGGTCCGTATTTGCGGGTGATCATCTGAGGAGTGATTCAGATCTCTACAGGCTATGTTGTGCTTCTCTTGAACAGCAATTCCCCTTCAATCTAATCTACACAAGCTATTTATGTTCAGGTTGTGACCTTTTCATATATAAGTAAATTAAGTAAAAATCACTAGAGTAAAATTATCAGTATCATAAAATCAACATGAAAAGGATTAATTTACTCTTTTAATGTTAGACTTGGTTTGCTATTCTTCTACAATCTTCTTTTGACATTAATTTTAGTTTTGTTTGTTTTTCAGAAGAATTTGAGAAGCTCACTCACTGATATGAATAAAGCAACATTCACTGGTTTTAGTTATTGTCTTCATTATATAACTGAACAAACGTCTTAAGAGTAAAATTGATGAAAAGACACAGTGCGGCTGCTGGAAGTTTTTTCAAATTAATTTAGAAAATGTTGCTGCCAGCAGAAGTTTCTTCATTATTCATACAACCGTGGATATCAAGATTAATACGGCAAAATCTTAGCATGTCAAGAAATGCTGTCAAATCTGTATGTAGCTTTCAACTCTCTTGAAAATATGGTGAGTTATCTCTGGAGTGCTTCTGAAGTTGGGAAATTCTTGGTTGTATTGGAAGGATTTTTCAAAACAAGTGTTGCTATATCTCTATTCAAAGGTTTGATTTCAAATACCATAGAAAACCAGACTGGAACTCTATGTTACATTTACAGAAGTTATATCATATACTATAACTAGATTAAATTTGTGACTGAAGAGTAAGAATAACTTCTATGTCTGTTGCTGTTATGCTTTACATATAATCTTTCCTGAACCATGTAGATTAGTACAGAACATGAAAAAGCAAACAATATTAATAAAGAGGGACTGGATTTCCCAGAAAAGTTAGCGAATATTGCTCCTATAATAAAAAACCAACTTGTTCAATAATTTAAGCTCTTTTAAAATTCTTACCTATGTTTGCTGAAATTTGACACAGCAATATAACCATTCCTCCTTTGATAGTGAAGAAATAATAGTGAAGAGGAATTAAACTTGTAAAGACAGTCTGTGTTCTAGGGTTTGTTAGGAATATATATGCAATGTCAATTTAAAAACAAGAGAGTTGTGAATTTAAAAAGGAAGAATGTTTAAATCCTTGATTTTCTCTAAGATATGCAATGAAATGTTAACTACAGTGAGAAAAAATTGCTGTAAACATCAGGAAAAAATTGTGAAACAGAACACAAAGGATTGGGGAATGGCTTGCATAAGAATGACTTTATATAATATTCAGGTATGTGAACTTGAAATGTATGTCTGTATTTATGGAAATTAGATCAGTACGCAACCCTTTGAAAACTTACCTAAGTAGTATGAGAGTTCTCCAAGTTTTCATTCATGATGACATAAATGATAACAACATTGATAACCCTAAATTAAAACAAAAAGAAGGGAGAAAAGATTATATTGTTGTTGACTTTTTTTCTTGCTATAATGTTTGACTGAACCATCCCACATAAATTCACTAAGATGCTGGATTATCCAGCTTGAACTTTACAACCTCAAGCTAGGGAATTGCACCACGTTCTCTTCATAAGGGTCCTTATTCTCACCTGAACAGATGTGAAAATAATCTTTTGAGGTGTGTTAGAAAATTGGCAATAACTTTTCTATATTTATGCACTGGACACTGATCTTTTCTAGCGTGGATTCCCACATGACATAAACCAGAACAGCTCTGTTGAAGTCACTGGAGCAAATCAATCAATACTGGCTAAGAATTCGGTCCCCAGTCAGTGTTTTTGAGGGGAAGGCAGAAAAGAGACTCTTCACTGTCATGTACTGAGAAAAATCATGTGTCTTACTGGGTTAGGCTAAAGACTGCCGTTTGGAAAAAAAAATATAAAAAAATCACTACCTCTTGGCTAAGCAAAAGAATTGTACAGTTTTGAGTGCAAACAACAGAGCCTTTGAAGTAAGGATATGAAGGCATGAAACTGTTTATTTACAAGGAAAAATGACCCACTTCTCTAGGAACATGACCCAATTTAATCTGCTAGAAAAAAAAAAATTGAAACGTTATTTGGCCTAAATTTTCTGAAGCAAAACTTGTGAAGAAAACAGAGAAGTGTGTATATAGTTAGTGGGGCAGCTTCATTTACAGGTCATTTGCTCCATGTGTCAGACAGGATTGTGTTTCTTACAATAGGCTGTGATTAGGATTACCTGAAAACTTCCACAGAGCTTTGATCTGTCCTATCACTCTTTTGCAGCTGTCTTAGGGATGCAACTACACTGTAAACACTGGTGTCACTTAAGTACACTCAGAGTCTCAGGACAGGCTGAGATAACATTTGGTGAGAATGAAGTACCTTTCTCAGACAGATGTGCAGAGGCAGGAAGACCTTATTGTTGAACTGTCAGATCTGAGATAATTTGGTATGATTTTCCTAAGAGATCAGCCTGCAGTGACATTGCTTTTAGAAATAGGCAGAAAAATTATTGTTTGATTAGTTTAGATGGTCAGTATGGTGGAAATCTCATATGCCTGCATGGTCTGAAGAAATTCATGCTCCCTTGTCCACCCAGGAGTCTTTCCTGGGAATAAACCTCCTCCTACTTTGACCTATTTCTTTTTCTCTACATACCTATGAATGTACCGAATCATCAGAGACAGTCAAAACTGGGTCACTGCAGAAATATTTATTCACTGTACTTCAATGGCAAGTTTTTCTGTGTACTCTCCTCAATGTGAATACCAATAGTGAAATTCTAGACAACAGTATGAGTGATCTGTGGTATTCAAATCAGGTTTTACTTTTAATTGAAAGATCAGATACATCTATTTCTCTTCTCATGTAAATCAAAAGCTGGAATGCTTGTGAATGCTTGATGGACACTTCTCCCCTGCCTCAACAAAACTGCAAATGCGAAATGGCTAATAGATGCTTCATACATTTTGTTTGCAGAATTATGAAGAAATCCAATAGTTTGGAACGAAGAACAGTACAAGCACACTATCATCCAAGTTTTTGGTGAAACTGACTATGTGAGAAGCAAAAACTGATTTGAGATTGTGACCTTTGGTCACGCTGCAATCAGTAAAATTATTTGAGGTATGAGACAGTCTTCATCATGTAGATTTCAGTATTTACTCTGTAATTTCTTCTTGTATGTGTGTAGGCTGTGTACAACAAATAGGAGAACGGATTTTCTTAATAAATACTTTTGCTCATTTGTTGTTTTGTAGGTATTTGTATTTCCTCTGTTTGATACTTTGTATTGCCTCTGGATGGGCAGCAAAATGTCCCATGTGAACTTGGAAAGAAGCTGAAAGATGCTCGGATGTAAAAGAAACTGAAGAATACCCTCAAAGTATATAGTGACCAGAGGTGAGCTGGCGTTAAAGAATTTTATTAGATCCCAGGAATCCTGCCTTTCTTGGTTATTTACCTTACTACAGGTAATTCTTCTGGTGTCGTGAAACTTCAGCATCAACAGTTTGATTCAGTGGCTATGACTGCTAGGACTTTTACTGCTATCATGACAAACAAAATGATAACTGTTTTTTGCTGCAAGCATGTAGTAAAATATAGCAGCCTGCTGGACAGCAACAGATTTTCATTCTGCAGAAATCTCAACTTTCTCTACTTACTTTAACAGAGGATACACTGTGTGGTTCATCCAGCCACTGAACATGACTTCATATAAGTGTAGAGATGCAGCTGTGTGACATGTACAAGGCCTGAGCTGGCCTTTCCTGTTACCACTATTCAGTTCTATTTATATTGCAGAAACTCTAATAAAAGTCAAATGAGTCCAGTAGGCTTGGCAGAAATAGATACCAGTTATCTCAAGCACAAAAGTCAAACACACAACAAAATTCTCCCAGCACAGGTGTGCTTATATCATAAATAAAAAAGTTTTAGGAATATCACCATTTCAAATTCATTCCTTTCATTTGCAAAAAATTTCAGATACAAAATAACTTTCAGTATCTGTCCAATCTGTGCAACATAAGTGCTTGCCTTTTTCTGAAGAGATAATTATCTAGCAGTATCAGTTTTGACAGTGATTCTCAACAGACAAGTGATTTCTCATAGAATTTTTTAGTATCTTCAGTGAATTGATGTTGGTAATTTTAAGGTACAGGATTTAACTCCCCTAAACTAAACAGACCTCTCTAATTAGTGTTTGGAATTGTTTGAGTGTTTGCTTCACAATACTCATCTACAAGTTTTCCACTTTCATATTTGCCCTTGTATGAAGTGAGGAGCTAAGCATTTATTGTATGTCACAATGACAGATTTACAGCCTTGATTACTCGTGGCTGTCATAGTCATCAGCAATACGCATTTGCATATGAACCTTTCACAACAGACTCATCTTATTTACAGATAGCATATGGCTCACCATGGTCTTTTTAATCTTAAACAGGAGTTTAATATTAGAAATCAAAGCAAATTAAGTAAAGATAAGAGCACTGCCACTTGTTATACAGTTGGAAATAAATAATTGAGATTAGTGGCAGAAATTAGTGGAGTATTGGATTGTTGAGACTAAGAAAGCCTTTAATTTTTTAAAAGAATACTTTAAAATTATTAATTTAGCCAATCTAACTACTAAAAAACATATGTCCAATATTTCCTCTGACAAACGCGTAGCAAAAAAGAACTCTACTTTTAGAAGAGTTTCATATTGAAAAAGGATTGTGGAGGTATATGGTTGACTAAAGCCTCCATTTTCAAGGTCACCTGCAGTTCCATCTTTCCCCTTCTGTCCACCCGCCTGCACTTCTGATCAAAGTGGTGCTTGCATTATGGTACAACTCCTAGAAATTATGAATGAAGAAAACTTCCCATGGGCATTTTTGATAATAGGTATAATTGTACAGCTATTACTTTCGTTTTCTATTCTCTTAAATAAGAGTTCTTTCTTTACATTTAATAGGTGTTTTTCCCAACTACGCACCTCCAGTGTCTATACTTAAAAAATCTGATATCTGGCACTTATTTTAGGTATGTTTATTTAAAAATTATTATTTAAAAATAATTTTTTTCTTTGAAGAGTGCCTATGTCGGTAGAGTGTACATTTCATTACTGTTTATTTAAAAATATATCTTGTGTATATCAGAAGCTGAATTCTTCTTCAAATTCCTCTCTGAAGAATTTCTTTAAATGTAACTCCTGCAAGTGAAGCATAGAATGTTATTTTTAAGAGAAAAAATTGATTTATGCACGTACTAAGTGCTTCTGGAATAGAGTTTGCAGATTCAATCTTACAGTGCTGCACAATTTCTTACAGAGCTGTGATTCAGCCACTGGCTTGGGAGTAAGGAATAAAATAAAAAATACAAAAAAAGAAGACCCTTCTCCCCCCCTATATAAAAAAGATATAAAGTAAATTAACATTTACCCTGTTCTCTAAATCATCTTCTAGACTCTAATAACATCTTTAATAGACATAACAGCATGACTGCTTAATATCTTTTATTTTCCATTGTTGCTTTAGTGCCATAATTTTTGCCAAATCATCATTCCAGGAGTGCACAAATATCACTGCTGAGAATGGAAGTGTGATTTATTCCCATAGTTTGCTATCTGGGAAGACAAGTGAGGTAGAAGCTGCAGCAGTTTTAAGGTATTCCTCTTGCTCAATTTGTTTCAAGCACTCTCCCCTTCCTCCTGCTCAGCGAAACCATGGCTTGCTTTCCTCTGCTTGAAATAATCACCTGTCTTCTGGTGATTAATTTAGTTATGCAGATTTTCTTCTGCTTGTTTTTGGAGTCTCAGCCTCCCTGAGCTTTTAATCATCAAATCCGTTGCTCATAACTCTTTTTCCACACAGAAGTTTGCTACCTCCAACATGGGTGGTATATTCTGAGCAGTGCACCCCTAACTCAGCACTCAAGAGGTCACACACCAGATCTGAGTCCTCATGGTCAGTTTTGATGTAGCTGCTCACTCCAAATTCAGCTCTTTCCTGTTAATTTTCCAAAAGTACTCCTTCAACTAACTGACTATCTTCATTCCAGACCCTTATCCAAAGCTTTTCCTCTCCAAACTTGTTTTTTGCCAAATCCTGATTCCAGGACAGAGCACAGAAAATCAACAGTTCTGACCATTGTTTACTTGAGAGGAAATGGGATCTTTTCCCCAGTTTCCATCTGGGAGGAGAGATGCTTTAGGCCCAAGAAATTTCCTTCATCATTTGATGACCCTACCAGCAGGTTATGTGTTCTGCAGCTTCCCCTCTCAGACAAAAAACCCCAAACATTTTATTTTAATGAAATATCTTTCTCCTTTCCAGTAAGCTTCACGAGCATCCTACAGCTCTTTTTGCTTTTGGCAGCTCTCCCAGAACTCTGGGCTGAAGGCAGAAAGAAACCACACTGATTCTGTGGTTTCTAGAAGAGACCAAGTCTCCTTATTACATATTTCATGCAGCTGTGCTTTCTTGGCCATCTTTCTCACTTCCCCAGTTAAATCCCAGTCTTTTTTTCTCCATTAGCACATATGGTTTTTTAAGACGATCAGGTCAATGACTCATTGTACACACTTGTTAAAGGGGATCGTTTTGAAGGTGCTTTGCGGTGAAGTGGTCTGGTTCAGTTTGGGTATATCGCAATGCAGAATTGCTAGTCTTGACATCAAAAAGAATAGATTCCTTTATCTTATGTCTCCTTGCATATTGGTAGTCAGCTCTTCATGCTAAAATACACTGATTTACCAATATCCAAATTGTATTAATCACCATTAAATACCTTTGAATATGTTCACTTCCTTCAGGGTTCTGTTAAGAAGATTATGGAAATATGAATTTAATTTCTATGACTGTATATGTGTGTGAATCTATATATTTCCATACATATCTATACATATACATATATATAGAGAAAACACTTATGCTTTAATGTGTATTTTTTTCAAGATACATAATGACAATAACTCGCAATAAATGGTTGCAGTATAAATTCCAAGAAAGACCTTGAGCTGCTATT
The DNA here is from genome assembly GCA_013397755.1 of Cnemophilus loriae. Classification (NCBI taxonomy): domain Eukaryota; kingdom Metazoa; phylum Chordata; class Aves; order Passeriformes; family Corvidae; genus Cnemophilus; species Cnemophilus loriae. The sequence goes on from VZTF01006428.1 coordinate 247,703, forward strand.
AGAATATGTATCAGATAGACAAATAACACACGTACACACACACACACATACACACTCACACATAATACATTTTTTGAAGATGGGTAAACCAAATTTTATTTGTATTGTAAAGAAAAAAAAGAGATGTGTTAAACCTGTCCATTTACATTGTGGCAATTCCATACCTCTTAGTAGATTTTTGAAGAAAATAAAACATTTTACTAAGGTAAGTGCTTAACTTCAGAAACATTTTGGAAAAAAACATTAGTTGGACAATATAAGGCCTCTTTTGAGTTAGAAAAAAATGTGTATATTATTGAAGGTTAATGAAAGTAGTTTTAGACTTATGTTTCCCTGTTATAGTCTCTTTATTTTTTTTTTTTCATAATCACCATGTTCCTACAAAAGAAACATGTTGTTACCCTGAATTTGGAGGTGCTCAGAGAGCAATAGATATGTGTTACAGGAACCTGTTGACCTGTGAATTCTCAGAGCTGGTTCCTAGTGCAATTCTGCAGATTCTACAGAAGTGAAATGCTTTCTTTGTGGTAATTATAAACATGTGCTTTAGGAAGAAGTCACCAGACTTTTTGAATTGAGGAATTGTTATTATGACTTAGTGTCACAGGCTTTCATACAAAGATTGAAATGGCTCTCCCTGTCCAGATGGCTGCTCCCATTTCATCCCTACCTTCCAGTCCCTTTTGTGTGCAGGTGTCAGTCCAATTACATTTCCTGACACCTGATAGCTGTGTTTAGCTGTGGTTTCCAGATCACAGATTTTTCAGGGTATACAGTGAAAATGGTAGGGAAGTGCAAGCAGCAACTTCATTTATATTAAAAGTTTGCATTCTAGATGTAAGGAAAATTATGTTGCTTTGAATAATACTGTGTTATGAGAAACAGGAAAGTAAAGAATAATGAGGACAGAGTTTCTAATAGTGAACATGTGGCATGGGTTATTTCTGTACCATAGAGAATGGACCCTCTGTCATGCAGCCGTAGCAGTTCGAGCAGATCAGGGTGTTATAAGAAGGCACCTGGAAAAAATAATAACTTCTGTGCTGCAGCTCTGATGTTTGGGGTTGTGCAGTTTGAACAAGCTTGCTAGGTTCATTGCTTTCTTTAATCCCAAGGGTTAAGACATGCTGAGAGGACGAACTAAGGACTTTACAGAGCTAATCACCCATCCTGACTTTGTCTTGAAAAAAAGATAGAAGGATGCATCTGGGATTTTGCTTCATTTGGCTGACTAATTCTCTCCCTGTTTGGCTGACTAATTTGGTAGTTCATCTTATAACTCTTCCTAGCCTCTTATACCTCTTTGTAGCCTCTTGCATGGACATGGGTCTCATAGTATCTCCTATCGTCACATTTTTGTAAATGCTAAAATTCACTTCTGCACACGGCTTTTATATACTCCATCTTGAGGGTGTGATATGGCAACGTTGCAGCACTGGGTAAAAAGATTGTATGAAAAGGAAAACCACAAATATTTACAGCAAAGCTCTACATTCTTATCTGATACAGGATTTCTTGACCCTGTGACACACCAGAGAAGACACCCCTCTTCAGATTCAGGCTGCCATTTCTTTGCAGCTGTACTCTAATATGAATTTTTGAAAAGATTGCATGAACTATGGCTGAACTTCTCTCGGTTACTTTGCTGTTGAAAATTTTCCGTCATCGCGAATCTCCCAATTAAGTTTTGGTTCATAAATGCCCCATAGTATCAACTAAATGGTTGCTGGGTGCAGCTGCATGTATTAACTACATATGAAGTTCAAGAATGTTACATTTTTAATGGGATAAAACATTCTTATAGCAGAAAGGAAACAAGTACCTTACTTTCATTTACACTATGATAGCCTACAAGAGTTGGGAAGAAATTTTTCTTCCCTTATGTAATTATCTAGTTACATTAAAAGGGTGAAAGGGGATCTGATTTCCACTGAAATCTCAGGTGCTAGCATCTGTAGGAAATATGATGATGACTAGATTAGATGAAGTAGCAGTCTATGTTAGGATGGAGACACCAATTATTCATAGATTTTAAGACCCAGAAGGGACCATTATGATAATTTAGTCTGACCTCTTGTATAACATAAGCCTTATAATTTCACACAGTAATTCTTGTGCTGAGCTGCTAACACATTCCTGTGCATTAGTAGACCAGTCCTGAAGCCTTACTTTGGCACAGAACAGAAAGCGGAAGTCAATAAGACAGAAGAATATTTTAGTCCTTTCCCTACCCCACTGCAAAGAATGATAATTTCACCTGAGTATGTAAGAAAGGACAGTCCGTAAGGGTTTTAAAAGCATAGGTCCATATTTATATCCTGAAATTTCAATACCATAGAAGTTATATTCCAAAGTTTAAACACAGTTGTTTATTTTAAATTGGTGAAGAAAATTACAGAATAGTATAGCTTAGACTAACTGGACAGGACTCATTACCATTTCTGAAAATTTCTTTTCTGTATCACCTTTAGGACCATCGAGGCACCTAGGGCACAGCTGGTTTATATGGTGATAGAGGAGGCAGTGTGCTCCAAAATTCTTTTTTTTCTATGTTTCTAAATCTATATTAGTCCATTTTTAATTATAATACAGTTTAGTCTTCATTGACATACTAAAATGTGAATGAAGATTAAAAAGACCATATTCTTGGGTTCGTCTGGATCAAATCAGTGATATTCAGCCATTGCTTCTGTTCATACTTCTGTACATAAGGTCCTTAGAAAGAATTGGGTGAGGAGAGGATGTGGGGAAATCTGTTTTTCTTGTTGTCTATCTTAGCTGGAATTTTTGTTTGTTGGTTTTGTCAGGTTTTATCCCTCTGTTGTTTTGCCTGAAAAGTAAACCTCAACTGATTGTTTTCTCTTTCACTTGATACTCAGTTTCCTTCCTGTCTCTCAGGTGCTTGTGTCCTCTATGAGTGTGTGTTTTCGGATGTTTGTAACATCGAGGACACACACACATGCCTCTCTTTGCTTGTACTGCTTTTTATCTAAAGTGTATGGAAAATATTACAGTGTGTTCACAGTGTACCATTTTCTTCAAAATGCATACATAGTTGCATTAAAATACTTTTTGACCAATCTACTCGGATAAAGAGGTCTCAAAAATATTCTAACTATATGACCTGAGATGCTAATGCCAGAATAAAGTGCAAAAGAGAAAAAGGAAATCTATATGGGTTACATTTCTATTAATTTTTCTGCTTCTTGGATGGCCACTAAAGAAACTACACCATCTAACTTGGGGAAATTAGTAGGATTTAATCTGCTGCATAGTTGTGCCTAGTTCTTTTCCTCTGTTCATACTTACCTATTTGTCATATGCACCAGGACAGTCTGAACTTTATTCAAACATGAGCGAAATTAAAGAGAGACGTGGCAGATTGACACACAGTCCTGACACAGTCCCGGCACCTATATTTCTCTAGCATAAAAATTTGTAAGTGTGGATAAACTCCACTGTTGTGACCAAGCTGTAAGTGGATCTGCAAATATGACAGCTGAGAGTCAAGTCTGGAGATGATGCAAAGCTTTAGGCTCTATGAATCCACATTTTTTTTAGGAAATGGACTGCTCTTTGAAACAGGACTTCTCAGCTTACAAGCTGAGTGCCTCAGGCAGCTTGCCTGAAACATGTGATTTATCATTAACTTCCAAAAATTTGTTTCCTGAGAAGTTTTGAGCTCTGATCTAGGCCATACTGGAGATATCAGTGATATTAGCCTTCTCTTGATTGCTTTTTCTCCTGGATCATTGCTCAACTCCTTTGCACTGTTGAAGAAACATGGAACAAATAAAACGTGTATGAATTGTGCCATACATCATTGAATGAACTGAATTCTTCTATTAAGTAAAATTGCACCAGCAGGCACAGAACTGGAAACTGTAATATCATGAGAATAGAAATTGAGAATAAGACCCAGAAAGATGAGTATTTTCCGTTGATGTCCATTATCATGTAATTACCCATTTCAGAATGGTTCTTTTATTATTTTTGTATTTTTTCATTATCCTTAATTCACATCAAGATAAGCACAAAATAAATGCTAACTGCAATTACTCTTGCCACCTAACATTACGGTACCTTATCATAAAGATTTTATTTCTATTTTTCCCTGACTTTTCTAATTTTACTGTTCCTGATAGAAGTAGCCACAAAGGATGGCAATCACTAACTTTGGTGGCTGTATTTCTTTATTATTTCATCAACTGATGTTCTTATCTCTGAAAATAAACTCTATTATGCTTTTATGTCTGAGAAACATGACATTTTATTGTTATTTTTCATATACTTTTGTCCTTGAGTTTGATTTTTAGGAGTATAAGTTTGTTTGTTCTGTAGCTACCTCAGCCTGCTAATATATACAAAGAACCTACAACGTAAGAAATGAAGATATCAGAATTCTGCCTCAGTTTTTGCTGACTCTGAAGCACAGAATGAAATGTGAAGATATTTGTGAAACCATAGCCTATTTCAGGATTTAATGTGGAAGCATACAAAAACAGGATGCATCAACTATCTGGAACTATAAATAAGTCTAATTCCCAGTAGTTTTTGCATCCTAATTCTTCAGCAATTAGTGTATATATAACATGAAATGTTTTTGCTTAGAACAAAAAAAACCTCCTTGTCGTACCACACACAGCCAAACCCTCCCCAAGCCGAAGAGAAGGAGCACCTAAAACTTAACCTTTAAAACGGAACCTGATATCTCTAGTCTGATGCTTTCAGAGAAACACAATTATGACCCAAATAATTTCCCATTTTGTCCTCGCTCTTATAATCTCTGCAGGGCTAGCTACCAAAAGGAAATACCAGTGTGCTGAGACAGTGAAAATGAGGACAGCCTGTGTGAATATTGTTGATGTTTCAAGATATTTCCTACAATTCCCTATAATTATCCTCCTGCTGACACATTGTCTGTCTTCCAGTGATGATTCTCACTTTCAAATGAAACAGTCAAAACTATGATGATCCAGAGGAGCACTGGGCTTCTTGAATGATGGGAAAGGAATATTTTCTTTTTTATTTTTTTTAGATGTCTGTCCGTATCACCAGAAATAACCATCTTCCGTGTGCTTGCATTTTCCATGTATGATGGGTTTACTCAGGACATTCAGCATAGCAGATGGCTGGGGACCTTAAACTGCATGATATGAGTTTTATTAAAGGCCAGTCTGGACCAGAACACCAAAAGCCAAACAACAAAATCGTGTGATATCACTGGAAAAAAAAGAAGAGGGATATAATCTGTAAAATATAGATACATTCTGATGCAAATGTGACCAAAAAAAAAAAGATTAATTGAAACTGGTTGGTGTAAGAATAAGGGAAAATGGGGTGGAAATTTCAGCTTTCAATGATCTGAAAAATTGTAAATTTCCTGAAGTGTGGGCTAAACTCATTTTTTTTATCTTTTAGATTGATTTAATAATAAAAATTTTAAAGAGTGGAAAGAAAAGGAACATGAAAGATGCATAAGGTCTCAAAGTAATTTTGTTCATAATTTGTTCAAAAGCAGTTTCCTCTTAGTTTAATTAAACTTTGAAATCTAAAACTTTGCTAGTAATATAACATCCATATTTAGGCATCATGGATCAGCTTCTGTTGGGAAAATGTGAATTTTAAATCATATACTGTGCTGTAAAATATCCTAATTTGTTTAATGTGTTTTTATCTCTTCCGATCATATCAACCCTGATTCAATTAGCTCAGTGGTGATTCCCCAGTTTTGCTGCTATAGGATTTTTCTATTTGGCATATCTGATATGCAGAGGAGTTACCTCCTGTCATTTCATTCAGAGATGGATGGAAATGCTAATTTTCTAGGGAGGAAATCTTTGTCTGCTGTTTTATTAGTAATATGACTCCAAATAATCTTACAGGTGTTTTTCAGTGATGGGGTTAGACTCCATCTCAATCTGATAAGGAGTTCCTAATAAGAGGGAATTACGTCAGTACTTGCAGAAAAAATGAAGTGCCATATGTCCTGACTCTTCATGGTGATCATTAAATCCCAAAAGAATATCTACACAATACATGCAATTTTGAGAAAATAAAGAAAGTCTTCATGAAGCAGTTACAGTTTTCTGAGAGCTAATTAGGATCAAGGTATTAAGTACTCTCATAAATATGAGACGATAAAAAAACCCGTGCCATAAACAAAGAGTTCTCCAAACTGATCCCTTTTACTAACGTTGAAAAGTTTATTTTTATACATAAGCATAACCAAATATGAAACAAATTGATATATTTTAAAATATAATTTGGAAAAAAAGAGAATTATTGTTCCATGACGTTTACTTGCATTCCTCTGTTTATAAACATTTTGCAAAGATTTCCTTCATTTTTTTAAAAAAACTACCTTTACTTTTAGATTAGCATTTTCCAAATCTCACAGACCATATTTATAAGCAGTATGATATAAACCGTTCAGACGCTGTAAGTTATTCCTTATTTCTTATAATCTAAATTTGAAGAATTAAATATTCCAAGTATCTTATAATTTCATATTTGCTTTATATTTATGAGACTATAAACCACAAACGCATTGACATTGGAGTCAATGTGAGATTTTATACCAGGTTTTAATGTTACATGGATCTGTGATCAGATACTGGTGCCTTTTAGCAGCCTATCTATGAAAAAGAAAATCACTGTTCCATGAAAAAGAGAATCACTATTCTCATATGACTTGCCCTTACCACAGCCATTGTCCATCCAGTGTGTTTTATATGATGCTTGTATACATGTTACTGTTTAATTTGAAAAGAAGTATTGGAACTCAGTGCTTTGAAACACAATTTGGGTTTGCTCTTTATATTGATAACTACTAAATGGCACTACATTTCAACCTAGTAACAATAAATAAAGGAGTAGAAAGAAAGTGAAAAATACACTATCAGAGAAATTCGATTATCCTGCATTCTTCAAAGCAGCACAAAATTGTGCATTATGGAAATTTTAAAATATTTTTAAAATATAAATTTTTAAATATAGGTAGAAGTAAAAACCCTACAAGCACTGGAACTACAAGCACTTTTTCTTTATAGATTGCAGTGAAGCACCAATGGCGAATGTGTCATAAATATAACTTAGAAATGTAAATGCAAACCGCAAAAGTCAGTTGCTTTAGTTTTCAGCAGAAGAAAAATTTACTAACACAAACATTGAAAAATCCTAACTGTACTATGGAAAATATACAGTTAACTGTGTCAACACATTTTGGAAGGGTGAAAGCTAACATAGATGCTTAAACTCAGAGCAAATAATTCAGAAGCATGGGAAAACATGGAAGTTCTCTGAAAGAAAAACCTTCCCTTGTTTTAGGAAGACATATTTTTCTGCTGCAAAATAAAGCATGTATTCTAAAGAACCATGAGAGTGCTATTCGTCTTCGATTCATCTTAGTATAAAAAACACTATTCTGAGAGATATTTATTAACAGAGGAATTGCTCTTTCTCCCCCTTAATTAGCTCTAGGGACAAATTAAAGTTTATAGCCTTCAGGAAAACGCAGTGTATATGTAAGTCGGGATGATCCAGTGGTGCCATTACTATTTCTACATAGATCATTACCTCTTTCTAGTTTAGATTAAAATTTTGAAAACATTTTGGTTAGAATTGGATGTTACACAAATAATCTTTTAGGGTTTTTATATTCTCACTACCACTGAAAAATCAAGCAGTTTAATGAGGTCTTGTCCTGGTTTCAGCTAGGGTAGAGCCAATTTCTTCTTGGTAGCTGTTACAGTGCTGTGTTTTGGATTCAGAATGATAACGGTGCTGATGTTTGGGTTTTTGCTAAGTTGTATTTATCCTAAGTAAAGGACTTTCTTCCTTTCTCTCATGCTCTGCTAGTGAGGAGATATGCAAAAAAAACCCCCAAAATCCCAAAACTAACTTTGAAGGAGCATAGCCAAGATGGGTGACTGGAACTGATCAAAGGAATATTCCACAGCACAGAAGTCATGCCCAGGATATAAACTGGGGGGAGTTACCTGGAAGCACGGCAGATCGGGGTTCGGGAAGGGGAGGTCTGGTATCGGTCAGTGGGTGGTGAGCAACTGCATTGTGCATCACCTGTTTGTTTTCTTTTCATTATCATTATTATTATTTACCATTATTGTTGCATTTTACTTTAGTATCAATTATTAAACTGTTCTTATCTCAACATACAAGTTTTTTAATTCTCCTCCTCAATCCACCAGGATAAGGGGGGAAGAGAAGAAAGGGGTTGAGTGAGGGCCTGCGTGGTGTTTCATCTCCAGCTAGGCTTAAGCCATGACAGGTCTTTAGCACTGCAGTGTCTAATTTTAAGTTTGAGGAAACCGAGGTTGTATTTATGGTGTCCAAGACCCCCTGGAAGAGAATTTAGATCTTGATAATTTTAGTCAACAAAAACAAGATAACTGAAAACTTTTGACTATGGAGGTCTCGCTTTGGTTCATTGCCAGCACTATCTTCTGTAATCTTCAGCAAATGCATTAGGGAAAGGCCTAAAGACAAATTGTTATTTCATGTGCTCAGTTATATGTGCTTGTACAGAAGAAAATAATGTACTTCCAGTACTCCAGGAAAACTGTCAATTCCTGTGGAATAACTATAGGTAAACCTCAAAATTCTCTTAAACTTAGAAAGTTTCAGCCTGTGAAAACCTATGAAATTACTATCTCTTTCTAAATAAAAACCTTTTTTTTCTAAAAACAGCAGTACTGTAAAGCATCGTTTGTTCCTGAACTGGAGAACAGAAGCCTGATGATTACAGTGTGCAACTTAGCTAAGGAGCTACAGAGAAACAAAGGAGATTTGTTGCTTTAAAAACAGCCACCACACTGTAGGGGAGAAAATTTTATCAATGCTGATATGTTTACTAAATTCCAAAGTTCGTTCAAGGGAACAACAGCAGCAACAAGGCCATCACAATGAACTCAACACATTGCTGTCTGTTCACCTACTCTTGCACTTTATTATCACAGAATCATAGAATGGTTTCTTTTGGAAGAGATCTTAAAGATCATCTAGTTCCAAACCCCCTACCATGGGCGGCGAGACTTTCCACTAGATCAGCTTTCTCAAAGTCACATCCTGTTATTCTCTGGTGATCAGTGATAAGACGAAAAAGAACAGCATAAAGCTGTGTCAGGGGATGCATAAGTTGGACTTTTAGAAAAGGTTCTTCACCCAGAGAATGGTTTGGCTCTTGAACAGGCTCCCCAGGGAAGGGGTCAGAGTTCAAGAAGTGTTTCCAGGCACATAGTGAGAATCTCGGGATTGTCCTGTGCAGGGTCAGGAGTCGGACTCAGTGATCCTTGTGGGTCCCTTTCAACTCAGGATACTCCATGATTCTATGATACAACCTGGCCTTGAACACTCCCAGGAACTAGTCAAGAAGACTTCTTTGAGCCAACCAGTTCCACCCTCACAGTAAAGAATTTCTTTTTAATATCTAATCTAAACCTACCCTCTTTAGATTAAAAAGCATTCCCTCTTGCCCTATCACTACATGCCTCTTAAAAAGTCCCTCTCCAGATTTTCCTGTAGGACCCCACTAGATACTGGGAGCCTGCTATAAGGTGGAACCTTCTCTTCTCCAGGCAGAAAACTCCCCTCTCTCAGCCTAGGAGAGGTTCTTCAGCCCTCTGATCATCTTCGTGGTCTCCTCTGGACCTGCTCTAACAAGTCTGGGTTATTACGCTGAGTGCGCCAGAGCTGGATGTTGTTCTCCAGGTGGGTCTCACCAGAGAAGAGCAGAGGGGTAGAATCCCCTCCCTCTCCTGCTTCCCACGGGGCTCTGGAAGCAGCCCGGAACATGTTTGGCTTTCTGGGCTGTGATTGCTCATGGCTGGATCATGTTCAATCTCTCATCCACCAGCACCGCCAAGTCCTGCTTGCAGATCTGCTCTTGATCCATTCTCCACCCAGCCTGTACTTGTGCCTGGGATTGCCCCAACCCAGGTGCAAGACTTTCACTTTGTGTTGTTGAACTTCATGGGGTTTGCATGGGCCTGACTCTCAAGCCTGTCAAGATTCTCCTGGATGCCATCCCTTCCCTCCAGTGTGTCAACTGTCACACACAGTTTGGCGTTGTCTGCAGACTTGCAGAGGATGCACTCAACCCCACTGTCCTTGTCACAAATAAAGTAAAACAGCACCAAACCCAGCACTGACCCTGAGGAATAGTACCTGTCATTGGCCTCCACTTGGGCTTCGGGATACTGATCACATCTCTTTAAGTGCAACCATCCATCCAATTCCATTTCTATGATGTCCATTCATCAAATCTACTACCTCCAGTTTAGAGACAAGGATGCTGTGTGAGACAGGGTCAAATACACAAGTGCAATTAGATGATTGTGGCCCACTAATGCCACAACCTCATCATAGAAGGCCACCAAATTTATCAGGTAGGATTTACCTTTTAGCGAAGCCATGCTGCCTGTCACCAATCACCTCCTCATATTCCACATGCCTTGGCATAGTTTCCAGGAGTATCTCCCCCATGATCTTGCTTGGATCAGCAGTGACACTGACCTGTAGTTCCCTGTGTCTGTCTTTTTTCTTCTTTTGAACCAACGAGCTTTCTCTGACTGTGAGCAATTCTTATAATTTGAAGTATACTGATGTGAGCCACAGCTTCTGCAATGGATTTGGACTTAATCTGCATGTTGCATCTCTATTGTATTGCCATGATTCATTTAAAGACAAATGCTTTTGAGCATGGCTTTCACGATAGGGTGGGCAGCCAGATAACGGAAACACTACAGTGCTGGTTTTCTTATATCTGGAAGGGAAAATGGCTAGAAACATTAGTCTCTTTGCTATTCAGACTTTTGACTGCTTTAGCTAGGGGGGCTGGATTCATGATCCATTTACTGTTTCCTGTCCAGCATCTAGTTGGTGCATTATGTTCCATGTCTCATTTTATTAGCTGAGCCCTACGTGATGTCAATTGAGAAAAGCAGTAGCTGTACATTGTAAAATCCTTGTAATGGTATGACAATGACAGTATTAAAGTGGTCTTTTTTTGGTTCCAATGTACATTTTACCATTAAATTTCATTCCTTCGGCTCAGATGCAGTCATAGAAAGAGATTCAGCTATACCCCAGCAGGAGTTGTAAAATTTTCCTTGAAATGTTACATAAGGGAACACTTGATAGATGGAAAATACTGATATTGCTTTCAGTTCACCAAATGTAGAATAGTAATCTTGGTAACCAGCCTGACAACATCATAGATACTCATTTCCCTTTGGGAAAAGAAAAAAAAAAGGAGGGCAGGGGAATGGGAAGAGGAAACAAAACCTATCTTCATAAAGTAAAAATTGTATACTGTCAGAATATATTTTTATTTAACCCTTATGTCAGAGAGAAAGAATTTTTGATGAGGGTAAATTCAAGGAAGTCTTAAGAGAGACATGGTTATAGCTAGATTTGGAAAAGAGCTAGTGCAATGTAATTGGCAAGATTTAGAAGTAGGAAGGCAGCATCTGTTTTGCAAGAATTGGGTGCTCATTCCCAGTTGGATTGTACTTAGACTGCATATTTTCCAAAAGCAATTGTGAAATTTATTTCATGTCTAAATTTATGCAAAAAATATATATAAGATGGGAATTTTTTAAAGAAAAAATCATTGACTAAACAACTGCTTTCAATAATAACAGAAAAAAGATTTACACAAATCTGAACCAGCAGAGAGAATAATTGGGACCATATCTTCATGTCTATCACCGCCTATATCCAGAATGCCCCATTTTCATGCAGAGTTCTCCATCTGCTTATCTTGTATGAGTAAAATGAGACTGTAGATAGGACTGCTGGGCAGCTCTGACAATGTCTATGGAGATGTACTTAAAGTTATCATGAGACACTGCAGCTACAAGTGCATATTCTACTAACCAAGTCCAAACTTCTGTGAGGTTTACTAGGGACAGAGTATAGGAATATCTGCTTAGAGCTAAAAAAGTTCCATTCTGAGAGGCCAACTTCAATTCCCTGTAGTTTTTGTCAGTCCTTTATCTTGCAAACTGGTGTTTTCTAGATTCATGTGCAGAAAGTAACAATTTTGTTCCAAGTAAGGCAGGTGGGACATGTGTGTGTGTGTATAGTTCTCACTATATGAAAAGACACCAAACATTTTTAGAGAAATTCACAGTGGTATGAAGTGCATGACCAGGAAAAGGAGACACTCTGGAAGCAGCTGTCTGAAGAAGAGAAAAGTAAAACTGGACTGTACACTTTGCAGCATTAAATGCATAGTGTCCTTTATTAAACTGGATAAATGCATAAAATATTGTATTTTTATAAATTGTTGTGATAAGGAAATATTTTTGCACATATCATAAGGCTTGCTTGCTTAATTATATCATTAGTGATAAAAACCAATGTATACTTAAGGAGTTCACCCCACAAAAACTGGTCATGAAATCCTTTTAATGGGTCACATTTTTCAGCAGCTTTTATTTGAAAAAGAAATGGGGTTTCTCTTGTCTCCAATCAGAACAGATGCTCACAATCATTAATTTCTTTATTCTTTCCACACAGTTTGCTATATTTATAGCTCAGTACAGATTTCCATGATTACAGGAAAACAAAACCTTTTCTCCAGTCTTCTCGCTTCGTGGCACGACACTTTTTAGTTTTGCTGCGTGTTGATCTGCCTTGGTCTGCCAGTATCAAGTCTCTGATTCTTTACACAAATATCAGAGTCTTTTTTATGTCTGGACTGGAGCTCATGAGAATCACAGAAGCAGCTGAAATTATTCTGTGCCATTGTGTACTTTACTAACCTTTGAGGCTGCCAAAAGAAATTGGAGAACTATGCTTGCCCTAGGGCATTTAGCTTTTTTCTTATGATAGTCATAGTAGTCCAGAAGCAGGCTAATACAGAAGATAAACTCCTAATATCAGAAAAGATTCCACAGGTCCTCTGGGAAGATATTAAATACAGACAAGAAATGAAAAATTGTATGGTCTTGAAGAATTACTATAGGGTTCATTCCTAAAGAATGTTTAAAACTGGAAGAGAAAATATGTTTATATTGCCGAATATATCGTCAACATATTATTTGTTAAAAGAGGTTATGCATTTCTCCCTTCCAGCTTTTCTCTATGTATTTATTAAGAAAACATTCTTAACTGTGTAGTATTTTGTAAAAATAGTGGACAAATGAAGATTTAAGAACAGTTAGTTGCCTTGTTGCCATGGTTACCAAGAGTAATTGACACTGATTGCTGAATACAGTAAAATAGAAACAGAATGTACCATTTTAAAGAGGGTACATATAGAAAATTTAGAAGCAAATTAACACTCAAGAAAAGAACAACAGCACAATTTCTTTTCAACTGAGTTCCCTACTTGATATAGTTTTGTGCACAAAGCATACATTATATGTGGCAGGGTGATTAAAAAAACCCTCCATCATTTGGAAGTGGTTTTAAATAATGTATCTCTTCAGTTCTGTAGATGGAAGTGCGTGTGTGTGTGTGTGTCTGTGTGAATGTGCAGACATGAATATCTGTTGTAGGGCAGCAGACAAATAGTGTCCTTTATTCCAGATACTGATAATAGCATACAATTTCATCTATACTGTGTGAGGTAAAATGCTTAGTTATTATTCTAGATTATAGACAATTTAGGAAGTCAGGTTGTCTGTTTCCAGAGTTCTGCTCCATGCCGTAATTTCAGATGAAACTCTTAAATAAGGTGTGTTACTTAGGATAATAGAAACAAACAAATGGGGAGCTGTATGTCTTCACATACAATGAATTTGAATATCATAAGAAATAGACTTATGATTTTGAGTAACTAGAACAGAGAATATATCTGAATTTTTGTAAAAACAACAGTGTATTTAGCCCCTAGAATTTATGCATGATAACACAAGTTAGAGTTCATAGTGCTTTAAGGTTAGGAGATGGAGAGGTGTGATGAACTTACATCTCATTTATCCATGATTTTCTTCTAGTAGAAAAGGTTTTGTGAGAGACAATTATACCCTAAGCCAGAATGTAGGAAATGGTGAGATTGTTTAATACTTGTTAGTGCAGAAGGTGGATTTCTACAGCACTGTAATTTTTTATAAACTGTTAATTACCTTGCAATACTTACAGGCTACAAAGAAATATTATATACAATGACTTTCACTAAGGAAATTGAGGTATATTTTTTAAGTATGTGTGATGGATTTTAGACAATGAATGCCATAATTTTCAAACATCTCCCTTAATGTCAAATTTTTAAAGCTTGCTGTTTACTAGGAAGTTTTCAAAATCTGATTTCTTACTTGGGTGCCCAAAACTGGGCTACATCATTAGCAGATATAAAAGTTAAATGCTCAGAGATCTATTGAACCACAAGCATAATCTATTTTAATATTGAACTGCGCCATTTTCTCTTGGTAACTCATGAATGTAATTTAGTTGGCAACCAGTTTAAAATGTTCTCTTGGCAAAATATTTGAAATGCTCACCAATACAGCTTGAAAAATTTTCTTTTCAGTAAAAATCAGCCACTCAAAGCAAAAAAACCAACCTGGATGCAACTTAACATTAGTAAAAAAGAAAGATTTCGTCAAACCTGGGGACTTTTTCAGGAGATCCCAGTGAAATGACTAGAAGAATTGAAATGATGAATCATAGTGTCGGTGAACAAGAAATAATGATCATTAAGACACCTCTATGGTAACAATCTTGACTTACAGTAGCAACACTTTCAGGGGGCTGAATCAGAACTCTCTTATACCCAGATTGTAGTGATCAAAGCCTTCCCAAGCTTTGGGACTGAAATTTTTTGCATTGTCTCTTTTGGCTTTCAGTAGAACTCTATCATTTCTCACAATTCAGATGGACCCTACTCACATATTTCTTTATGCAGCAGTATTGAGTAGGAGACATCACAGAGATGTGTATTCATCCATTTTAGGCTGAGATCAAAAGAACATCTTTGAAAGTCAGGGAAAGCGAAGGCAGGGCTACTTTTGTCAGTAAACCAACCTAATGAAGAAATGGATTTAGAGCAGGGAAAGCACTTCTCGCCTGAGCCTCATGAGCTACTTAGATAAGTAAATACCAGTAGAATGCCAGTGCTTTCTACAGCATCTTGTTCTAGGCAAGTGATACTTCAGTAATAAAGACAAGAAGATTAGAGTGAGCCCCCTGTAAAACTAGAAGGAGGGGATTCCCTAGACTTTTTTTCCTGCAAGTGGAGGATCTACAGCTGCTGGTGTTAAGGAACTGGAGTGATAATCCTCTACCTTCTCCTTCTGTCCCAGTTTAACTTTGATGCTTACTTTGTCATTGTTCCACTGCTCGTGTCACCCAGGGATCTGGGATTTACTTTGTGTAAACTGAAGTTTACTTGTGGCTAAAAGAATATTGGGGTAGCTATATGCTGGAATATTGCACTATCCTACTGATTTGCGTTAGCTTGAAGAAGTGAGGTGAGCTGCCTTGAGGTGCTAGCCACTAATGGGAACACTCTGGACACTTTGTTTCTCGGCAGAGAGAAGCTGAGCCAGAAACCTTCCCCATCAGCTGCTACTGCCTCTCGCTAATCCCCTCAGGGTACATCTGTGCTTTCAGTCACACGTGATTGCGATGTTTGCTGTGTGTGAAAATGCACATTAGCTAGGTTTAGAGGTTGAAAACATACCCCAGAAGCAGAGTAAATAAGCTTGGCAAGGACGTTCTCTGTATCTGCTCAGGGCTTGTAGCAGTAACCCTGTTCTGTGTACCTGATCAGGGATGTTAGTAATAGCTCTTGTGCGGAGGCAGGGTGAATTGAATTGCTGCCGTGACAGCTGCAGAGACAGATCCCTAGCTATTAAGAGGGCTTCACGGTCCTATTTCGAAATTGTGGGTTTCAGTTTTCTCTTTTTTTTCAAAAATGCATACACCAGCACCTTACCCTTATTTTTCCTAATACTCTGATGTAGTAAAATCACATTTGTATATCATGATGCCTGATTGTAGAACTAGAAAATGGTATTTTTAGTTTTTAAAAGACAGTCTGCCACTGATTGTAGGTAAATCTGCAGGAAGCATTCTGTTGCAGTGACTGTTTCACAATAGATAACAAAGTATTACCCACAGCTTTAATTTTATTATTGCTCTTAGTTTTCTTCCAAGGATGCCTAATAAGAAAGGTCAAGGTATCATGAAAACATAGACAGATTTTTGCTGAATGACATAAAACTGTCAGAGATGCTGAGCTTTGATGTTCCATTAAGTGATCGATGTGGATTACTGACTTTTGGCTAAATGCTGCTCAACTCTATAAGGTCAATATTTGTTAGTTCATTGGTAGAATAATTAATCAATCAATACAGGATGCTTGAAGTCAGGAAAAAAATATTGCCAAGACTGTATGTCTGGCATTAGGAACTAAAATTACTTCATAATGTCTTTGGAGTGTTATTAACTCCCTGTTTACAGAATTTATTTGTAACCATCACATTTCTAGTAGAAGAAAAAAAAAAAAAGCCAAGCAAAGAGCACTTGTAACCTTGAGCTGCAGGAAGGAAATACCCCTAACAAGCAGAGTGCATCATCATTAGTTTGTCCCTTTCACATCGTCACACTCAGCTTGGAAAATAATTGCATGCAATTTTTCTATTTTACAGTTGGGCCACATGACACAATGTTCTTTCTTTAGAGCTCCTACTCCAGTTCTCCCATCTTGTCTTTTTATAGTCTTTAGCACTAAAGCCAGTAGCCTCTCACACATCTTCACTGGAAGCTTGTACAGTACTGCATGTACACTGCCTTCCATGACAAGGCTCTGAACCATCAGGCAGAACTTTTAAAACAGACTGCTGCAATAACATTAATGAATATAGATAAAAGGCATCAATAGGTAGACTGGGTATTTTCCAGATACAATAGCTTTAAACTTCACAGTTCTATTAGAGTTTATAGTCTAATGCACCTGACATTGCTTTCAACTTACATGCAAAAAAATGTGTATAGACTTCTTGTCTAGAATGCTAAGACAGGTACTTCTTCACTCACTTCATATGTCCAGAATGTTCTCAGGCTCTGAAAACTGAAAGAAGAAATTCTTTCTTAGAGATTTACAAAAGGTGTTTTTAATGACTACTTTGAATCATTTAAAAACAAATTCCTTCTTTATATGTCTTGTTTTTGTACATGCACAAATAAAATAATTGCAGATATTTGAGGGTGAACTCAATTGTGAGATCCAAATGTCTTCTTGAAAATTTAGGAAATGCCGTGATGAATGTTTGAAGAATAAATAGTTTCTTCACTAAGAAACGGGTGTTTTTCTCGTTACCAAATATAAACATCAAATACAAATTAATTAATATCAAAACTACTCAGGATAAGTGGTAAAGGGAGTTGCAATAGAGAGTCTAGTTTTGCTAGGATCAGTCACTTAGGATTTGGAAAAGGTAGAGAAGAGCTTCATGGAGTTTTCAGGGGTGAGAGATGGCATATTTTGTCAGATTCCCATGCCAGCTGGGTTGCAAATTCTAGACCTTAATAAGGGCATCTCCCTGGCTTTGGTTTTTAACTAGGCTATGCTCTGGCTTTATGTAACTCCCCCAGTCATGCAGTGTGGCAGAGAGATTCTGCAAGGGAGAGGCTGAGCACTGCTGTGCTGTAGTCCGTTCCTTGTCATCTGACTGAGAGGGCACATTGTTCAGAGCAATTGAGGCTGCACGAGGTAGGAGGGGTGAGAAATTACGGTCCTTTAGACCCCACTTATTCTGACAGCAACAGTAAAGACTTTTTCTTCCATTTTAGCAGTGGAGAATGGAAGCATTAAGAGCCTACATATCAGGAATTTAGAGTAGGACAGGGAACTGCACCCAGATCTACCAAGCCATGAATTTATTTGGAATCAAGTGAAAATGCATAAACCTCTTGGTACTTTATTAAAATTATTCAAATTATTATAAACTTGTATAAGAATTTTGATTCAAAGGTTATAACAGTTATGTCAAGCATTTTCTCATGCATTTATCTTGAAAGAATGTATTCATGGGTTGTTGTTAATTGGTAACGATATAATTTGATTGTTTTTTAGAGATATTTTGTTACAGGAATAATGGTTTGTGGTTTGCTATGACGAAGCACAGAAAAGACAGGCTCAGAGATTTTCTCTCATGCTTTCGATTAGTTTTGGTTGTACAAAATCCATCTAACACCACAAACTACAAGAAAATTCTCTTACATAACTCCTGTGAAATTTTTGCAGTTTGGCTGTTTCACGTATTACCTGAATGGTTTATTGTTTTCTGTTTGTAGAATTAGAAGAATGTACTTCACACATTTCAAATCCTGTAATAACATCATAGTTCCATTTACCTTGCAGTGTCATCTACTCGTTCAGATTGAGATGACTATAAGTGTCAGATGGTCTGATCTCCATAGAAAGGAGAAAGAGCACTTCAGCAAAGTCTCCTATGTACTGGGTTACTGTGCCACAGCTTTTTATGCTGCATTGCAACTAACATGTCATGACAGAAATAAGTCAATAAGGATACAAGGTACCACAACACCTAGCTCTGGCAAATGCATAAAAAACTAAAAATGAAATGGTGCTGAAATAGATGTCACATCTCCATTACCGTAGGTTCCTTCTCACCAACAGTTTTCATACAATGACTCTAGAACTTTATGCTGACAAAAGGCTGTCATGATCCAAACTGTGGTTCCAGGCAGAGGTTAAGCATCTCTCTGAAATGGGAAAACTTGCACTGTTTGAGAAACAGTTACTCTGAAGGTCAGAATTCTGAAAAAAGTTTTCTCCCTAATATTGGACTTCGAAAACCTCTCTAAACATACACTTTACTGTAATTATGATCCCTGTTGCACTCCATCAGGTTGCAAATATCTCAGTACCGGGTGCTATACAGATATACAGGAAGACATATAATATGATTCAGCATAAGTGACTAGAAATTTGAAAGTGTTAGAAAGAAGGCTGGAAGTCCTGAAAAGGCTACTTTCACTGACAAACAATAACAAAATTATTTTGGTTCCGATGAGGCTGTAAGTTAGAGCTTAACGACTTTTCCTGTCAGGACATGCTGGAGAGCTTCCCTTAGGAGGTGAGGACATTGTCTCTGTTCTATAGAAAAGGACAAAAACGGATCAATTTGTTCAGAATGACCCAGGAGATGAGTGGCCAAGGCTAGACCATGGCTAGTGTCATTATAGAGCTGAATAAATACTACTTTGTCTACTCCATGGGGTGCTCTTTCTGTGGTTTCTGATGGAGACACTTTCCTAGGAATTACAAGAGAGTCACCATGTACTCAAATGTCACATGTTAGGACTGGATGCCTGTAATTTTCTTCTTTTTAATTTATTTTTTCAAGGAAGGGCCTCCAAAACAATTATGATACTGCTAAAATGTTATACACTTCTAAGAATTTTAGCTATTAGAATAATCTTTTTTTGAAGAATTTTGTGGAGGTGAAGTTCTTGACATTAGTAATTTGCTCATCTTTTTCCTTTTGAAAGCATTTACTTCAGAGGCAAATTAAAACGTCTTCTTTCTGGGAACATTGTTCTAAACCCATTTTTTTTCTGACAATGGGTCAGAAATACAGGCCAAAAAAAAGTCTCCAAGAAATTATCAATATTCTGTACTTATTTTATGTTTGATTACATTAGGAGAACACATATATGATTTACCACTATTTAAATGTGAGTTTTGTCTTGAAGCCTGTCAGACTGAGAAGCACTCAACATAAAACTAGAAAATCAACAACAGATAGGAAGAGTTCTTACAAACAGAATTAGTGGATGTCTCAGAGATTTTATCCAGTAACCTGTCTGGATGGTATCTGTGGTTCACATCCAGATGCATCTTCACATGGAGATTGATAGTTATGTTTCAAAGTTGGATGGCCAGCAGCTAATTTCTAAGACAGGTTGCCAATACCGAGGGACAGGAATAGCAAAGAATGCTGTGGGCACGACTTTTTCCTAGATTAGAGGAACCTACAGTCCTGTGAAGTTTCCTTTGTAGAGGGTAGCTGGACAGAACTAGACATTTTGAAGTTAGGTGCATGTATACTGTATTCCTCAGTATACTGGCATATATTTTCACATATTTTTAATGGGCAGATACAGAAGATTTGGAGGAAATCTGATGGCATACACATTTGCTAGTATCCATTATACCCAATTAGGAAATGCAGCAACTGTAGAAAGGATAGGCAGCCTCTATATTATGAATTCTGGTGGGAGGCACTAAACATGAAAGTGTTGTTCTTTAACTGCCTGAGGGCTGTCTTAAGTGCTAGGCTTTTGATCTTAGTGACAGTTTTAAAACCCTTAAGCAAACCAGAACCAGGAATAAAAAAGCTGACAGCTGTGGTTCACCTCTCTCTGTCTCTCTTTGCCTTCCTATTATCCTAAACCCTTGAAGATCTCTGGAGAGAGACACAGCTCGTACTGCACATATGATGAAGCAGCACTCATCATGTGTCCCCTGGAAGTGCACTATATATGTCTTTTTTACTTCTCTCAGGCTATTGAGACTACTAAAAGGTATGACCCTAAAGATATGAACACATTACTGAAAGAGCCAAGGTGGTGCAAGTTTATAGTATATGTGGTATCCTTATGTCTTCATGAATATTGACGTCTTGTTGCTATATTATAGTATTCAGGCAGGGTGCAATTTGTGGTATAAGTAAATTAAATTGTGAATCCAATTAATGACTTGGTGGAAAAAAGAAAAGCTCTCGATAGGAGTAGGGAAGGCTTACAGACCCCATGAATAAAATTATAACTTTATGATACAATAGTTAGTACACATTTAGAAAGTTTCATGTTACGGTTGGAAAATGAAAGAAAGCAGCTAAAATCTGAACATATCAGGTTAATAGTAAGTCTATTCTGGCTATAGATGCTGTTGCTTTAATTATGACATTCATCATCACTCCAGGAAAAAGCCAAAATCGCTAAGTGCAGATATACATACACTCAGATTTTATGTGCAAACACAAATATCTGCTTTTTACCAATGCAGCCATGTAACTGCAATTTTTGCAGGTATAGTTGGAAAGATATGTTCAAAATAGGGTTATAACACCTACTACAACATAAGCTATTAAGATCTTTTATGGAAACTCTAATGCCACCTATACAAATTCTTTATCACAATCAGTTCTGCTGAATAGCTACATGGGGAATTGTAAAGACGGCAGATGAGCCATTCCACTGATGGCCTTGGAGGACATTGTAATGATCTATTGTCTGAGACTGTCAGTGCTGTGGCTTCTATACTCTCTTCCCCATATACCACTTTCCAAAGTCATCATAGTTTATTGATGAGAATGACTGATTGTATATTTGGAAGCGCCACTGAAAGAAATTATGTTCTAGTTATGGCTGAGTGAGTTTTCATATTCCTGACTGCAGGTGAAATGGAAGTAAAAAATAAATAAAAATAGTTTTCTATGATAGCAGATGATAAATCTTCAGTAGATTTCTACTATTGATGGCTGATAAACTAATAAATCATTGCAGACTCCACTTAAAACCAATTAGATTTCTTTAACCTCAGGGAAGTTTTCTCTTGATTTCAAGAATTAGAACAGAATCAAAATGGACTGTGTTTGTGGTAGATGAAGTGCTCCTTTTTTTGGCTTGGTAGGCTTAGACTAACATTATTAACCTAGTTTCTGTGAAAGATGTAAAAAAACCACACAGATTTTTTAAAGACCTGTACTGTTAATGGACTTACACAGTTTGGTCAGAATTGCTTCTACTATAGTATATACACACACATAGTATGCACAATATACTAGCAAACAAGTAAATAATAAATAAACATAGTTAATGGGCATGAAGTGGGCAATAAAAATATATTTCAGGTTTTCCAAAACAATATTTTAGGGATATCCTCAATCTGGATTTGATTGTTCTAGTTTAATTAAGCCTGCTAGCTGAGAACTACAAAGAAGACTGTGGCAAAAAAACAAATTATGGAAGAGATTAAATGATTCAAAATTTTTAAGGTGGACAGAAAGAAACACTGTTATTCTTATTACGTCCAGAATCAACAAGGAAAATGACAGGGTAATTGTAAGGTTTGATCTGGCTCCTGGGTCCCTCTGAGCAATGAGAAAAATATTTATACTGCAAAAAATCATATTATGTATAACTGCAATTTTTGTATTTTAGAGCCAAAATATTTCTAAAGTTGAAAGCCTAATAAATTGGTAAGTAATGGAGAAGAAGTATTTCAGCACTGTATATAGTACAAGAAAACTTTAGAGTTCTATATCTTTTTAACTTCCTCTCTAAGTAAGCCCTGTTTTGAAAAGATATTATGTTAGAGCTTTGCTTAATGATATTTCACTGAATAGGGGCTGTAGAGCCATTTCATTGAATTTGTCAATATATAGTTAATGCCTAAAAGATTCACAGTTCCTTACCATCCTGTTCCTCATATTTGATGATGTTGATAAATCACTGTCAACATTAAAGTTACTTTAGTAGTCTCAATGACAGAAATCACACCAAGCAATGTAATTAATTTTAGACTCACACAGCTTAGTAACTGTATTCTCTGACTTAAAACCAGCCAGTTCACAAACGTCCTACAAATTTTAAACCCCCAGCAGAATTAGAATTTGGAGCTTGATAGAGGCTGGTCTAGACATAAAACAGACACTGCATGAAAGTCCAAGAGCTATTACCCAAACACAGGAAATAGTGGTCCCAGGATCTTGCTCTAAGATTGAGACCTGTCATATAATATAGAGAATTTATTTTAGCGTAGTCTATTATAAAGTGCTTTTATAGAGATTTTGATAACAAAAAGAATTGTTCTATTCTGTTTTTATGACATAGCATGTTCACTAAAGCATAACAATGAAACAATTACCACGTATAAAAATGGTACAGGACAGTATTTTTTAAGAATAAGAAAGGTTCATTTAATTTGATTGATGTTTTCCTGACCAAAAATTTTAATGACAGCAAAAATATTTTCTGTCATATACAGAAAAGATGAAAAGATGAAAAAAAAAATAGGCTAGGAAAAAACATTGGTACAGATTAACCTGTGTGTACAGTGATTATAGTGTAAATGGACTTTCCTTTGTGCATACAATGATGTTATCTTTAGCAACCTATGTTGCTTAGTAGAAGCTCCTTAATTTACTACCATAACTGCTTCAAAATACTCCTTATTGCTTTCTTTTCAAACAGACTTTTTTTTTTTCTGGTACAGTTCTGATGACCTTGATGGGTATTATATTCTGTTTCTATTGTCCTAATGCCCCACTTTAAGTCTTTGATAGGTTGCTGATAATTTCCTTGCTGTGTTTGTAGGTGATGACAATTTTGATAAGGTACTTAGACTTCTGTAGTATTTCAGATTAAAATTTTATGCAGCATCTCATTTAATTCTTAGTTTATTAGGTCTAATATCTAGTGAAATATCAGTCAGGTCAAAGTGAAGGTAGAATCAATAAAGAATAAATAATGAATAAAGAGTTATTACACATAAAGAGAAATTACCTCTCTTTATGAATTATTTTTTCTGTTGCAACAGAAAGACCAATTCTATTATTTTTTCAAGGACACTTCACACACTTCACACATTTGCATAAAACCATTTTATTAAAATTAATAGAAAAAATATGAGAGTTATCCATTAAAATAAATGGTCAATTACTCAGTTATTAAAGAATGCTTTCAGTGTATCCAAATGACCTGTGTACCTAAAAAAATCCACCTCAATAATCTTTTTTTGTTTTGGTGGAATTTTAAGTATCTAACCCAGCAATGAATTTTTAATTCATCAAGCCAAGAAGTTGACTAAAAATCCATTGATTGTGAGGATTGTGGCAAAGGGAGACATCTGATAAAAACAAAACCACATTGAATTGTCCCCTGAATCTTCACTTACGAATTCCAAAAGAGGGCAGCAAATGTCTGCCTATCTGGTGCTTTCCAGTTCTGGTCAGCAGTGGTCAGTGATGGTAGGCTGATGCAGACCTTTCCTATACTCACATCTTAAAGCACTTGTTATGAACAGGAAGGATTTTTCGGGGAAGGAATGAAAACCTGATTGGCTTATCTGAGCAATCCTTCAAAATGTTAAGAGGAGGAAGTAACTGCATGTTAGATGTTTCCTTTATCTTATTCCAGGTCTGGTAAAATGCAATTCAGAGCAGACACAACAAAATAATCTGTGCAGTTCAGAATACAAACTCTCATATTTTCTTTTACACCAATATGCAATTTCCCCATTTGTTCTCTCCTCTAGTAGTGAAAATATTGTATAAATATGAATAGCCAGCCCTCCCCAACCCAAAGATACCTGCAGAAAACAGATAAAAATATTCTTTGCAGTATGGAATTGGATATACAGTACAGTGAGGGGCTGGTTGAACCAATGTGCATTTTCAGAAAGGATGACTAGAAAACGCAGGGAGGAAATTAAAACTTTGTTACTGTAATTTAGTACTTTGGGTCCAAAATGCTTCTTATCAGAAAAAAATCTGGAAAATAATGGAGATATATATAACTTATTGAATATTTTGCTGTTCACGTTGCTACTCCACATAGAGACGGCTTACTAACTCTCATCGCTGTGAATGTGTATGGTTATGTTCACAACTGCACACACTTATGTATGCTTTTGTGAATTTCCTTTCACCTTCAGTCTTTAAATAGAATTAGAATAAATTCCATTAGAATAAAAAAGGGGAGAAAAAAATACTGCCATGTAAGAATATAAAAGTAATTAAAATAATCTCTCTCTTTTTAATAAGGACAATAAGATTGGAATTTTTAACAACTCTAGGGTATCTCTGATCTTTCTTCCAAATTGAGAGTGACTCTTTTCAAAATAATAGAATCTTGAATATAGCAACACAATATGCTGACTTTTGCAGATTTGGAATCTATTTTATAGTAAAGTGTGTAGGAAGGGCTAGCAAGGATAGAAGGCACAATTATAAGCTAATGTCAAAAGACACATGGTGCTTTAAGAATAAAATACCATGAAATATGTTGGGAAACTCTTGTAGGTTTGTACTATTTGAATTCTATGCGTTCGTTCAGTATGTGAGAAGGCTCTCACCCTGTCCATTTTTAGTCTGTTTTCCAGAGTATTAATATTATTTGTCTCTCTTTTAAAAGCACTTGGATTTTCTGTTTCTTATATCACTTGCTACTAGTTGCTAAAGGTTATGACTAAGACTTTGTACACCTTGCAGAAATGCTCAGAGCAGGGCTAAATTTAGACTTAAATCAGCTTGCCTGCGGCTGTGTCCAGCTGAGGTTTCAAAACTCGCAGGAATAATGGAGATTTCACAGCCTCTCTTAGTAAGTAACCTGTTCCAGTGCTCAAACACTTTTATGGGGAAGAATTGGCTGTATGTCCAGCTGGAATTTCCTGTGTTTGGCTTCGTGTATTTTGAACCTTTATATTCCACTCTGCACCCACCAGAAGAGCAATCTGTGTCTCCTCAGTAACTCCTTTTCATGCACAAACACATCTACGGGAAGACTTGACTAGAAAAACAAAAGATGAACTCATTTTTAAGACGTTGCGCACTGTGTCCCACTGTCTATAGTTGCTACCAAGCCAGCTGGGCAGCAGACTGTGCAGATGTAGGAAGGTACACTCCCTCAGGGGCAGGACACTGCATTTGCCTTTGTTAAGCTCATGAGGTTATTGTCTGCCCATTCCATCATTTGAGCGTAATGACCTTCAAATATGCACAGAGGAAGGAGAAATGTACTGTCCATGACTACGATGGACAGAAAAACAGGTCATGGCCTAAATTGTAGCAAGAGAGTCCTAGGTTGCTATACAGTCCTAGGCTGCCATACAGACAAGTCAAGTATTAAAGAGGGTGAAACACCGAAACTGGTCACTCAGAAAACCAGGAATGCAGTAAAGGGAAACATAAATCAGATCCACTCCAGTACAGATGTTTTTTTAAATGGGCCCTAGGCATCTGCCCTCAAGTTGATTCCCCAAATGATGGAAAACTTCAGATTTCCTTCTTACCACACATTTTCATAAAGAAATGTTTCTTTCTCCTAAATATAACTCTAAAAGAAATATCTGTCTTTCATTTATTCAGGGAAGAAAATATCCATTTTCTAATACTAGACTAAAATTATCTATCTAAGTTAGAAGCAAATAGTAGTTAGTCTGCTTAGTCAGAATTTGAAGTTGTCTTGCTTTCTTTCTTAATTTGTTTTTTCACTTATGGAACAATTGCTCATTTCATTCAGCATTTTTTAATTCCCACTGTAACTTAATAAATGTAAACAATTACAATGCTTATGTTGCTACTGCAACTAATTGTAATATTAAATTCCCCCTGTGAATGGAATTTTAATGTTCTTGGTGGCATTTTGTCAGCAATTTTCCTGCTGTTTAAAAGATCAGTGTCTAATGGGATTAAGGTGGATAATCAAATCTCGAACTGGAATTAGGCTATGAGGTTTGAATGCCTGGGGAATATCTCCTCTCTATATATGAATGGAAGATGTTCAGTGCAGGCAGATGAGAAAAATAAATGGAAGGCCATATTTACATGCTATGATGTTACCTCAAATATCTTGACAAGAAACTTGGATTCCTTTTCTGACCTTCAGACCATTAGACAATATATCATTCAATGTCTGGGACTGAAATAATATTTCAAGAGGTTTTATGATATATTAGATTAATTGGGGTACATTGCAACGTGGCTTTGGCTACAATTTTTAGTGCAGCATTGAACCTATTGCTGATGTTTTAAAAAAATATTAAGCATTAGTTATGGGCATACAGAATTGTTGGGAATTCGTTTAAGTTCTGCTATCTCAGACACAGTTCTGGGCTTTGTGCATGTTTGCACAGCTGAGAGAGTTGGGGCAAAAGAATATGCCTGGTGGTAGGTGTTCATTAATTCCTCCATGTGAACTGCATGTGGGAACTATGAAACTTACTTTTTAAAACCGCAAAAAATAAGTGGTAGCAACTGATTTCCATATAAGAGTATTATCTCATCCAAATTGAAAAAATAAAAGGGAAAAAAAAATGACACACCTGCAAATCTGTGTTAATTGCTATTTGAGTACAGTTTGTAAGCTGGAACAGTTTGGCAGACAGAAGTCAGACTGCAGAAGAATGCGGGCATCAGGAAATTGCCTTCTGTGTTTGGTTTGGTATGATCTATGACTATAAATTCTGTAAGGTGTTTTCTCCTCCCACTTCCCTTGCTTCGGTGTTTTATCCAAGGAAAATAATTTTTTCCACCAGAAATAAAAGGATACTAGTGTTTATTTAGATGATTGTTGTCATAGCAGGTGGCATGGGTATTGAATTGAAGACCAAAAGACACATTTCGGGAAAAAGCTTGAGCTGAATGTTTGTGCACTATAGCTGAGATCAGTAGATTATATTCATCCTTTGTAGTTTCTACAGAGAAAAACATATATAAGACGTGTTCACTATTGCTCAAATGCAATTTTCCAGAATATTGTCTAAATTATTCAAAGCGATTTTCTTATTTCTAAACTAAGAATTGTCCTGGAGTAGTACAGAGGCCACCTTCCAAAAGATAATAATTTTTATCTACTATTACCTGAAACTATATTGACATAAAGCAGCATATATCCTGGCAGTAATACATCTCTAAATAACTTTGGAAGTTAGTTTAATGTACAGTAAAGCTGTGATTAGATGCTGACTTTTTAATATATTTTGTCAGATTCTTTCACAACGGGTTAAATTCCAATCTTAGACCAGGGCAATTTAATGAATTTCAATTTCAATGTATTTAGTCTTAACTATCTTAAAACAACTTTTCCTTTTCCTTTTCCTTTTCCTTTTCCTTTTCCTTTTCCTTTTCCTTTTCCTTTTCCTTTTCCTTTTCCTTTTCCTTTTCCTTTTCCTTTTCCTTTTCCTTTTCCTTTTTTCCTTTTCCTTTTTTCCTTTTCCTTTCTTTCCCTTTTTTCCTTCCCAAAATCAAACAAACCAAAACAATTGACCTTCAATGATTTAATTTGAAAATATGTATTACAGTGCTGACAATAGCATTTCTTCCTACATTTCTCATTTTAAGGATTGAAATTTTGATTTTATGTAAGGTCTGATTAATTGTGGGATTTTAAGATTTTATACTGAAGGGATCTGCAGGCGTATTACTAGTACAAGTTAATATTTACAGATGTAATTCAGACATAATTTCTGATACTGACACCTAAATCAAAAACTATTTAGAGAAAAAAAAATTTGTTTTGTGGTTTAAATGTTTAATCACTTTGATGTGTGCATGACTTTCGCAAATTACAGAAACTATACTAATAACCTCAGATTGTCCTGTGTACTCTTAAGATATGTCATAAAACATAATTTCCACAAGGATAATTTACCGAGGCAGTATAAAGGGAGGATCAAATCAATAACAGAAATGGCAGATGTCACTATTTAAAATTATAAGGGTACACATACATATGTGATTTAAGATGGGTTAAATTTGATTAAGATGGGCTAAGTTTTAAAGGAAAAAAAGCTGAGTAGAAAAGTTATTGCTGTCAATTTAGAAATCACAATCCATATGCTACAGGTTTTGGATAGGGACTGCTGCTGTCTGTCTGGTACAAAAGGTTTTACTTAATGTCTTCGCTAGAGCTATATTGATGTATATTGTTTGAAAATACAACCCACAGCTTCCAGACTTCAACACCTTGACACTGCAAACCACATGCACTAGAACTGTGAATGAATAACAATGAACTACCCCATTTTTACATGGTCACAAAAATAAAAAATAAAAACTGATCTATGAAACAGGGGTGGAAGCGCTTGGCAGCACTGAAATGTCAGCAGCAGCAGCAGGGTCTTTACATTTGCTCACTGTCCTTTTTACAGAGTGTTATGCTGTATGTAATGTATTTGCTCTGGATACATGTTTGCCAAGTGCAGGGGCAGCAATGGCTACAGATAAACAAATTTTGCATGGTATAATATTTAGCACCTTCTCGTACACACACAGCCAGGGCATTGAAAACACAGACTAAAAGGGTCTTGAAGGAGCCAGAAACCCAGGGCCTGTCTTTTTAATGCTGTGGCCTTAAAACTCGGACAGATATAGTTAAATCTGTCAGTAGAAGCCGAGATCTCAATCTCAGAATTATCAAGTCAATTATCCCACACACTGATGATCTTTAACTTTCTGGTGGTCATCCCAGTATCACATGGGTATGTTAGTAATTTAAAGCACTGTGTGCTTTGTCTTGCCTTTTTCAACACAGAACATTATAAGCAGTACTTGGATACCTGTTGGGATAAGATATAACCATGCCCCAGCCCTGGTCTCTGTGGGCATTCCCCTGCTGATGTACACGAGAAAATTGATGGTAAGTGCATTAATGCACCTTTTGCTGCTGATATTACTGATTGAACAACCTCTTTCTGTTGTTCATCTCCACCATTTTCCTAGGCATTTTGCGGCCCTTCTTCCCCATTCCTGTTTTGCATATCAGCTGAGCGATCTCTGATTGCCGATTAACTCTGTTGAATCTCCCGAAACATAAGCAATTTTCTCAACTTTGAATGTCATATGTTCAGATTGCAAGTTATGATGATAATAGTACATTTAGTTCTAAAGTGTTTTGCACCCACTTTCATTGCTTATTCAAGTCCTATAAATAAGAAAATTTGAAATGCAACTCTTTTCTACTGCTGTTGATTGACCGAGCCCCCTGAGGCATAACTATCCAAAGGGCCTAATGCAATGATAAATTGTCCAGCCTTAGGTTTGCAGCAGACACGCTATGAACATCAGCAGTGGATTCATAATTAAGAAATGTAGATATGATGACATCTTCTAGCTGTGCAAAGAAACAATACCGTTTATTGAAGTAATGCAGAGTAATAAGGCATTGTCAGTACCTCTCCTCTCCATTTCATTTCTTCCCTCTTAATACAGATTGTAAGTTTTCACCTATCCATTGGGACAACCATAAGTTTCTCATGCTCTGTGTCCTTTTTAGGAACATAGTTAATGAAAGAGCTTAGCTGGGCCCATTTCATGACCTTAGTTCCTTTTTCGCTTGGTGGCTGACAAGTCTGCCGTTTCCATCCAGCAAAGTGGAAAGTCTCACCAGCTGAGTGTGGTCTTCTCTTTGCTTCCTTGAAGGCTGCAGCCCTGAAGAATGCAAGCACAGTTGAAGGGCCATTGATATTTATTCCTTTACAGAACACGTCAAGAAGAATAACATAGGTGCCACAGTCTCCAACATTACACCCCCAAGTAGTTGACTGTTGACCAGGCGTAGAAGTATAACCTACATAATGTTAATAAGAAATACTATTATTAGGGAAATACTAATTATTATCTATCTATCTATCTATCTATCTATCTATCTATCTATATTTTTCTATCTGTCTATCTATCTGTAATTTAGCTCATATATATATGAGATTACGCCGCTCTAGAAATTACATTAAACCAGGGGTTAATTGTGATGACTGAAAAAGCAGCCAACGGCTGACAGTGAATATTAATTGTCAGCATGACCCAAATTTATGCCAGCACTGGCCAAATGTAAATGCACAAAGAAACAAGGAATCAGAATCACTGTACACAGATCTGTAGCATTGCATTCCCTGTGGCAACACTAATTACTTTGAACAATAGATTTTGCTGATGCTTATGTTTCTTTTTTAATGGATTATAAAAATAAATTCTAAAGTACAGTTTCATAAAGTGCTTCGAGGATGCCATCTAGAGGAACCTGGACAAGATCAGGAAGGCGGCCCATGGAAATCTCCTGCGGTTTAACAAGACCAGGTGTAACATGCTGCACCTGGCTCGGGGCAATCCTTGGTATCAGCACAGGCTGGGCATGAACAGCCCCAGAGCAGCCCTGCCCAGAAGGACCTGGGGGTGCTGGTGGGTGAGAGGCTGGACATGACCCAGCCATGGCACTCACAGCCCAGAGAGCCAAACGTGTCCTGGGCCGCATCCAGAGCCCCGTGGGCAGCAGGGGAGGGAGGGAATTCTGCCCCTCTGTTCTGCTCTGGTGAGACCCACCTGGAGTGCTGCATCCAGCTCTGGGCTCCCAGCACAGGAGGGACATGGACGTGTTGAAGAGAGTCCAGAGGAGGCCGCCAAGATGATCAGAGGGATGGAGCACCTTTCCTATAAGGAAAGGCTGAGAGTTGTGGGAGTGTTCAGCCTGAAAAGAAGAAGGTTTTCGGGTGATCTAATTTTAGCTTTCCAGTACATGAAGGGAGCCTACAAGAAAGCTGGAGAGAGACTATTTACTTGAACAAGCAGTGACGACGTATGACAGCATGCCCTGGCACAGGTCTCTCAGGGAAATTGTTGATGGCCCATCGCTGGAATTGTTCAAGGCCAGCTTGGCTGGAGCTCGGAGCAACCTGGTCTAGTGGAAGATGTCCCTGCCCATGGCAGAGTGGTGGAACTAGGTGATCTTTAAGGTCCTTTCCAACCAGGCCAATCAATGATTCCGTGATAAGTTACACTATGTGGTGATTGCCCTGTAACTACAGTGCAAGCGAGTCAATTACAACATTGACTATCTTTGCCACTCCACAGCTGTATTATATTATATCGGAGTGAAACAGGGCACCAGGAAAAACTTTAGATTTTAATAGCAGAAATGTAAACTTCATGAAGATCTTTAGATTAAAAACTTACTAAGTGTCATTTTAAAGTGCACATCCTTTAGATTTCCCCTAGTTGGTATTAGACTATGATATATTTCCGTGAAATGTATTCCTGCTCACTTTTCCTATCAACACCTCCCCCTGTATCCAAGAATGAGAAAAAGGGATAGAATTCTCATTTTTGAGAATTATATTTTATAATATAATCTTCTATCTAATAAAATGCCACTTTTATAAGAAAGATCTTCATTTACAGAAAATGCACATTCTGAGGGGATACAAGGCCACATAAATTTGACTGACTTCCTGTCTGGTTTTTTTTTTCACCTAATTTTATTTCATTTTTCATAGATTCCACTAGGGTATAAATAAATCATGCAGGATGCTATTTTTTCCTTTGGAGAAAAATAGTTTAAAAAATAGTTTAAAAATTAATACTGCCATCTATTTTTAATTCAATATAAGTTCTCTGAAAGCATTTCTGAAAGCTAAATATTTGGAACCTTTTTTGACCTTTAATAATATTTTTTAATCTTCACTAAGCATTCATTTTACACAAGAGTAAAGCAGAGTGTTCTGCTGTACTAAAACTACTGATCTGGGGAAAAAAAATCATAATTGTTGAAAATCCTTATGAATTTCCAGGAAAATGCACTCAGTGGGCCAAATGCTATTTTCACTTACACCTCTGTGTACACAGAACTGCTTCACTGAAAACTGCTTGATTGCCTACACCATAGTGCAAGGAAGAGGCTTTGGGCAAAGGTTCTGCATCCAGTTTAAAGTATTAAATAGTAACATTTGTGGCTCAGTATTTATATTAACAAAACAAGGGCATGGATTATCTGAGAACAAATTCCTTTTACTTTTATGAACTAATATCAATAAGTGCAGCACTGAAGGAATTGATTCCTCCCACAATCGACTGCAATTTCAGTCTGTACCATGGCCTGTTTCACCTTTGTTGCACAATATAAACTGACCCCAGCTGCATTTCTTCATCTCTATTGGATTTTCTGTCTCCATTCTTCTTGTCAGAGTTTCTCAAGAGGCCATTTGGTCTTGAAGAAAGGTTTCTTTCTTTCTCCCGGTACTGTTTGGTGATGGAAGTGCTGCCCAAAATTTATTCTTTCTTGCCTACCTGTGTTTTTGTTAAAATTTTCCTCTCTCCTTTGCACTCTTTCCTCTCCAAGGCTCTGCCTGACAGTTTCTGGTCTCCTACCTTTGTTATGCTGGGCCTCCTGGTAGTGGTGAGTATTCTTCCTTTGAGGGCTGGTAGAAACAATATTCAGAGGCTTGAAAATCATGTAAGTGTTCTGCTGCCACTTTGCCATTCAAAAGGGCTGGAGAATGCTTCTGTGCTTTTCAAATGTGTATCAGCCGTGACCCAGATTTTCACCCATGTCTTATCTGACAGTTTAACAATAAACCCTCTTGTGAAAGTTATGCAGATAACAACTACTAGGAAAAGGAAGCAAAAGGAAGCTTCTCAAAGGAGTGTGTCACAACTCAAACTCTTAAAAACTGTATCCATTCATACTTGGGCGAGTATTAGAGTTTTTTTATGTTTAACACAGAGTGAATTACCAAATCAATATCTTGAAACTAATCCTAAAATAATGAATAATACTTGAGAGCTGATCAACCTTGTATTTTGCAAAGTTTTGGTACTTTCGTTACAATTACTAAAACTGAATATGAAATAACATTTGAAAGTTAGTTTTTTTGGAAACTGTCAGAACAGTGAATTTACACAGTAGTTAACAAAAAAGAGATTAAATTTCCCATAGTGTCTGCACAGCAAAGGCACACTTGTGACTTCTTCCAGTTCCTCTGGAGGGTAATGATCCCTTTTTTTTCTGCTTGTTCCTACTCCCCTTCTTTAATGCCCTTTAACCTGTAATATGACAAAATTATTTCAGATTTTCCTGCAAAGAAGATCTGAACATGGAATAGGAATCACACTATCTAACAAATGTTGTTTCAGATTACAGACTAACTATATGCTCGCGATCTTACACAGGATATCTGAACTAGCTGTTTCATGTCCACCTCTCCGGACACTTGGCTCACAGCAAGAATATTACACTTCCAAAAGGTCTAAACTCAGCTTAGGTTTGGTCTTTCTTCAAACACCACCTGCCATAGCAGTAATCTGTGGAGATTTAAATTTTCTCTTTTTATATCAACTTCACAGTTACTGCTTCTACTTGTCAATATTCTTTATTTTTATAGTAATATAAGTAATGAAATGCAACTCTTTATTTATCAGTTACACAGACATAGCACGAAAAAACCTTGCATTCATTGGGCTGCCTTAGGGAAGAAGAACACAGCCATTTCTTAAAAATGTTTGATCTAATTCTTTTTCATAGTGGAAGCTGAGAAAGGACTGCTTGAGATGTATTAGGTTGCAACAGATCACACTGGGGAAGACTAAGGTCTTCTGTCCTTTGTTTACCCTTTTTCCTCTACTGGTTTAAGGACTAAAATATTTTGATTGTTTTCAATGTTGAACATGTGTCAAATAAGTGTGCTAAAATTTATTTTTTTAAAATCTAGTATGTTTTCAAAATTTTTTACATGCTTCCTCTTCTATTCAGCATATTTAACTGTGCATGTTGCTCTGCAGTGCAAACCCTCATCCAAGCAAATGAAATCTAAAAATGAATGGCAAAACCAGCTACTTTAAAGAAAAAAACCCCAACCAACCAACCAACTAACCAAAACTGGAAGAAAATTTATTTCTGTCTTTCTGGAATGGACTTTTGATGGATCACTATTTAATTTGGGTTGTTTTAAGGGACCAGCCAAAATTTCTAATGACCTTAGCTACTATTTCTATTGCCACTTTTGAGGCAAAATGCTAGTCTTTTGCACATTGCTAATACATGTTTGTGTCACATATTGTTCAGTTACACTTAAGAATTTGTATTTCAATACATGCACGTTAAAAGAGAGCAAAAGCATCATGTCACTACTGGAGTATATTTACAACAAAGTTTCATGACCATTTCCTAAATTTTTGATGCAGCTGTCCATAACATAGCCCAGTATCTTGATTAAGATGTGAAAAATAAAAACAGGTAGTTAGATACAAATCCTTCTGCTTCAGACCTTTCCATGGGCTTGTGTGAATCATAACTTAAAGCCCCTAATGAAGAACTGACTATTGCTGGTGGATGCATCTATTTTTTTCTGACCAGAGAGTAATGCCACAGGCTTAAAAAATGCCACAGAATTATTTCAGAATTCAGGTGGAATAAGGAGTACTTTGCTCCTCAGGAAAGCAGGCCTGTTATAAATCAAATGTTGGGTAACTAAAAGTTACAGTACCACACACAATGATTGTTTTTAAAAAGTTAACCTCTCTTGCCCCCATGCATCACTAAATTATCACTATATTTAGTAGTAGTAAATTGTGGGTGCTCCGACACCTTGGTCAAGTTAATGAAGAATGTTTTGATCATATGAATAGGATAATAGAAGATATGAAAATAATTATTATCAACATTTTAGCTCTTATGATTAGCTATTTTTTTGTTCTTATAGTCTGTATCTTGTTTTCTCTGATGTCTTCCAGAATTAGCTTGTTTAAATGGTATTTTTCTTTCAGCCCTTTATTCTTAGATGGTTGGAGTTTATAACATCAATTTAATCTCTCTCTCATGTTTTTCTCCTCTTATTTTAGTAGTAACAAATTTTCTTCAGGAATGAAGCTTTAATGTCTTTTAATGATGTGTCATTTACAGAAGAGTGCTCTGGTTGTAGCATATCCACTTCTGGTTTAATTAGACTGCTGCTTTTCTAGGTTCCTTTCATCTTTCAAAATATATTCTGCCATTCTCTATTTTTCCCTTGCACTTCTTCTATCTCGTTTCTAATTATCATGAGAGTTGAAGAGCTTGCTCACTTTTAATGTTCTTTGGCTTCATAGAGCCTCTACCATAGCTTGCAGATGACAGGTGCTGGCAACAAACAAACCTGCTCAGCAAGCTCAGATATTTATTTTTCCACAGAGAAAAAAAAAAAAAAAGAGAGAAAAGAAACGTGCATCAGGAAAAAAGAAGAAGTTCTTTACAATAGACGAGAGAGAGAAATATTGAACTAATTAAATTATTTATTTATTAGTCCACTTGTATCCACACTAACATAAAGTTTATCTTGTTTCTTTTACCCTGGAGGGTAGCCATATGATATAACATCAATGAGTTTCTCCATATTTTTGAATGTGCTTTGGACGCAGCTAATCTCCCAAGTGTCTGTTGATCGCGATCTTCATTTTCTGAAGAATATCCAGAGTCACACTTTACCCTCTCTTTCATGGTTAAGATGAAGCATCTGCTGCCTGCTTTCTTCATTATCATCATAAAGAGTGAGAGTTTAAAAGCTAGAAGGATGGTGAAAGAGTGTAGCATGCACTTGAGAGGTAAGTGTCCTGGAAAACTGGCAACCTATGTGTATGGAATTTTTACGGGGCTATCTTTCCATCTCTTCCTCTGCCTTTTTCCCTCTTTCACAGAACTAGCATTGACAGTGGTCTTGTACAACTGATTAGTGCATGACAAATAGACTGTTTATTTGTTCTTTTGAAACTGTCATGTTTTATTCCATCTTAATTTTTCTTTTTCAAAAATAATGTTGTCCAAGGATGACAGGAGAAAATTGACCTTTTTGTTCTGAATCTTTCAAATTTCAGTTTTCTGTGATCTAGGTGAAAAATTAGAGCATTCACATTTCAAAAATTGTTATCACTGCTGAAAGTATTGACGGTTTCACTTCATAAATGAGAGACAACTGATGAAAGAAAGATTAATAACCTTTGAGTAGTGGAAAATATAAATCTATTTGTTTCATAACAGTGCTATCAATGGCTCATATTCAGTTGTTGGCAATCTACTAGATTAAGATTTAACACTGAGAGAACTACGTTACTTATTTTAAAATTATTGACAAATAATCTGAGATTAATTTCTATTTCTTTTTTAAAATCTTTATTATTGGTGAAACTCTAAGTTACTGAATTAAAACTGGCAAATCTGGACAGCTCTGTGATCTTTGGTCGGTGAATCCAAACTGTCCAGTTAAAGTCAGGGTTTCACTGCCTTTTGCACAAAGATGCAGTAGGCGATCATTTAAGAATAAACAATTTCTAAGGAGAAAAAAAAAGACAGAAAGGTAGAAGCACTCAGTGCTTCACAGAAAGGGAACTGGAACAGAGGTACAGTGATTTATCTGTAATTCCTGAGCAGGTTGCACAAAAATGCAGCAGCATTCTGCACCTCAGTGTGCTCCTCCCCATACGGCCATCTTTGCAGAGTTGTTCATGACACATAAAAAGAAACGTGACCATGAAAAGATGAGGAAGATATAGATTTCCCAAGGTTTTATGGAAAGGAAAATGTACTCCAACACTCTTTTTCACTTTTTATTTTCTATAATTCTAGAATGAAATCTACATGGAATTTCTATATTTCCCATCAACTCTTAAAATCATATTTACCAAATATATCTGGCCATATTTTTTTTCTCTTTTTTTTGGACAGCTACAGAAAACTAGCAGTTAAAACACTTTATGAAAAAAATGCCTTCCTTTTGGATAATCATTTCAGAGATGCAGCATCAGCAATTTTATTCACATGAAATACACACAAATAATTATTTCTTTCCAAATGCAATGTGTTTCCAACTATAAATGGCAACCTGAATTAAAGTTGTTGCTGTTCCCAAGTGTTAATTTTAAGGACGCAACTGTCACACTACTTTTTTATGAATAAACAAATCCCTTCTTGAAGTTCCTATCTGAATTATTGATAGAAGTGTTTTGCATAGATTTTAAAAATCACTGTAAAACAGAGTCATACCATTTAGTCTCTGCAGTCCTGTCAGTTTTCGTTAGAATTGGATTTTTTTTTTTTTTAAAAGAAAAACCCCAAACAACTCCTTTATCATTGATTAAGTGAAAATTAGTACTTGCAATCAAGGTTGCTAAGTCCTAATGAGTAGATTGGAATTGAGTAGAAATGTATTTTCTAATACTGCTTAAAAATTTATGTTTCTACTAGTCCAGTTGCAAGATGCGATTGAAGACGATATATTATGGTCTACACTGCATTCAGCCAAGAGAAGGAGTGACTTAAAATAAACAGATGTAATAAATTAACCTAACTCAAACAAATAAGAATAAGTTATAATTCCAATTGTGGTACGTATACTAGCAAACCATTTCAAGCATTTTCCTTTCGAAGTGCTGGATGAGAGGATGATGGCAGATGGCTCTGTATGACACGTCCAGCTTCCATTACTCATGTTTGATGTCAGCCCCTCAATGTCACATGAACTTTCACATCAACGAGTCAAAGAATATTAATTACCAACTTTGTTCCTGCTCATGGCAGGCAACGGAACTAGGTGACCTTTAGGGTCTCTTGCAAACCAAAACATTTTATAAGTCTATGATTCTAACTTCATCTGCAAACTTTTATCTGAATGAACACTTTTAATTTGCCTACTTGTTAAGCAGAAACACTGTCTCACATTAATAAATCCATCGTGAAGTCAAGGCTTAAAGGACTTCAACAACTGCCCTTGATACTGCCCGGTTCCATGCAAATCCCTGAGATTTCCAAATGTTTGGCATATACACCTCTCAAAAATGTGGTCACTCCATGTATGCAGGCAATCTGTACAGATGTAGAAAATCCAAGATGATACATGCAGTTCATGTGCCTATTTCACACGACAGAAGGACATACAGGGACTCTTAAATAGCCATGCAGTCTTCCCTGCTTTTATTATATTTAAAGAAAAAAAGTCCAAACAGGAATTTCGTCATTTGGCAATCAATGTTCAATATTAGAACCATAGATCCATAAAATCATGGAATGGTTTGGATTGGAAGGCATCTTAGAGATCATCTACCACCCCTGCCGTGGGGAGGGAAGCTTCCAGATGGCTCAAAGCCCCACCCAGCTTGGCCTTGAACACTTCCAGGAGTGGGGCATCCAAAGCTTCTCTGAGCAACCTGTGCCAGTGCCTCACCATGCTCACGGTAAAGAATTTCTTCCTAATACCTGACATAAACCTACTCTCTTCCATTCTGAAGCCATTACCCCATTTCCTGTCACTACCTGATCTGGTGAAAAATCCCTCTTCAGATTTTCTGTTGACATCTTCTAGGTCTACCTGGAGACTTCTTCAGGCTGAGCACCCTAAATCTCTCAGCCTGTTTCCATAGAAGTGCTCCAATCCTCTGATCATCTTCATGGCCTCCTCTGGACCCACTCTAAGAGGTCTGTGTCCTGCTTATTTTGAGGACCTCAGAGCTAGATGCAGTGCTTCAGGTGGGTTCTCACTAGAATGGAGTAGAGGAGCAGAATCCCCTCTCTCACCCTGCTGCCCACATTGCTCTGGATGCCACCCAGGATAAAATTGGCTTTCTAGGCTTCAAGTTACCATCCATCAATACCCCCAAGTCCTTCTCAGAGCTGCTCTTGACCCATTTTCTGCCCATCCTGTACTTGTGCTTGGGATAGCCCCAATTCAGGTACAAGACTTTTCTTTCATTTGTTGAACTTCATGACGTTTGCACAGGCACAACTCTCAAGCCTGTCCATGTCCCTCTGGATGGCATCCCTTCCAGCAGGTGGTTATTCATTCTTCCACTCCCTGCCTTTTCCTTCTGTGACTTGGGTGGTGTGGCTGAAACACTTGTTGGTGAAGACAGGCAAAAAATTCAAGTACCCTAGCCTTCTCCATGTCCTGGGGAAGCAGGTCTTGTGTCTCCTTCTGGAGAATGCCTACAATTTCCCTTGTCTTCCTTTTATTGCTGACCCACCTACAGAAGCTTTCTTTGTTGCCCTTGACATCACTGGCTAGATTTAATTCTATCAATATCTTAGCTTTCCTAACTTGATCCTTGGCTACTTGGACAATATCTTTGTATTTCTCACAAGCCATTTTTCCCTGCTTTCATCCTCTACAGGCCTTTAAGGTTTTGGGTTTCCACACACACAGGTCTCCTGGATTTTTTTGCCTGAATTCCTCTTTGTAGGGCTGCATTTCTCCTGAGCTTGGAGGAAGTGATCCTTGAATATCAATCAGCTTTCTTGGGCTCCTCTTCCCTCCAGGGCTTTATCCCGTGGTACTCCACTAAGCAGATCCCCAAAGAGGCCAAAATCTGCTTGCTTGAAGTGCCGGTCAGTGAACTTGCTATGTACTCTCTTCCCTGCTCTAAGGATTTGGTTTCCTCCACTATTTCATGGTCATTGCAGACTAGGCTGCCCTGTGCTTCACATTCTCCACCTTTTTGGTGTCAACAAGATCCAGCAGAGCACTCTTTCTCCTAAACTCCTCATTGAAGAAGGAAGTCATCATCAGTGAATTCCAGGAACCTACTGGATTGTTTATGCCATGCTATGTTGTCCTTCCAACAGACTCTGGGGAGGTTGAAGATCCCCATGCAGAGCAGGGTTTGCGAACACAAGGCTGGTCATATCTGTCTGCAGAGAGTCTCATCTGCTCAGTCTTCCTGGTCAGGTGGCCTGTAGCAGACCCCCACTGTAATGTCCCCTGTCCCTGCCCTCCCTTTAACCCTGACCCATCACCTGTCTGTCAGCTCCTCATCCACCCCCAGGCAGAGCTCTGTGCCCTCCAGCTGGTCACTGACATAGAAGGTGACACCATCTCCTCATCTCCCCTGCCTGTCCTTCCGAAGAGCCTCTATCCTTCCATTCCAGCATTCCAGCCATAGGAAACAGCCCACCACATCTCCACTATGCCAAGAAGATCACAGCCCTGCAGGCACATGCGTGTCTCTAACTCTTCTTGTTTATGCCCGAGTTTAAAAACCATGTTTTTCTTCTTTTGTAGTGAGGAGAAAGTATATTATTTTGATAAACCTTAGATAATTCAATAATTTTTTTTTTCACGATGTGTGCAAATATAAAGAAGATGATAAAAAAAATTCTTTATATATCTTTTTCTAAAATCTATAGATGTTTTACTGGTATGGAGAATCTGTAACTGAACAAAAAACCCTGCTTATAAGGTCTTCCAGTACGTTGCATTACGGAGAGCTCATTGCTTAAAGGTGTTTTCTAAGTGTCTGATTTTCCATGAATTTAGATTTGTTTAGAAAAAGATTTCCATGTTATATCCTCATATGCCTGCTAACACAGTTTACCTTGCAAGGTTCAGTATAGTGTTTTCTCAGTTTTTCCATTTTAGCAAAACTTCAAAAAAAAAAAAATCATTTTACTAATTTAATATGATGAAATTGTATATTTCATTTACACAAGAATATAGACATCTGTCAAAGTAATAGTAAATTCTTTGAAAAAAAAGGTAAAGACACATTAAAAATTTAATCAGAAGACTTATGAAGAAGGGACATAAATTTAATGAATTATTTTCTGACATTTTTAAATAAACTACTTCTTATTGATTTGATCTTATTTAAATGTTATTTCCTGCATAATCTTAATAGTTTTTCTGCTCAGGACAGTGTTCATATACCTAAATAACAGTGCACGTAAAATGGTCCCAAATTTATTTTAAGGATTAGAGTCCTTCTAATTAGGCTGTCCAAAACACATGGTCAGTTCTACTTGTTTATATTTTTTTGCCATGCTATTTAGACACTTGTCAATGTTTGAATCAAAAGCCAATTTCTTGATGGTCAGTATTTACTTCTAGAATTTTGAACCCTCATGCAGAAAAAGAAATTGAACCTGTTGCTACCTGAGGCGAGCAATTAAACTTCTGACTCATGCTAGGCACTGCTACAGCCAGTGCTACACTGGCTAAAGTGAATTTTTACAC
Source organism: Cnemophilus loriae (assembly GCA_013397755.1). Taxonomy (NCBI): domain Eukaryota; kingdom Metazoa; phylum Chordata; class Aves; order Passeriformes; family Corvidae; genus Cnemophilus; species Cnemophilus loriae. The sequence goes on from VZTF01006428.1 coordinate 289,167, forward strand.
TATACTCTGTATTCTGAACACAGCTCTCAGATGAAGGCCTGCAAGAGCACAAAGGATTGTTCATCTTAGTATCCTACTGGTACTTGAGGTATTTAATTCTGCTAGTCGCAGAGGCGTTTCATTCTAGCAAGGCTGAAACATTCCAAAGAGTAGAAGTGCTGAAATTGTAGTTCTATGCTCGAAATTCTGCCACCTCCAGACTTTATTTGCTTTTAGGATTAGGTGGCAACTCAGAGATTTTAAATTTATGTTGTCTAATTATAGTGCTGCTTAGTTATTTAAAGATGACTTAGTTAATAGGGGCTAATAGGAGAAAGGATGCAGGGAGAAGAGATGATGGATTACAAGATTTGTGAAATGAAAGCTTAAATGTATTTGTAAGTTTCACAATGTCACTATCCCTAAGGAAGATATGCTTACAGAAAGTATGTACATCAAAGAACTGTGCATACGCTAGATGCATTTCTCTTTTCTCAAAAATGCCACTGTAATGTGAACCACTATGTTTTCTTCCCACTCTTTCTTTCCCCAGTTTGTGTTTCACTTCCTTCTACCTTCATACCCATTTTTACCCTTCCTTTTTCTGTCCAGCCTGTTGTTCACATTTCATGTAAAGTTCTGTGACTGCAAAATTAAGGCCAGGGGTCTTCCTTATAGGAGTGTGGTGTTCTGAAAATATTATTACTCTAGCAGTTAGAACCATGGCAGTCCTTGCCTTGTGTATAGACAGACTAGACCGGATAAGTGAGTTGTTTGCAACCCAAAAATCTGATCGGAATTAACAGAAGAAGCTAAATAACTCATCTTGAGTTAAGAAAGGATTCTTTTTCTTTCTGTCTAAATCTTTGCAAAATCCAAATTGATAGGCAGGCTTACATAACTGGTGCTTCAATCCACTGATCTCTTTTTAGAGTTTGTGAAGTGAAAATTAGTGCACGTGCAGAAAGGCTCAAAGTGAAATAGGGTATTATTTCACGAATAGCTGCGTCCATTAGAAAGTTTCACTGATTTCTGACTTCTGGGAAATTTGGAAGAGTAAGCTCAAGGACACAAAAATAATAAAATTCCCAGAAAACAAGCAATTCACAGCACCAATTATCAAAGTTCTGATGTAGCAGGAAAACCAATCTAATAATCACACAAACAAAATATCTGTCAGAACTTTTGCACAGGGTGTAGTCATTTAATCTCAGACCTTGCAACCAGGAGCATTTTAGGATCCATCTCTTGAACAGTAAGAGATTATCATCGTGCAAGTGGTTTTTATAGGGAATAGTAAATATCTGAACTATCGCAACAACCCACCAGAGACTAAATTGTTTCTAGACAAAAATTCAGCTCTTCTTCTACAGTTGTGACGGTTATCCCTGTGCCTTTTTTGCAGAGGAGCTCACAGCATTTTTCCTTGGCCAGTAAAGGAGAGAAACCGAGCTTTCTATGCACCTGATGACTGTGGACAAGGGTGGGCAATCACCAAAGCCTTGGTGAAAGCGTAAACTACAGAATTTAGTCCTTATTGGCTGTATTGAGTAAAAGTTGTCATACAGGATGACAATAATTTCTCGCACTAGATATGAGCCTGATGCTGACCAGTAAAGGCTATTTTTATACTACTGAGTTGCAGACACCTCATTTTGCAGCAGAGTGCAAGTCACCCACTGCCTACTCTTCCCTATGAAGGAACTAAACCGTTCCCTTGCATGAGAAGTTACCACCTATATTTCATCCTACCAGACCCTACACATCAAGTGACTATAAACTGAGGCAGGTGCAGCCCACCTGGCTCAGCCCAGCAGCGTGCATTTCAGTGGCACTGCAGCAGAAGACAAGACAGCAACAGCAGCAAGAGGTGGCTGCAATTCTGTGCTATGCGTAAAAGGCAGTTCTGTCATAGTATTTGTGTGTGGCATGTGAACATTTAGTCAAAGAACTCCCTGGTCGTTGCAGGGATTTGGAATAAATAGCCATTTAAAGGTCTGTTCCAACTCAAATTATTTGACTGTTCTGTTATTCTATGACATGTTCTTCAGCTGCAAGATGTGCATGGTACAGTCAGACTAGAGGCTGATGTAGTGAAATAGAATGGTCCTGTGCTGTGGTTTGCTTTTGCAAAATGCAAAATGACGTTTTGCATTTTTGCACAGTGAACACTGTGAGGCTGTAAATATATCCCCAGGATATACTGAAATGAGAAGGCTGATCCACACATCTAAATCGGGTTCTACTTATTTGTAAAGTGTTCTGTATCAGTTCTGCTAAAGTGCATGCTTCTTTGCTCCATAAGCAAAATATTGTTAAATTGCAAACAACATAATTTTATGGTAAGTGGGATTCCATTCCAATGTAATTAATTATTAAAGAACAATGCTTTTGAGAAGTTTCTCTAGCAAACAAAACTCCCTCTGGCTTTATGACTTATGACCAATAACATTCACTTGATAAATCATAAAAAAACCTACACATAGTTGATTGTACAACTAGAATGAAATGGGAATCAGAAATTCAAACAAGTTTATTAGCAGAGAAGAAAACAAACAAAAATTTCTTTGCAAACAAAAAGAACAATTAAATCCAGCACCTAAGTGATTTAGTTGAGCAATCTTAATTGCAATACATTAGTCTTAATTTTGGTTCGTGACTCTGTTGTCTTACCTGAGATCCCTCAAACAGTCAAGAATGCCACAGTGATGAAATAAATTAAAGCTACACAGAGGCCACTCTTGACATAAACTGTTAATAATGAAAAAATAGATCAACAAAGGAAACACACTGATGTAGTATGTCTGAAAGCTTATTGATTCTCCAGTACATTAGTTCTATTCACGAAAGAATTATTGTCAAAGAATGAGTCACAGGACAAAATATAAGATGCATTTTTCACTGGTCTCATTTACAAGATTTTTTAAAAGTGATTAATGTATTTTTGATTTATTATATTTTAATTTAACACACTTAAGCCCGAAGCATGGGATCTGTCTCAGAGAATATTACATATCAGCAGATCATAGTGGTATTTGGTAAAGAAAATTCAGCAGAATATTTATGTACACATATAACTACATCTATAAATACATATATATATATGCATGAAAGACAGCGGGACAATAAAAACCTACGATTATAAATAACAGTTGAGCTAATATAAGCAAAGAAGATTCTTTTGGAGAGTAGACAATGAGAGACTTGTCTAGAAAATGAAGTAGCAGATACGGCTACAAACTGTCACTAAGAGAAAACACAGCAGCTGTTTATGTCTGCTGGGTTTATCTGTTTTTCCATTTAGTTGTTTTTCTTCGTTATTTAACCCACTTAAATCTGATTGTGTGAAGCCACTGTTAACTGCCCTTTCCAAAGACTTAGGGAAACCTGCTAGGATTCATACCCTCATTGCCATTTTATCATGGAAAGAAATCCCTCGATGAACTGGGATTAGGAATTCTATTTAATAGAAATAACGTGAGCGAAGAAAAAAAAGTTATCTTAGTAAAAGTGTAAATGCAAAAAAAGTGGCATGCCGATAACAACCCTGAGCACTCAAAAGTTCTCCTCAAAATCAGTTTATTCCAGAGATCCATCATGGTGATCAGCACTGACTGAAGAAACTTCTTCCTCTATTGATTTCTATGATAATAGCTCTCCAATGAGTCTCAGAAAGCTGAAGTGGAAAGACCCTCTAATATGTCTGTCATACATTGAATTGTCTGGATGCTTCCTGAAGGATCACAGGGTTCTGGTTTTTAAATTCTTCATATAACTTGTCAGCTCATTTAAGACTCAAAAAGAAAAAAAAAAACCAATAGCATTAAAACCAGGAAGCACCATTGCAAACTCATAAAAATATTTTGTTTTATCTACTTTTGTGAGATAGCATCAGAAAAACCTTTATCTTTCCTTCTCCATTTCCATAAGACATGCAATTGACTAATAGGCTGCTATATTACACCTAGGGCTGCTCATGCCAGGGAGTTTGCTTCCCTTATAGATTATGCAGCTCACGGATATATCTATTTTTTTTTTGAATACCAAAGCTGTCACTGAAATTTTTTCCTTTCTCTGTGTTATTCCAACAGAATTGGAATTGAGCAGAAGTGGTGGCACAAAGGCTTTGTTTTCACTGTTGGGGCTGCTGATCCTATGGCTTTCCATGGCTGAAAGGTGGAAGTCTTGCTCACCTGCAGCCTCCATACACTGCTCCTCAGCTCAGGTCCCAGGCTCCCAGTCAGACAGTGTCTGTCTGTGAGCTGACTGGACTTAGCTTCTTGTCAGGGTAACTGGTCCGAGCCCAAGGAAAGGAGCTGGACTTGTTACTACAGAGAGAGGATGGTAGGTTTGTTCAACCTCCCTTGACAGCCTAGAGAGTCTTCTGAGGTGGAAAATGAAAATATCTCCCTAGGTTAGGTGCCACCTTGTGTGCTAGACTGACCCACTTACAAAGAGAAGTCAGAGACTTTCCCCACTTCCGTGAGCAAGGTTGAGATTTCTTGAAAGAGTCCATAGAGACTCATGAGGGAAAGTTGTTTATGTGGCTTTTTCAGACCCGATGCATAACATTTTCAGGTGCTGGCATTTCGTAAGATTCCTCCTGTAAGCTTTTCTTTCTTTTGTTTTCCTTATCAGAAAAGACCTACTCAGCCTTTTAACCTGTTGAACTTTGCAGTCCTCAACCAGCTAGCAGTTCTGCTGTAAGGATGCATAAAAAGAAGAGTTATTCACAGTCTCTGACAGTCTGCCTTAGGGCACAGCCTCAAGGTTATATACAAGTAAAAGTGTTGGTTCTACAAAGTCTGTGTGGTAATACTAAAACATGTGGCATAGATTGACTTGGCCTGCAGAAATCATGTAAAGGAGTTGGAATTTATCCACAAATTTTTTGAAAATAGTATTTTTTGTTGCAATTCAGAATAGCAGTGCTTCATACTGATATGAGTATATATTGGTATATTGCCTCTCTATCTGCTTAATAGATTTAAGTCTATCTGGTCAAATAATCATGTCAGTTTAGGATTTGATACTGAATTAGTGATGGCTATAGTATTTTAGAGAAATTGGAATTACAGAGTTTTTTTTCTGCTATTCCATAAAATTATTTATGCTACTTGTATCCTATGTCTTACTCAACACAAAGACAACCAATATAGGTGCGTATACTTTAAACATTGGATAGTAAATATTTTACAATTAATCAGAAATAACAGAATATGAAAAAAAACCCCAGGATTTTATAGAAAGTATTTTTCACCCACAAAATACCACGACGTTCAATTATCTAAATGACTTTCAGAAGTATTTACTAGTGTAGAACAATTATTGGTCACACCTTCCACACTTCATGTGCCTGGTTCAAATCCTTGACAATTTTTCCTCATGGCAATTAAATTGCTGAAATTTAATACAAAAAGTCTGGGCTAGTGATTTGTACTCTAGGTCAGTATTACTGTATCATTTGGAAATATTTTCAGCAACAGCTAGTGCTAGAGGCTTTGGTAACCAGATTCTTGGGAGAATGTGGTATACCATTCTGGTGTTTCTGTCAGTGAAAGAGACCCTGCTCAATTATTATAAAACGGGAAATTTGATCAGAAAAAAGAACAAAATAAGAATATTTCAATACCAAATGTAAAAATAAAAAAAATATAGTTTCATCAATAGCCAGTATTGTGCTATTAACTTGTGGTGCTAGTTTTTCCAGCCTTCATATTACAACTGAAATTTCAGTATATTGAATTTAATATCAAGCCAGAGTTTAACTGAAATATAAAACTGGAATAGTCGAATACAATATTGTTATGGCTGATAAATTTTCTTTTAAGTGAGAAGTTTAAACAACTACAATTTAAACTGATGAAAGTCAGTACTGAAATTGCTGCAGTCAAGAGCAATAAAAATGCACCTAGCACAACCCCTGTAAGCTTGAAACTAGAGACAATTAATCAAGCAAAATGTGTGGCTATCTACCTCTATAGCGTGCAAGGCACTGTAGGCTTGGTACTCTTTCCTAAAACAGCACAATCTTCTTGGCCTTCTTTACAACAATTTGCTTGCGTTTCATCCATAATCCACGTTTCTCTTCTCACTGCGAGGACTGTGATTTGGTTTCCTGAAGTCCAGGTCTCTCCAGTGCCTCAGTCTCTGCTGCTAGGACTAATGGTTAATTACAGATACATGTTTTGGTTCACCCTTTAATGCTGGTTTGTTTCTGTCGTAACCTTGACCGAAGAGTTGAAGAGTAGGTGAAAAAAGATCCAGATTTTAATAGCTTCAGCTTCTAAATAAAGGAGTTCTAGACCGCTATTAGTGTTTTTTTTGGTAGTAGCTGTTGACTGTTTCTCGGATTTTATAACTAGCAAGAAATAAATTTCCTACAACAAATGCATCTCCAATTGTCCCAATTTACCTGTTATCAGTGCAGAATTAAATTTAATGAGTTTAAGAAGTTAACGATAACTTATAGTCTTCAATTCATACAGTTTTTTTTCTCATGTTTGGGTGAACAGTGATACAGCTTTCCTGTAGCTCTTCACAGATTTTTTTGTACATTTTATGAGGGAGTAATAGTAACTCTCTTAATGGGAACTACAACCCTTAAACCTAAGGACTTTTAATTGATAGCTGGTTTTTACATAGAAGATAATACCTCATGGGCCACTGTAGTTTTGTTCATATTTTTATGGTCTACCCAGCAGTACGGGATTTCTCTACTAGATAATATAGCAAACAATGTTCTTTCTTAGTTGAAGAACCTGAGAAAGCGCAGGCAGCAATGAACTGTGTCTGAGGGATGATGAAAATGAACACTTGAAATCAAACTGGTCTTTATTAGAGGAAATCTGGCTCAGATACACAGATGTGTTCTATGAACACAAACCATCTCTCTTCTTAAATGTAGCTGTCAGAAAAGTAGATGAAAACAAGAAGATTAAGATAAAAAACACCAGAAAAGTCATAAAATACTTCAGTTTCTCTGATGGTGCTAAGAGAAAATGGTGTTCAGCTAGTTACACCTTCTTGACAACTTTGAGCCTCACAAAGACTGTAGAAAATTGGATAACAAAAAATTTTACCTAGTTACCCTTATTCTTTAATATGGAAGTGATAAACATCTTTTGAGTTTTTGGATGAAATCATAGAGATATCTGCATTGAGAACCGGCATTATTGATCAAATTATTTTTTCATTTTGTGTTGGTGTCACAACAACCTGGTTTGAACAGTTCACTTCTAATATCCTGAACCGGTTTCATCAATCAGTGGGACCCATCAACTGGAGCTAACATAGTCTTTGTTACATCCTCCCAGATATCCTGAATTAATCAAGGAACCTCCAGACCAGCTCAGCAAGCACCACTCTTCTGATAGCAGCACCCATCTGGTTGTATTGCTAGGTCATACCAAATCATGATAATGGATCTTCTGGATGTTCACCAGAGCCTGTGTCTAGAGGCAGAAATTAAGGCATGTGTGGTGGTATGATCTATTACATGACTTATCAGAGCTCCATGGGCAAAAAGAAAAGGCTGATCCACCACAGTTGAACAGAAATGGTGCCAGTGACTTAGTATATTCACGTACGAGTTAGTACTCCATAATCTCCGACACATATCAGATAGTATTACCTAATGTTTATAAATGTCTTTGGTTTGCCTGAAATATTTTCAGTACAGAGTAAGTGATGTTGGAAAATCTAATAGCCCCACCCTTAGTGTGGAATGCTCAGAAATTCAGCGGTACCATCATCATGTTGCCTGTAAAGGCTGCATGGATCCGAGGAAGGATATTATTATTCCTCTGTTTTGCTTCTGAGAGATGCCGTCCCTTAACCCCCAAACAATGTCTTGGTTTTATTTATATGAAAAATAAAGGCCAATCTGAATTCTGAAGTACCACTAGCAGCTTGCAAATATTATTGCTTGGTTGATTTTTTTTTTTTACAGATGCTGTAGATAATAGGTACTTCAGATTTACTAAAGTGCATGATTGCTTTTTAAACTGTGCATTTCTTCATAATAATGCATTGTAAATAAGTTGTAGTACTGTAAAACATCGCCACTCTTTCACAAGCCTCTAAAGTTCTTAAAAGCACTCACTCTTATTTGGCTTTTAAAAACTAGCTATTAATATTTACATTTGTGACTGTGCACAAATACATAAAATCATCGTAAAAGCCAGAGGTTTAAGTGCCTGCCCTTCCATTCACCAGGTCAGGAAGAACTTTTAGATCTGTCTCAGAGGATTTCTTGCTATTACAAATATGAAACCAGGATGTTAAAATGAAAAAGAAGCAAATTTAATAATAATAATAATAAAAAATACTTGCAAGGGACAGAGCTCAGCTTGATGGCTTCAGAGAGTGGAAGGAGATTATGTTAAAGCATAAATGGAGTTTTAACATTTTTAAATCCAGAAGGTCTAATCTAATCTAATCCTTTTCAATCCAATTTTTTTAATGCAGCCTAGACATCAGATTAAAGCTTGCACTTTTTTAGGCCATTGCAAACAGAATCGGCATCTGTGCTGCCTTTCTAATATTCAGCATTTCAAAGGGGATTTTAAATGAATCAAAAGAATAATTATAAAATACAAACAAATGAAGACCTATAAATTAGATAGCCGGTATCTTATTTTTACTTTAAGGTGAAACAAACTAAAATTTCTTTCTGTAACTCTGCCTTTTTTGGTAAATGAAATAACTGTTAAAAAATATAAAAGGAAGAACGTATTCTTGTGGTCATATAATACTATAAAGGCAATGGCTTTGAGTAAGGGGTTTTTTTGTGAAATAATTCCTTTTCTTTTGTTGTTTTGTAAGTAGTTTAGTGCAAATTGCTCCATAAAATCAACAATTTGAATTTTGCCTTTTGCCTGCTGGATATTTTAGGGTGACGCTAATGAGATATACCAATCAGATAGAAAGCCTTGTTTTTCTTTTCTTTTCTTTTCTTTTCTTTTCTTTTCTTTTCTTTTCTTTTCTTTTCTTTTCTTTTCTTTTCTTTTCTTTTCTTTTCTTTTCTTTTCTTTTCTTTTCTTTTCTTTTCTTTTCTTTTCTTTTCTTTTCTTTTCTTTTCTTTTCTTTGCTGCTGCATTTTGAATTTCTAGTGAATTTTGAGTCCTTGTAAAGTTGAAAGTAATATACTTTAGATTACCTTGTCCCATAAAGCAGCTCTCTGCCTGTACCAAGATTTCCAAGATCTCTCTTGCCTCCTGTGTCAGTCAAATGATAAAATACTTATTGCTGATGAAACAAATCTGTCTTGTTGTCTTTCTTTTAACACCCTTATTTCTCCCAGGGGAACCCCAAAATATTCTATGAGATACTTTCTGTAAGATTAGCAAGTTCTTAACCATTGGGATAAAGAAGTTAAAACACTGGTAGGAAGATGACCACCATCTATGTATATTACAATATAATTCTTAAGACATTTGAGCCTGGCTCTGTTCCTGGTGAAGTAAACGACACAGCCACAGTGGGATTCTCTCCGGGAGAAAGTCAACTAATTTAGCAGTGAAAAATTTGAAAATACAACTCTCAAATTCTAGAGTACTACTGTTTTGTGATTTGTGGACCCCCTCAAAAATTTGTAGTAGCAGGACAAATTTATTTAGAAATATCATGCATGTAAATGTGATTTTGTTTTTCATATACATCTTAACAGATCTTCAAGAGCTAATCTTGCGGCTCCTTCTGCAGTTCAGTGGTCTAAACTGGATCCTATGATAAAATTTTTACTTTATTGAAAATACTTCAGAATAGTTTTGTTTAAGGCGTTGATCTGTGGTGGACAGCCCAATGAAAATGATTTATATTCTTTGGAATTGGTAGGTATTCAAAGAGAATGATCGTGGATTTGGATCTGAGTGGCCTGAACATACACTGAGTAGCTTTAAGCCTTGATGTTCTTGGCAGAAAAAATCCCAACCAAACAAAAAAACCCAACCAACCAACCAACCAACCAACTGATCAACCAAGCAACCAACAAAACCCATAACCCCCAACCCTCCCCCTAAAGAAAAAACAACTCAAAAAATCCCCAAACCAAAAAAGAACAGTTTAGTGTTTTCTCTCATAAAGAGAACAAATTTTTACAGCTCATAATAGCAGGTGGGAATAAAGAACCCTTTTCATGTAAAAATTTAACATAATGATAAATAATTAAAACACATTGGGAGGCACCACAAACTCTGGCCTGTAAATCAGACTGAAATGAACCTCCAGAGTCTAATTCTGAAGCCAGTCAAACCGATGGATACCCAAAAGACTGCAAATTCAGGATCCATTTATCCTTTTTGCCTTTTGTATAACACCCTATAATCAATCAGTTTCGGGATGAGATAAGCAGTATAGAAGACAAAACAGGTGCTGTGCAGTGTTTAAAAGTGCATATGGAGGAAATAATCAGGATGTAGCAAGTTCTTTTGGAGGTGCTGTTTTCATGTATACTCCCAGGTGACACCAAGGAGAGAGAAGAGAGGCTAGGGAAGTACATAATAGAGACTCTGAAATAAGTGGTATCTAAATCTTAAGCAAAGCCAAATTCTTGTAAGAATTTTGGCAAATAGCCTTTTACGGTCTAATCTCTTTTTATTTTTTTTGTCTTCTCCTCCTTTCCATATGCTTTCCATAAAATTTCCAATTATTCTGAGATGAAATTAAGAAGACACACATAAAGAAAGAGCTCACCGCTGATAAGTACAGCAGAGATGTTGGACTGCCAGCGTGAAGTGGCGGAACGGAAAAAACTTCCCATATCTCACTCTAAATGTATGCAGGTTGGCCACTGGAATGCATGTTTGTGCACCAAGACCTGCTGGAAAAAGACATGAGTGAAAAAGGAAACAGAGACTTCAATGCATTTGAATTGACCTTCTAACTGGGGAATTCAAAAGACCAAGAGTTTGGATTGCATATGGGTACAAAAATCCATACTATTATTTAGACAGTGCATTTCAAAAAGGAGGATCCACTAATGCTGCCATAACGCTAACAGTTGTTACTTCCAAAGCATCTCAAAAGTGAGCTAAAATGTAGACTTGACAGTTTCCTATTACGCACGGTAGTCTTTTGCTAGTACACTGTTAAAAAAACACCAACAAGCTCTAAAATATTTTAGCTCAAAAGTGGGAAAACACTCTGGTCAGATTTTTTAAGAAAAAAGACCTGAAAGGTCCTGACCAGTGAACATTTTATTTGTTTGCACTTCTGGACCCCCAAGGTCTTATGTGTACCATGGCTGGGATCTGTCTAGATATTTATTCTTTCATGCAAAAGCATCTTTCATTTATTAGAAATTACTGACATTGGAACAGGACAGCTACAGTCTTGATTTTCTATTTGCCCATTCCTTTTGGGGCGGCACATGATCCCTCCAGCTGCCTTGCCCTTACTGTACACACCATCTAACAAATATTGCCTGCTTTTCAGGCCATGCGTGGTGGGATGTAATCAGAACTGCAAACCAAGTTTTCTTCCATTAAAATGAGATATTAAAACTTCATATTAAAGCCTAAGAGAAGGTCTGAAATATCCCTTATCACTTCTGCTTTTGCATATTAGTGTAGTCAAGTGCATAATATAACCCTAAGCAATTAAATAATGAAAGGCAAACTCTGATGGTTGCAGAGAGAAAGTTTTTATTATACAACACTGTGATAGCTTTCTTCCCCTTGCTTCTGACTTTCTGTTGACATTGGTGTTGCTTATCTTTTCCAGCCTCCCACACATATTGATTACCTCTCAAGCTGATGCCCTCTGTTCTCCCTTGACTTGCTGCTTTATCTCGCCCTGTAACACTTGTACATTTTTAGTTACTTCTATTCATACACATGGGCCAAATTTATCCTTGGTTTTCTGCCAGGGACTTACATCAAGTATAAATTTGACCCTCTCAGTCTTTCTTATTGCTTCTGAAATCAGGCTTCCAAACAGCTGAAGATTGCGTACCCATGATGAAATATTTATAGCGTAAGACTTGACCCTGTACAGAGAGAGAAACACAAGGTCCCTAATCAAAAGTAGAGCTTCTTCACAGGCACAATCACATGACTTTAAGCCTGTGACAGACTTTCTGTCCTCCACTTGTTCCCAATGGTTTCTGCAGTTACACGATTAGCACATGGGTTCTGGTGTGTATTGTCTGCTGTATTCTGTGTGCACCTTCAAGGCTGATTTGAAGCCTTCTTTGTGATCCTGTTATCTTGAGCTGTTAGTGCGCCACTGAGTCTTCCAGCATAAGTCTGAGGAGGAGAGTGTCCCTAGGGAGCAGCTGAAGACTGTGCCAGGTTCTGGCGACACTTCAGCAGTGTCCTGCTTCTGCTGGGGGAGATCTGGAAACCTCTGTGACAGCTTTACGGACACATCAGCCTTCTGTGACCCTTCAGGAAATGTCACATCCAAGGAATGCTCATCTCTTGGGTCATAATGCAGCATAAATCCTGGAATATAATTTATTTTTAAAGTACAATTCTTACTTTTATATGCAGAAAATACTGCAGTCTTTGCTAACAGAAACAACACAGTTTACTCATTTTCACTCTCAGGGTACAAAAAAATGCTGCTCAATTTAAAAGCATCTGAAACACACAGAAACAGTTTTTAAATGAGATATACTGATTAATATATGCCCTATATGGCTTTGTGTTTAGTGCTTCACTCATTGGCCTTGACCTTCTCCTGTCTTTAGGGAAGACTGGCAAAGATGGATGGATTTAGAGTGATTTTTTTTCTGTCACACAACATCCTCTGGATATTTTTTGCATATGGATTTTATTTCCAGGTTATAGGAAGGTTCCGCATTCAAATTTATTGTAGCAGGAAAGAAATAGCAAAAAATTCATGTCAGTTCACCAATAACCTAGCAGATGGCAAATGAATTCAGTTTCTTAGTTTCTGAGTAGGACAGAAAAGTAGCAACTCTAAAAAATACTAATATAAACACAGTAAAAGTTGTAAAATAATAAGTATGACTTCTATTTTAATTACTTGAACAACATAACATTAGGGACGGCTTACTAAGGGCAATATTTTTAAAGATGAGGAACCTTTCAGACCTTACTGCAATGGTGTTCACTGTGATGCAATAACCCATTTTAGTATATTTTTTCCTGACGTAACCGATATAAACAAATTTACCAACAGAAATTACAAATATTACACATTTTTTATGTATGGCTACATCTGGATTTGTGTATAAATTCAACCATTTAATGGGAAGTTGGAAAGTTATGTTTTCACACGGATGTAAAAATTGACTTTAAGAAATTTGCATAATTTTTAATGCAATCACTGAAAAATATATCTTCTCTGACAAACAGACAGAGCAGACAGGATATTGAAAGCACTTTTTGATGATATTTCTAATCACTCCATGCAATAATATCATGAAGGGTTTGTGCATTCACTGTGCAAAAATGCACAGGAGATGATTCCTTACTTTCCCTGGGAGATTTATTCTATCAGCATAAAACACTCCACTGGCAGAAGTTTTTGCTCACATTTGTCTTTCATTTCCCTCTTTTTGAGCATTATTTTATTATACCACTAACTCTGATTTCTTGTATTATATGTTTTAAATTATACTTCTGTTACTTTTATCAATTGCTGTGAGAATCTGACTTCTATGGTGTTTGTGAAGTTTCTTCTTTCCTAGAACAGCTTGGGAGCTAACAGTGATCAAAAAATCTAGACAAGAAATAGAATTTATTGGAAGGATTACAATCTGATATACAGTCTATACGTATATGACATACATATAGACATACAATTGACATACATATGACATACAATTATATATTGCTATACTAATATTACAATACTTCTGTGTTGAATGTAACCTGCAAAGAGGGAAGGCATTTTGGAGGCAAGAAATAGAAAGTTAATGGGTTTAGTTTTCCATATTCAACTGAAATTTAGCTGTTATTTTCCAGACAGATGTATTTTTCATTAGTTTTTCAAAAGGCCAAGAGTTACCTTACAGTAAAACTGTAAGGATATGAAATAAATATATCGGTTTCTGTGGGAAACACAAGATTTGAAACCTTGACTATTTTAGAGATTTCCTTCTTTTCCTGGCAGGGGTTCAGACATGACATTTTTGTTATAACATTCTTGTTGACAGATGAGGTTCTCAGAAGTCTTGTCGGTAAGCACTTGGTGTCTACATCATGCTTCACAAACAAGGTCTGTTCAACTGTCCTATTTTTAGAGCAAAGAACTGGAGCACAGGAATTCAGACTTTCACCTGTGATCAGGAAGATCCTTGGTCTCTGATCTTAACACTAGGTGAACTTTCCACAGCTGGCCTTGCGCTCCATCGTTATAGAGAGGAATGATGATATTTGTAGCATAAAAAAAGTACACAGAAACATAATGATCACTAATAGACCATTGATCTGGAAGACAGAGCTCTGACAAAAAGCATTTTCACTGAGCAGATGTCCTTCGTGGGATCTCCCGTGGCTGATCACCAAAGAACAGATTGGAGGGCAGTTTGCTATGATTTGAGGCTTGCTTTGCTGTTGCTTGCTCTTTTCTTGCCAAAACCACAATGTGGTTCTGAAGCTAAGCCATCTTTTTCAACATGAAAAAAGTGTTACTTTACAAACTTTCTCTCACTATAGAAGCCAAACTTTCCAATTTCAAATGACGCGCATAGTATCCAGTTTAATATATGAGGCGGTTTGGGTCTACCTCTGGCAGTAAAGTAACCTACACTTGTTCTCTGTCATCCGCTCAGCTGCTTCAAAGTTTGAGTGCGAATATAGTATTCCACTTGTATATTGTGGATGTTATCTAAACCTGGACTCAAGCAGGTGACCTATGCAATGATCTGGACCTCATAAAATAATAATAAATGCCAAAATTAGGCAGATTTCCCTCACCAGATATGTATCCTATTTCAATATATCTCACAGAACTCAGATTCTTGCCTCGTAGTTACAAGCTGAAAGTTATACCAGCAGAATAATGTGAACATTAATAGTATTAACATGAGAGTACTGGAGGTTGTCTGCCAGACATTTGAATGATTTTCATTTTCCTCTGTACGAAACACATCAGTTAGAGAGTGTTCTTTCAACTCATGCAATAAGAGGGTTTTGTCAGTTATGTCATTTTATGTAAAAAATTATCCCCTTATTATCTTTCTTGTATAAGAAAATCAGCTACTGGTTTATTTCTAATAACGTAAACATATGCTCATTTTGGGTGAAATACTCTGGAAGAGTAAGCTGGAATACTCCAACAGCCAAAGGAAGTGTTTTCTTAAAGTCTTCATAGAAAGAATTAAGGTGATTAAAATCATCAATCCTACACTGAGTATTATCAATCTTGAGCCTCTAAATAGCAATAAGCATTGTTTGGAATTCACATTCAAGCCTGTATGATGGGAAATTTTATATTGAGAATTGCTGGCACCAGAAAGCCCATGAATAATCACCATTAGATATTGACTAAACACTTAGGTTCTTTCGAAATCAATTTATCTAGAGAGATTGAAATACCCCTGGGTCACATTTAAACTGAATACAAAATATTGGCCTCCATCTGTTTTTCTATTTAAACTAAAACCAAATCAAGCAGAGAGGAGGAAGGATTTCTAAAAAATCCCAAGATAAGACGTTAGGGTTTGATTAGGCTCATCTAGTTTTCATAGCCAAATGTAACATTCTTTTCATTGTATTAAATGTTTTCCGTATAATTTATTTTGTTTGCAGTTATGCTAATTAAGGTGCTTAAAATCCTCATATTTGAATATCACTAGATGATCAGGAGTCTCAAATGAGGTATTTTCATGCTTCTCCCTTATATGCACATCTAGCCATACTCGGTTCTGTTCATCTCTCTATCTTTTCAAAACCTAATTTCTGAGATTTCTGTGGACTTCTTGGCCACACAGAAAGTCTCAGTCCGAGCCACAGTAATTTGCAGAAACAAAAGGTCTAAGAGAGAATCAGGAGAAATACTTGTGGAATGGTGAAAACATTAGAAAAATACAGGTGCAGGGCATTTCAGAGGAAAAAGACACCGAAAGTTCAAAGGTGCAAGGTTTTACCAACTCAAACAGGAACACTGAGACATGAAGAAGGGAGGGAATTGGCTGAGGCAGATCTTGTGGTGACTCCATTAAGTTATGTCTAAGAAAGAAATCATCAGGCCTTCTATAAACATTTTAAGTTTTGGATACAGCTCTGAGATTCCATCTGTTAAAATTTACTTCTTCATGTAAATTCAAATTATTTTGTCTTTCTGAAAGACAACTAAGGAGCTGCTGCTTAGTCCAAATGCTATAGCCCAGGTGCCATTTTGAGTGTGTTGATTCCTTGAACCCTGCTGCACTCATATAGCATGACTGAGGGCCCAAGCTGACCTGCCATGGGACAGGGGTAAGGTGGGTGCCTGGTAGGGATGGTCAGGGTGAGGGTGACTTCTGGACCTGGCTAAAAGGGTATTGAGAGTAAGCAGGATCTCAGCAGGAGTCCAGTCTCACAGGAGGATTTCTTCCTCCACCCAGACTGCCCCTGGTCACCTGAATTTACTGCACTTCAAGTCATCCCTGTGCTACCCTTCATGCTCTGCTAATACTTCTCTTATTATTACTTCACTGCCCATACCGGTCCCTATAAGCCACAAAACTTCAAGGATAATATATCTGCTTTGTTGCCTCCCTTTGATGTAGAAAGCTGCTTGGCAGTGGCCAGGGGATTAGCAAGAGCAGGGTGGGAAGATCTGCGCAGGGTAAATGCTGTTTTCCTTGCATTTCCCATTAGCAAGCTGTGTTAGAGAGAAACTAATTTGCTGATACTGTGGTTCCACAAAGTGGATGAGCTAAGTGTGCTTGGCACCAGGTGTAGCTGAAGAATGTAACAGCCTGAGCTCGGGCAGGCTCATTCTGGTGGCACACATATAAAACAGCTGTCCTGACCCGGCAGCATCACACAGTCTGTTCCGTCCCTCTCCCCGCATCTCAGATGATTATGACCCTTAGAAGAGTGCATCATCCTATGCCAGACTCCCCTCAGAAGGTCTGCAACTGAGATTTCTCAGCTTCCCTGCTTGGCTTCACAGCTTCCTTCTCAGTACGGAAAGCCCACCAGATAAAGCTGGTCAGACATGGAATGGTGGAGCAGAAGAAAAGCAGTAGGAATACATATGAATGATTGGCCCATGACATGCAGCTGTGTGGAAGAAGTGTCAGAGACTGGTGTTTCTGACTCCTCAGCCTTAAGAGAGGAAGCCTTTCCTAATGGGGAAGTACTGTTCTGTTTTTCACCACACAGGGCAAGTCAGCAGACTCTCTACGTCTGTAAACTGTTTTTAGATGTAGGGAGGAGGAAAACCCTGTTGTTTTTCCTGTGGCTAGTGGAAAAGGAGAAAACAAGGCCTTAATTGGAGTTTATAATCAAGATATTAAAACACAGGAAGTGTGGAAATAAATAATGATTTCTTTGTGTTTTAAACCCACTCCAGCTATAGTACCACCTTAAAAATATTAGAATAATTAGCATTGGTTTAAAATTTTTATAACTAAGGGGAAGAATATGCTTAGGGAAACATATAGGAAACTTTAAACTCCATAGTACCATATATAAGAAAAGTGCCATTTAATATTTAATATTGGATTCAGACTTTATCACTTTTGGCTGAAAAGTATATACTACTAGTTGGCAGATTCCCAAAGTAGAACTAATAAAGAAATTAGAAAAATATTCCACCAAACCCCCCCCCNTTGTAAAACGGTGAACCATGGCAAGACAGGTAACACATGTTCTTCAATCTTTTCTATAAATGTAAGTGCACTGAAACAATTCCAAGGTAAGACAAGGAAATAGCCTTCACTAAGCAAAATGAGTCAGCAGAACTTATTACATCTTGGTAATATGTAAATGTCACTGGGCTGACTGAAATGTTCTGTTCAAACACGGAAAATTATTTATTGCAGGATTGTTTCTGTTAAAACATTTGATATTTCTGTAGTAAGAGGCTTTTGACAAGATGGACTGTTAATCCAGTCTGATGTGGTGATTCACATATTTGCAACGTGGCATTCTGTGGTGTTTTAGAACTTCCATGATACGAAAGCTAAGAGGGACAGGCCCGCCGAGGGTTTAACCTTCCCCTGTGCGCCTAACCAGCTCCACACATAACAGTGTTCCTGCACCTCTCTCCCCATGTCTGACAAACTGCATAGGCAGGAGGACAATAGATAATTGTACAATTAGGCGTACAATTAACAGGAGTAAATGATGAGCAACTGAGAACATCTAGCTTGTTCCTAGCATAGGCACAATGCAACCAATCCAAAATATAGAAGTGGTACGAATATTTAAGAGATTGTTTATTTGCAATATGTGCAAGGAGACAGTTGCACAGCTGCATCTCATGCTAGCTGATTAGTCTTCTTATCTATTTTGTAACTCCTTAGAGGAAATGTGGAGATGAAGAGCACCCAGAAAGCCATGTGAGTGAAAGCCATGTGAAGAGAATAGGGAGTAGTTCAAACTCAGTTGAACAAAACCATTTTTCAGGGTTCGGATGTTTGTGATGGAGATACACAGAACAAAGAAAGAAGACAGTCAACCAGTTGCATACATCTTTTTCACTTCCTGCTCAATTGCTTGCAACCCAGTTCATGTCACATGGGATGTTCATATCCCCACAACTCTGCAGATCCTTGATCTTAATATAACTGAATCCACCGAGTGGTAAGAGTTGTGGCAGGAGTATGGCAGTTTTGTGAGACAACCTGAGAGAACAGGGCCTGAGAGTCAGGCTGATGAAGAAAGAATGTCAGGACAAACAGCATCTTCAAACTGACCAAATTCCTCAGAATTTTAAACCTAACCCAGAGCCTGAAGCTTCACTCTTTACCCAGGTACGATACTCAAGTTGTTACTGCTTTTTGTGAAAGGACCACAACTTATTTGTCTCTTCAAACCCTCTAATTTCCCTGTATTTGCCTTCACTAATGTGTGGTAAATGTGGCATGGTAAAAGCACATAGAGCCTGTAAAACGTACTTCCTTTTCAGCCTGCACATTTGTACTCTATGGAGGATTTAGCCCTTATCACCCACTCACTGGAGTCACACGTGAATGCACAGCAGAGATTTGTCATTAGGTTAACCATTAACTGACAACCCTTATGAACCTGGACACCAAAATTCGTGGCTTATACAGCTTAGTCATCATCCACCTTGAAGGAAGTGAGGGGGACCTATAAATCACTCCAATCAATTACACCCTCCCCCTAAGAAATGTAGTCAAAGCACTCCAGAAATAAAACCATATGGCACAATCATGTCAGGTCTGTTTATATAAGCTGTTCCTAGAAACAGCACTAGTATAATAGCAGATTTCCATATACTGAATCAATATTTGAGTGTTTGAGACCAGGTGTTTTATAAGATGCCATTAAGTGAGCAGAGCACATTAGCAGGTTCAAAACAGACTGTGGAGGGTTCCTCAGCCCCTGTGTCTCCACTTGCATTCCTCAGTCTCACAGCACCAACATGTACACTCCAAGTCCTTTTGATCGGATTCAGCAGATCCAGACAGATTGTGACTATCGTGCCTTGTTTTTTCTCAGAGAGTTTCATGCATTTAGGACCAGCAATAAGAAACTAATGAACTGCTTGTTTATTTGACTAACAGCTCCTGGTGGATGTGCTCATTGGGTTACACAGGCTTTCAGAGGTCTCATTTTTGCATTGCATTGTTTCTAGGTTGCAGTGCGGTGGCTTTAGCTGCACATTAATGAGCGCCTGCATGGCTGGAGATATTTGCCTGCCATTCAGCTTAGGACAGAAAAGCACAGCCTGTGCTGACTGACTTACCAAGCACTTGGTGCAATTGTAGATGTATGGCTTAAAATACAGGGTATTAAGTTTTACTGCATTCTTATCAGTATGGAATTTAGCTTCTTTGCAAGAAATATAAGATGTGAAGCCAAAATTATATAGGAATTATTCTGGCTATTGTAACTCTGTTGTGTCGTATTGTATATGACTATGTATTTTTGCATTATTTAGCATTTTAAGCCACTATCTGAAAACCAGAATATTTTACAGTCTACTGAGAAATTGATATTTTTCTAGATATATGGTTCTTCACATGAATAAAATCCATGTTACCTCTGTCTGTCGTTTCCCTGTGCAGCAGGCTGAATTAATAGTGAGAGAGAAAATGTTAACTTTTTCAATATTTTTCTCAGGGAGAAGAAAACTTAATGTCAACTCTTCAAAGCTCCCAGGCTGCTGAGATGACGGATGACATAAATATACATTTCTGCTTTTTTTCCCTCACTCCCCATTGCTTACTGCCAAGTCAGCTGTAGCCTGCTACCAGAAGAATATTGGAGACTCTTGCCTCAGGTAGTTTTGTTGATTCCGGTCTATTTGATGATATACTCTTAAAGTTCTCTGTATAATTAATAATATTAATAAATATATAATAATAAAAATTATTATTGGTTATTAACTTGTAGTTATTTTAAGATAATTATCACCATGTTTATGACAAATTTTGTATGCACAGAGATTTCTTTAAAAGACAGTCAATTCTACTGTTTAGAACATGGGTTTGAATGGACAGTAAGGCAAATTTGCTGCGTTTGTTTCCTTTTTGATAAAATATTTGAAGAGTGGATCCAAAGATTGATAATGAAAACTACTTTTTATTCCTGTAAATCTGAGGTCAGAAGTCTCATTAGGCTTTACTTATCACGGAACTCTACTCCTCACTCTCAACCTTAGCTGGAAATTGAGATTAAATCTGATTTTCCATTTTGTATAATATTCAGTTTACAAAATTTGACAAACAACTGCAATTTCTGAGAACTGATTGTTTTCTAGAATTGTTGCCTGTAACACCAATTCAAACCTAATTCCAGTGTTGGAAAAGCCTGGAAGAAAATAACTGGCAAAGGGTTTTTTAGTGGTCTAGAAGTGTTCTGCAGCTTCCATGCAGCACTCTGGGATATCACTAGCAAGAGCATTTTATTGAATAAGAATGTGACCTGGTATATGTGGACTCCAACAACATGCATTTTTTATAATGTAGTTTCCAAGAATCTACTTGTAATCTTGTGAATCTTTATTATTTCTTTGTGTGTGTGTGTGTGTGTGTGTGTAGAAAATATTATTTGTCCATCACTATGTCTTCAAATGACAGACTGAATAATATTTCAGTCATAGTCAGTGGGCACCATTAAGTAGTGTGCTTTTGTGTCAGATTTATCGTGATAATCAATGTGGAGTTTTTATTATTGTGACATATTATAAAATGCTTGTGAAATTACTTAGTGTTTCTTTACTTTATAGGTCTTTTAGGACTGATATTGCAGCGCTGAATGAGAATAAAACATTGCTCAATGGTTCATATGGCACTCAGATGTCACAACAATAATACTGTACAGGAAGGAGAATAAAACAAATGTGAGAACTCAGAAATTGGCTTTTTCAAAAGGTGAAAGTATACTATGAATATGCCTTTTCACCTTGTTTTTGATACAAGAGTTTTTGGTACAAGTGAACTTTATTTCAGTAAGTACTTCAGTTTTGGGGTAAAAATCTTTTTTTCATGAAAATAAAATTTCAAATCAGTCTCTCCCATCTCCCCCCTCCAAAAGAAAAAAACAAACAGATCATCACATTTCTGTTTCAGCAGGTCTTATACAGTTCTCAGGAAAGTAACCAGGTTTTGTGTGTTTTATCATGTTCCACTGCAGATTCTTGATAGAAATTTTGCTGGGATAGAACCTAGATACCAATAAGATTGTAGGAAATTGATAGCTATCCAAACATTGTTAGAAACAAGATCCTTTTTTCGGCTCTGTATCAGGTATATAGTAGCATAAATACTGTGGCTATTAGCAGAAAATATGTTCTCTGATTAGCCAATGCAGAATAGGCAAAAGATTGAACGATTATTTAATCTGTTGAAATTTTACAATATTCTTAAAAACTTGAAATAAAATATTCCAATTCCTTTTAAAAATGGAAAAAAAAAATTGAAATAATTTGAATTTTTTGGCAATTTTAGTACATTTAATTTATCCTCCAATTCTCTTCTGTAACCAAAATTTAAACAAGACGCACCAAGTTTCCTCTTGTTAGAACTTAAGCAGTCCTTCATAGGAGTTCTACAACCACACTGTGTCTTGGAATTCAGAATTGGAATTCTCCACCTGACTCAGAACGAATCTGTGTTTTAATAAATACAAGGAACGTGGAACAGATCCTAATTAAAACATTTCTTCAGAAATGGAAGAATTCACATGTATTGTGGTTGCAATAAAATCCTTCAGCATGGTGATTGAAACTCACCTTCAATTTTAAAATGGCAAAGTTCTTTTTCTATGAAAGGTTTTGTGAACTGATAGTCCTAATTAGTTTGAAAAGGAATGTTTAAAGATCAGAATTACTTATGGGACAGAATCTTTAATTTAAACAAAAATCTTTCAAATTTAATATATTTTAAATTCTAGTAGTCTTGCAACTCAAAAAGCACATGTGAACAAAGTGGGATTGTCAACTGGAAAGTTTATTATTCTTTTGGGCACTGAAGAATAACCACTGTCTTAGTAAACTTCTCAGTTTATTAATGATGCGTTTTGATAAGACCTTATTAGAAGCTGAGACTGCTGAGCCTTGATTTATCCTCCACTAGCATCTGGATAGCATGAAGACATTCACTCACTTCCTGCAACCCTCCTCGTGGTGGGATGGACAAGGAAATCAGAAAAAAAATCTGAAACTCATGGGCTGAGATAACAACAGTTTTATGAGTGAAATTAAGTATAATAGTGGTAGTAGTAGTAGTAATAATAATAATAATAATAATAATAATAATAATAATAATA